>PVKU01003159.1:0-190740 GCA_004027475.1 Anoura caudifer
TATCAGCAAAAATGTTGCTATGCAAGATATCCAAAATTTTACTGCCTGTTTTCCTCTAGGATTTTTATGGTGTTCATAGCAGCACTATTTACAATAACCATGATTTGGAAACACCCTAAGTCCCCATCAGTAGATGAGTGGTAAAAAAGAACTGTGGTACATCTACGCCATGGAATACTGAGCAGCAGAAAGAAAGAAGAAACTGCTACCTTTTTCGACAGCATGGTTGGAACTGGAGACTATTACCCAAAATGAAATAAGCCAGTTGGTGCTTTCAAATACCATATAATCTCACTTATAAGAGAAATCTAATGAACAAAATAAACTAATGAGCAAAATAGAACCAGAGGCACAGAATCATGGAATAGACTGACAGTGGTAAGAGGGATGGGGGAGGTGGGGACTGATTGAAAGAAGGTGAAGGGATTAGTCAAAGAACATACAAGAAGGATGAATGGACACGGACAACAGTGAGGGGACTGATTATGGAAGTGGGGGCAGGCTGGGTGGAGGGGGGCAAAGGGGGGAAAAGTGGGACAACTGTAATAGCATAAACAATAAAATACTTAAAAAAATAAAGAACTGGGCTTATCTTTACAAACTGTGAAGGGATGGGCCCAGGTAAGGGGTTGCTGTCAGAGGCCAGAACTTCCGTGAGCTGAGATTAGGGAACCTTGACAACCAGGCTTCGGAGTGTGGTCAGGAACCTCTAGGAGCTGGGAGAGGAAAGGCTCCTGTAGGCATGGCCAGCTCAGTTCCTGCCAGCAGGGACCACCCTGTCAGGTAGGCCACCATGTCCCATGAGGTCCGCTTTGGTCTGGGAGCAAACTGAGCATAAATTGTGCTTCTCTCCAGATGATCATGGCACTCGAGGCTGAGCCCTGCACCAGATGTCAATGCCCAGGGGAGCCCTGGCCTCTGCTCTGGTGGTTACAAAGGCTCCAGGCCCTCCAAGCCTCCCTCCTAATCTTCCAGTGGGAATAGAAACACAAGCCTCTGCAGAGCATTTGAATGGGTTTAGGAATCTGTAAAGTGCAGTCTCAGTGGAAAGAATGCTGCTTCTGGGAGCGAAGGCACCTGGGTCTTTGATGGCAGGTGACCACCGGGCCCACACTCACCCCAGTCTCAAAGGGGATTACGCTGCAGATGGCGGACTGCCGCCACTCCAACTTAACTGAGTGCTGGGCTCTACTCTCCCCCACATCTTCTAACTGATAGTCAGGATTAACAGCTGCTGCAGCTGGGCTCCAGCCATCTAATCACAGCTGCACAGGCTCCTGGGAGCGCGATGCTCCCCCGATGCAGCCTCCCCACCCCTAGGGGAAAAGCGTGCAAGAGTTAAAAATGACAAAAACAAGAAGAAATTCATCCTCCCTGCCCTTCCCCAGTGCGTATTGGGACTGGAATTGTGCTGCCTCTCTTCTCTCTGAGATGAAAGGGGAAGGTCCCACTTTCCTGGGGTCACTCAAGGTGGAAAAGGTTTCTTGAAGCCGCTCTGAGAAGGCATGGGAGGCCAGCATGCCAGCCTGCAGGCAAGACACTTCCTGAGACAGTGGATCACCTCGACAATAATGAGAATACAATAATAATGTCATTGCTGCTATGCCTAATGATAGTTGAGTGCTTACTGTGTGCCAGGCATAGTGTAAGTGATTTGGACAAATTATTTTACATGCACAAAAACCCTAAGCAATATGTACCATTATCATGCCTCTTTTATAGGCTAGGGACTGAAGCACAGAGGGGTTGAGCCACTTGACCAAAGTCACACAGCTGGTAAGTGACTGAGCTGAAATTTGAACCCAGGCAACTGCACTCTCACCCAATGCACTATGAGCCTGTGCAAGGAGACACAGGGGCCCCGAGATCCCAGTTGTAACCACGTCCTCACTTTCTGAGACAGCCCTTGAGGCACATCTTCAATCCCCGGGCTTTAAGAAACACACCCTTCAGACCCCTGTAGAAAGCTCTCTGCTGGTCTTATCAGCAGAGCCTTAGGCTGTGTCCAGGTGTCAGTCCCTGTCCTGCTGGGAGCTGGGTGGAAGTCTTGGACCCTGGGGTGGCTGCTGGGCCTGGACTTGCCCCCACAGAGACCCTCGTGGGGCATCTCCTCCCTCCCCCCAGGGGTCTACCCTCCAGGCTTTACCGGCCACACCCCCAGTAGTGTGACTCTGGCTCTGGTTTGCTCTTAACTCACCTGCCTCCTTTCAGAGCCTCACCCAACTCCCTGCCCATTCTCACTTTATATGTTCTCTCCTCCAACATCTGAGGACCAGCTACCATAAGCTACATGCTCTGCCAGGGGCTAGGGATAAGAGATCACATGGTTCCCTGTCTTCAATCCACACTTTTGCTCAGCACTCTAGTTGTTCTTATGCTGCTTCTGTTCCCATGACTAGGTCTCTCAGGGCTTCCACTGCACAACTCAGTGGAGGTCTTCATGTTTCTCATCCAGGACTTTCCATTGCCCCTATGAGAACAGTGCCCTCCGGGAGCCACGCAATGCTAAGGGCCTGTTCCTAACCAGCACCAAATGTTAATAATTCTGACTCATGCCGCCTTGCAGACCTGTCTTCTGCTGGGTGAATCTGGTGAGTTAATTGGAGCTAAGGTGGGCTCTGTCCATCTTGAATCCACGAGGTTGCTGGGAGCCGTGGATAAATACAGGATTTGGTGTCAAACAGAAAAGCGTCGAGAGCCTACCACAGCTACTTCTTAGACGGTAGCCTCTGAACAGGCCCCACTTATCCCGCCTCCTGCCATCTGCGCCCCGTGTAATCAACCACTTGACCTGGAGTGACAGCTGAACTGACTGACTCACTTTCCTGGATAAAATATAGTAGGAGTAGGCCACACCCAGGATGAGGTTATGAAAAGGCTATGAATTCCGTCTTGGGCACTCACTCTCCTGTCTCAGAGCCCTGCCTTCGGAGCAGGCAAGTTGCCAGGCTGTGAGTAGCACTCTGGAGCCCCATGTGTCAGGGAGCCCATATTTCCACCAATAGTCAGAGCCCCTGACGTGCATGAGCTTCCAGATGGATCCACAGCACTCCAGCTAACACTTGAGCTGCCCACAGCCCCGGGTAGCACACTCAGCCTTGTGGGAGACCCTGAACTGGGACACCAGCTAAGCTGTGCCCAGATCCTGACCCATAGCAACCGAGAGATAATAAGCAAGTGTTCTTTTCAGCTGCTGAGGTTCAGGGTAATTTGTTACACAGCAATGAGTAACTAATACATTAGCTGAGTAATACTGGGCAACATTTTTGTTTTCTCATCTCATTAGAGAAAAACTTCAAATAAATTAAAAACAGGGATTAGTATAATAAAGCCCTGCGTGCCCATCGCCCAGTTTCTACAATTATTCACACATAGCCAATCTTGGTTTATCTCTGTCCCCAATGGGCAAATCATTGAACATTTCTTGGCCTATAAAATAGTGTGCTTTAAAACATCTTCCCCTCAGTAGTGACCAGGATGGATGCAGGTAAAGTGACTAGGAAGGTGGCTTATACAATGTATGAGATCAGTGAATGCCTACTTCCACCCTTTCTTCTTTCCTTCTTTGACAACGGACTTTGTACAAAGGCCTCCAGTGGCTTAGTCTAAAGGAGTGACCCATTCAGGCATCTTTAGTCGACAGGTTAGTGGAGGTGATATGACCACACCATGAGGGCAAGAGCCTGGCACAAAGGCTTTGTTCAGACTCCTTATGCACCCATCACTGTGGAGTTATCACGGTGCTGTCCTTTTCTTATACTGCTATCTGTGGGTGACAGGTCTTTAGAATGATTATCCTGCCAGGACTGAATCCTAGATGACCAGGCTATGGTCCCTTGTCCTCAGAGAACACAAAGTCTTAGAGGGTAGACTCACACTTTAGTAACCCTGACAACACCTTTCTCATTGGGCGGCAGAGGCCCACACCAAGTCCTGGGAGATGGTCAGTCACACATGGGAAGAAATGCTCCATCGGTGCACTTGGAATGGTAAAAGGGAGAAGGCGACGTGCAGATTTCAGGTGTCTCAGGGACAAGCAGAAGATGCCCACAGAGTCCCTCGAACCTGAGAGGGGTGCAGTGGGCAGCACCGCAGAGGAGTTGGGGTGACAAGGTAAGAGAGCAGAGGCAGCAGGACACTCTGCTCCATGGACAGGCTTGAGGCAAAGACCAAGTAGGAAGAAGGCAGGATGGAACGAGGATTCCTCAGGCACGTGGGTGGGCGGAGAAAGAACCTGAGGAGAGAAGGACAAATGGAAATGCGGGGGAGAAGAAATAACAGGTGGAGCCAAATCCAGAAGGTGCTGTGACGGGTTAAGCTGGGGACAAGGTGCAGCAGAGCGAGGAGTCCTTTTCTCTGAACATGGCGAAAAACCTGCAACATTGATGTCTTTAGCGCTTCATGTCTGAAGGATTCCGTGTTCTCAGTTAGTGGAAGGCTGGGCCACCTGCTGAAGTGAGGACGGTAGTGGCTTCAAGGAGAGGGGTTCGAGGTGGACAGAGACGGTGACTCAGTTCATCGCGCCTCATCCCTCTGGGTCGGCTAGTTGTGAGCAATGAGAAGTGGCAGATTCAATGGACAGGAAAGAGATACGTTTGAAGCCTGGGGCCTCCCAAGGAGGGAGCTAGGGGAAAGTGACGAGGTGGGCACTGGGCAGGAGGTGTCGGTGACACACGGATGCTGTCAGGCTGAAAGGAGGGAGAGGTGGCAGGAGTAAGACGGAGAAGGGCTACGCGCAAACCCTGTTTTCCCCAAGCAGAGCTGATGTAAAAACACGCTTTAAGAGTGAACAAAGGGGAAGATACTGGGACCATTTCTAGGGCTGGCGACCTCTGGTGACAACAACCCATCCATGGAAGTTGTGCAGTGGAAGTTGTGCGGTGCGAGTCGGTGGTAGGGAGTGCAGGCCGCCGTCTCCCACAATGCCTTTTCCTCAGCACTCTGGCACAGATGAGCCCAAGATGCTTTATAACTTTCAATCCTCTTTTTATGATACTCAAAACTTGTCGCCATCTGTTATGCAGGGCTTTAATGCAAATCTGTTTGCTTTTATGGTTTCAATTAACCTAATAATAAAGCAGGGCAGGCAGGCTCCCGAAGAATCTTCTCCTCCCACCCACTTCCAGGCAAGCATCCCACCCTCCTCCCCCAAAATTAAAGACCCTGATGGTCTCATCCTACAGCTGGAAATCTTTCCTCGCGTTAACCACGTCCTGTCTGCACCAAATTAACCAAATAAACCTTTTTCTTGTCTCTGCCATCATTGCAGCTGGGGACATCCTCAGGGGAGAAATTCACTGCCCGAGGCCCCATCCAGGGTTAGCATGACAGACGCTACTGCAGTGCAGAGGTTCCTCCCGCGTGTGTAAGGGGAGATTGCATACCTGGGACTGACACACGCCTTCTGGCCTGTATACTTCACAGCGGGGCCACCTTGGGCAGTTGTCTGAGCCCCTCTGAGTCTCACTTCCCTCACCTATAATAATAATAAGAGGATGACTATCGTCTTGCATACACCTTGCAGGGTGTTGTGGGGATTAATTTAAGCACCTGATTCCTCAGAGGTCCCCTTCTGCTTTCAGTGGGACCTGGGGCTGGTTAGATAGACGTGTCTAGGATGACCAATGGTTCCTATTTGCCTGGGACTCAGAGATTTCCAGAGACTTGGGACTTTCAGTGCTGAAACTTGAAGTGTTGGGCAAACTGGAAGGAGGTGGCCATCCTGTGTCTCCTCTCAGAACTCCTCTCAGGGAAGCAGGGGAGGAAGGATCTCAGTCCCAGAATCCATTCTCTTACTTGCCTTGACTTGCTTAGAAATTCACAAAGCTTTGAGTAGTAGGGTTTGAAATATAGGATTATTCTTCTCACCTTTCTAAACTATAATTTAAAATAACATTAAGACCCCTTGCATTTGCCTAGTGCCTTGCATATAGCACCAGCTACATTTCACATTTGGAAGACTGAGCCCCTGCAAGGTTGAGAAAGTGAGCAAGGCCAGGTAGCAGCAAAATCACAGGGGTCCCGGTTGTAAGTGGGTCACTTAACCGTTCTTCCTCCATTTGCTCAACTCTAAAATGGAGCTAAAATACTTTAGCTTTGTAAGTGTGAGAGATGATGAATTTGAAGTACTTTAAATTTTGTTGTCAATCCGTTAAACGGTGGCACCAGCTCAATGTTGTTTTAAGCTAACAAACTCGCTGTGTTTCTATGAAAAGATTTCACATTTGGGCTTAGAGGCCCATTCATCCTTTCTCTGGATGTGAATATCTTGGTATTTTCTGCACTTGTTTGATTAGTAGGTATCAGTTGGCATTTTTCATGTAAACAGAGGCTTTGATTATAGTTTCCAGATTAGCTTCTCTTGAAGCACCGGTAAGTCACCTCTATTTAAATCATTCATTCATGCACTTATTTATTCACTCTGTGAATATTTTACTGGGCTTCTTGCTCCCAATGTAATTTTCCTAGCCTAAGCATTTCCTCCACTTGCCCACAATACATTGGTCTTTGGTTTTGAAGCTGAAATCAGTTTTGGGGTCAGAGTTTCACCTGGCCCAACAAAAGCAGCACGTGTAGGAGGATTGGCTCTGGGAGCAGGGATCAGCCTCAGGTCTGTCCTTTCAGCCCCACGGCTGTAGGCCCAGTGCCCAGGGCCCCCACACTCTTAAGGACCCTCACAAGTGTTTTAATTTCTCTTAAAATAAGAAGAAAAATCAATAATCATTATAATCCAGACTGGATTAGATCTGTCTTTATATCAACATATTTGTAAGATATAATTATATACATACTGGTATATATGACATATATACAACATATATTTAATCATATTTAAATATATATTTGATATAAGTATAAAGTATATTTACACTTATTATATTATTAGTCTTTTCAATGGATTAACAAGTCCATGACAGCAAAGTGCCTCGGGCCCTCGAAAGTCAGTGTGGCCTGAGCCGCTGCCGTCTCAGGGCTGGAGCCCCAAGGACAATGTGGTCAGCAGAGTAGCCAGCTTCAGGAGTAATATCTGGCTTCCTGGAAATGCAAGGAGCATGACGGCTATAGAATGAGTGAAATGAATGAATGAATGAACCAATGAAGGAACAAAAAATCCATTTATGGAGATGCAAAGATAACTCAGTTATCAAGGTCTGAAAGTAGAGATTTAATGTCCCCAAAATTCAAAGGGAGAGTTGACCTTTTGCGTTCAGGCTTAGCTAGAACTGTTACCATGCATCCTTCTTAACCAGACTAAAAGCAGCTTTTTAAAAATTGTACTCTGAATTTGGTATTTAAAGATCATATCTCTACAAGACTCTTCAGCCATTTAACTGAGTTGTGTGTGTAACAGTAAATCAAATTAAAGAGAACTAGCCCTAAGGCTAGTATGTGCCAAACCCAGGGCTTGCAGCTCAAATTTGTGTCTTTCCGTAACTGAAGGCTGCCTTTGGGGAAACATCTCCTTCTTAAATTCGTGAGAAAAACAAACAAATGTCAACCCATGGTCCTTGACACCAGTTCAACACCAACAAGAAGCCCCAATTTGGGATGCAGTAAAGAAGGAAACTTTACTTAATGCAAATGACTCAAGAGTAATACAGCATCACTGTGAACACAGTGTGGAAATGAGGAGACCCTGAGGCCAGGCCCCTTTCCAGCTGGACAGCTCAGCTCCTATGAGATGTCTTCAGTCTTTGGTGAAAAGTGCACTCTTCCAGCCAGTGGGGAGATGGATTCTATAGACAGAAGCCCCTGCCCCTGGTCCCTGATTCGTCAGAATAAAGTTGCTCTGATTGGTCAGAGCTCAATTGGCTAGGGAAAGCCTCAGTCCTATTGGCTGAAATAGGACTCCAGGAACTCCTTTATAAGGACTGGCTCAGAAGGCAGACACACAGTGCAGGCCTGCAATCTGGTGCAGAAGCTTCTCTGTGAAGTGCAGTTTGTGTGAGAGGATCCTGTGCAGAAGTGGCTGCTAAGCTTGTTCATTCATTCATTCATTTGTTTGTTTGTTTATTTATCTATCCAGTTAGCCACCAGGGGCCCTTCTTAGTCCTCAGGGTTCGCACAAACTAATGTCAATACACAACCCCCAAATTACACCACTCGTATTTTCTGAAACTGTTTGTTAAAATTCAGAGACCCTTGTTATAAAGTGATGCATTTAGATGAGGAACAAAAAAGTGAAGGTATTTATTTTCTAACCAGGGATGACTCCAAGACAGAGGCAGAGTCTATCAAGAAGAAGAAGAGTTGTTTTCATTGCTGTTTGGACATTTGGGGCCTCTCCCTCTGCTGCTGTGAGAATCGCTCACTCACCCTCTTCCCATCTCTATCTGGAAACTTCCTAAGTGCCAAGTGCCCCAGGGCATCATGGTCTCTGGTGCTGGTTTTCCTGCTTTGCCCTGCTCTCCTCATAGCTACCTCTTTCTTTCTTCCACACCCACACCCACTCCCACTCTGTTACAAGCCATATTTAATAAAATGTAGACACCCCAGAATGCCATGGTGAATGATGATAACATCTCTGATGGTAACAAGGCATTGAAAGGGACACATTAAAGCTAATGGATGAATAGACCAGTTTGCACTAAAATGCAACAGTAAATAAGCAACTTCAGAAGAGAGAAGGGCAGGGGCTGTTTGTTCTCATTCCGAGGAAGAGGTAGAGATGAATTGAGTGCAAATTGAGATCCAATAGGTGCTGGCAGTAACAAATTAGGATCTATAAAACTTGGGAGAGTTTAATGAGTTATGCTGAACAGATGCAAGAGAAATTGGCTTGGGAGGAAGGCCTCAGAGAGCTCGGTGACCTTCCCATGCTTAGGCACGCAATGCGTCTCTGCCTGTCCTGGGTTTCGTAAATGAATGCTCACCTTTTCTTTAGGAACTCTTATTGGGCTAGAAGCCAACAGGCCACATTTGTGGTTTTCCTCTGCCCCAATCTGCAAAGTCGTAACTAAGCACATCCTTTCCTTGCCATGTGTCTCAGTGTTGTGATCCTGACAGCGGGAGTAATCACATCATCCTTCCCACCTTAAAGTTTTGTAAGGAGGATGAATGTGCTAATAAAGGTGAAAGAACTATTGAAGTAGGGAAAGGTTCTAGGATTCGGGAGACAGCTCTAATAGGAGCCAGCCATGTGACTGAGCTTGAGCTACGTATTTTACCTCTTGGGGCTTAAAGTTTCCTCATCTGTAAAATGAGGAGCTTGGACTCATCAGTGGTTTTCAAACCTGGCTGCACCTTGGAATCACTTGGGAAGCTTTTAGAGAGTCATGATACCGGTGAGGGAGGGCGGGGGCACTCAGGCATCAGTCGCTTTAGCACTCCCCAGCGAGTTTGCCATTCAGCCAAGGTTGTGAACCACTGAACTAGATGATCTCTAAGGTTTCTTCTCCTCTAACATTCTGTGAGGCTGCACTTTGCTTAACAATTGCTTCAGATATTTTGGCCTTGATCCAGAGCCATTCCTACCTGAAGAGGAAATGTCCCAGATAATAACAGAAGGCCCTGGCTAGTGTGGCTCAGTGGATTGAGTACTGGCCTGCTAATCAAAGGGTCACTGGTTAGATTCCTGATCAGTGCACGTGCCTGGGGTGCGGGCTGAGAGCCAACTCATTGATGTTTCTCTCACACATCAATGTTTCTCTACCTCTTTTTCTTTCGTCCTTCCACTCTCTCTAAAACTAAATAAATAAAATCTTTTTTAAAAAAACAATGGAAGGTGACAGAAGGGTGAGCCATGAAGTACGTGCTGGAATGGCACACGCCATCTGCTTTAGGACCACGGTCTATATAAGAAGCTGGGCATAATCACTGGCACACTTATAGCCTTCTTTTTTTTTTTCAGTGTTTTTCCTTAGCAATGGATGGGATTTTTCAACACCAGAATCATATAGTCTATCAACTTTTGAGATTGATTTTATTCACTCAGAATAATTTCCTTGGGATCCATCCAAGTTGCTGCCTCGGTGAATAGTCAGTTCCTTTTTATTGCTTGAGTAGTACTCCACTGGAGGGATACACACAATTTGTTTGTCCACTCATTGATGAACACTTGGAGAGGTTCCCCTTTGGGGCTACTAGGAATAAAGCTGCTGCGGAGGTTTGTGTGTAGGTGCTTGTGGGAATGTAAGTGCTGCACTGTGGGAGATGAGCACCAAGGAGAGAAAATTTTGGTCACAGGGTAAGGGCATGTTTAACTGTATGGGAAACCGGCAAAGTTTTCAGGAGTAGCTGCACAATTTTATATTCACACTAGCACTGTGTGAGTAATTCAGTTTTTCTGCATGATCACCAGTATTTGGTGTTGCCACTCTTGTTTATTGTAATCATTCTGATAGGTACGTAGTGAAAGCTTGTGTGATTTTAATTTACATTTTCCTAATGGTTAATGGTGTTAAACATCTTGTATGATTTCAATTATTTGTAGTGTGTTGAGTTTGTTTTGTTTGTTTTGTTTGTTTTAGTGGTCCAGGATATAATGTTGAATGTTCTATGGGCACATGAAAAATTATTGTATTCTGCTACTGTTAATTGGCATTCTGTGTATTCAATTCAATTAGATCCTGTTGATTGGTTGTGATGTTTGTTCTATATCCTTCTTGATATTCTGTCTAGCAGTTCTACCAGTTACTGACAGCAAGGTGGTGAGTCTCCCACTAGAACTGTAGATTGTTTGTTCCTCTTTTCTTTCTGTCAAGTTCTTGTTTCATGTATACATGGCTCTGTTGTCTGGTGCACATACACTTAGGCTTTTATGTCTTTATGGGTTGAGTATGGGTTGATCTCTTTACCATTAAATAAAGTACTTCTTTGTCTAATGATTTTCTTTGCTCTAAAGTAGATTTTATCTAATATATTAGTTTATACAACATGCCAAGATATTTGCATAACATATATTTACATAGCATATTAACATATTAACTCATATGACATTATTGAAATGATAGCATTGTAGAGAAGGGAAACAGATTATGGCTGCCAGGGGTTAGAAAGGAGGAGGTGGAGGTGGTGGGTGGCTGTGGCTATAACAAGATGAGGAATCCTTGTGATAGGGAGCCTGTGTCTTGACTCTGATGGTTACCTAAATCTAGACATGTGGAATTGGTGTACACTATGCACGGCATAAAGTTAAACACGCACACACACAAATCTGTGTCGGGGACACTGGTGAAATCCAAGTAAGTTTGATCAGCTCTATCAGTGTTAATTTCTTAGTCATGATACCATTCTATGGCTTGGCAAGATATTACCCCTGGGGGGACCTGGATGAACTATAAACAAGTTCGCTCTCTATTATTTCTTACAGCTGCATGTGCATCTCAAAATAAAAAGTTAAAAATAACTGGAATTTTTCCCTGCTTTAGTACATCTTTGAAATTTTCCATAGTAACATGTTTTGAAAAACTGATGGGATGTTAACATAAATCCTACTTCTTTACATGTTGCCATCCATATTTCCCATTCATTTGCTGCTGTAGAAACCATATGAAGACATTTGGCTTGGACCTTGTGCCTTTACCCCCAGTACCTCTGCCATTTAAACATTTTATACTAGAATCCTACTTGAACTTTTACCAGACCTCAAGGCACCCTCAGCCCAGACAGCCCCCATCCTCAAATGGGGGCTTGGTTTGGAAAGAGACTGCCTGGGGGCCTCACAGCCATGGTCACTCCCCTTTGGAGCTGTGCTCATACACTCTCTCTCCTGGCCTGGCCTTCCTTCTCTCCCCGCGACATCATGTGCACCTGTAGGAAGGAACCTCAGGATTCAGAGCCTCAGGATGTGGACTGTTGACCAAGCCTCCTGCTGAGTCCTGATTTGGGCAAGTCACTGGCTTCCAAGAGAGAACCTGTTTCTTCATCTGTCAGATGAGGGTTTTGTGCAATGGCCCCAAGAAGCCAACGAGAAGGCATGTCCAAGCACTTTATAAACTGTGAAAAAGCACATTGTGTTCATCCTATTTATGTGTGTATTTAGATCTTTTTGTCACAACTCTTCTGAAAAGCTATTGATTTCCTCAGGGTGCCCAGAGAGCCCGGATGGTACTTGTTTAACTATTGCTCTCACCTGCCTGTTTCTCCAACTCATGCATTTGCTCTGTCACGGTGATTTTCCACCAGCATGCTGCACGAATTTTTGAAACATGCAACACCTAACTGTCTAGTCAGGGGCCCTGATCTCTTTTCCCTTAGACTGTTAAATATAAAATGACAACATCCAACACAATAATAGCTGTCCAGTGTGAATGAATCTAAATTATACCTATTCTTTGTCAGATTGGCAAAAACTCTATTTTTTTGGAGTGTCACAGAATTTTAATAATTCGTTTATGTGTGCAGTGAGATGAATAAGGCTGAAAATCGCTGCTCTAGAGGGACAAAGCCATGGCTTCTGCTTTGGAGCAACTGTAGCAAAGCACATCCTCCCCAAAGTTGTGCTTAGAGGTTGAAAAGGGACTCCAGGCCAGATCCACCCTGGAGAAGCAGGTGCTGACCTCAGACCTCAGGACTTAAGGAAGGTCCAGTAGGAGGTGCTGGTCAGTGGGCAAGGCAGGAGAGAGAGAGATGCTCTCAGGAGGACGACACTGAGCCTGAAGAGATACTTCGGAACTGTCCTTGGGGACGCCTACCTGTGCGCCCCAACAGGAGCAGTGAGGATGAGGAAGACCAGGAGATGTGTCACATGTAGCTCATCCTGCCCCTCCCTCCACAGAGAGAGACCAACTCCTGCACTTTCTTTGATGTCCCACCCAGCCCCCACCCCACCCCCCGGGTCCCTTCCCTCTGCTCTCCCAGGCCCAGGGCTGCACACACCGCACTGTGCCACTCTTGCCTTCCAGTGCCTTCCTCTGTCAGCCCCTTGAGGGCAGAGGCTCTCGCTGCCACATCTGCACCTCTCTTGCCTGCAACTTAACACAGGTCTGCTGAATGAATGAACGAATAAATAATGGGAAAGACAGGAAAGGGGAGAAGCACAGAGGAGAGCAAGGGAAGCCGTGAGCCCTGGTGGCTAGAGAGTGGAGGGTGGTGGGAGAGTGGCCAGCTGGGTTTCCTAGAGCCCAGCACCTCTCTTTCTCCCTCTTCCTCTCAGGTCAGTGGTTTCCTGAGAAAACAGGAGGAATGGGTCACTTGCGAAGTGGATGGTCTGAGAGCATAATGAGTGGTGACGACCACCAACTCCTCACACCAGGGACGTGAAAAGGCAACTGTACACAAGGAGCCCTGAATGCCCACCCTTTGTCCCAGGAGCCCTCAGCTGTGAGAACACCCCAGGCCCTCTGTCCTTGCTGCCTGTCCTGCCGTGGGCTCACCCTCCAGCCTGCCCACTTGCAATGTCCTCCTTCTGTGCCCTTTGATGGTCAGTTCTGGTCTCTCTCCAAGCCTGAGGCTGTGCCCTCCCTCCAGGGACAGTGGACTCTCACCCACAATCTGTCAGCTTCTTCTTTAGGGACTGAATGGAGCCTCTTTTCCCCAAGCGGTGGGTCTGCTCCCACAGGCAAGCACATTGGCTAAAAGCACAGTTCTGGGTTTAAATCCTGATTCTGCCGCCGGCTGACTTGGTGACCACAGGCAAATTAAGTAACTCCTCTGGGCCTGCATCTTCCTGCCACAGGAGCTAAATACAGTACCTGCTCATTGGATCAATGTGAAGATTGCCCCAGCTGGTAGAGGTGAAACACCACCCAGAGCTTTTGATGTAATGAGCACTCAACAAACCCTGACTGCGTGATCTTCACGCTGTTGGTGACACATGGCCCAGAACCTCCATCACTGCCCCGTTGACTGAACATCCTGTTGGGGACAGTGATAACGCAGGTGTCCTCTCAGAGGATCTGGTCATAACTGGGTCAATCTCCCCAGACATGAGCATCCTGGCCTATGGACCACACCCCTGACACTGTGGTTGTGAGACCCCCAAAAGTTGTTCACTGACCCAAATTAAAATGAGGTCAAAAGACTCAGTCATCAGGCCCAGACCAAACAAAACTGAAAATACTCAGCCCTCCCCCTCCTCCCCTCGCTCCCCCAGCGCACACTCACAGCCCCTTTGGGAGGTGAACGGGGGCAGAGAGGTCAGGCAGCAGCCACCGCAGGCTGTGCGCATGCCCCTGTGTGAGTACGCAGGTGGACAGATGGGGCAGGACAAAGGGAGTGGAGGCCACATCCCTGTGCCCTGGTCAAGGTAAGGTGATCCGAAAGGCCGTGTGCCGAGACAGACTTTTCTCTTAGGGGTGTGGGCAGGAGCCAGATGCTCAGAGAAACCTGCTAGCACTGAAGTCAAGTGCAGGGTGGTAGTGCTGTGCTCCTCAGATGCCCCGAAGCTGCCTGCGAAAGAGGAGCGGCAGCAGGGCTTCCTCCCTCTGGCCTGTCTTCCTGCTCTGGACGAGGTGCAGGTGCGGCCACCAGTCACAAGCTGGCCCCTGACTACAGGAGCTGCTTTCCATGGCAACTGAGATGCTGCCACCAAGTTAAAGCAAGAGTTGCAGTCGCTTGTGTAGCCTGGGGCAGTGCGTTAAAGGGGAAATCAGCTCCACATTAAAGGGAAATGAGTATTTGTTTTGAAATGTATTTAAAAGCTCTGGCTGGTTAATTATTTAAGGACCAGCGGTTATCTCAGCTACCATGGAAACCTCTGGCTCTGTGATTCCTTCCTGGACCCAACAGACACCCCTTTCAACGACATGCACAGGCAGACTCTCACATGTTCACATATGCTTACACACATACTCACATATCTGCACAAACACACATTTATATACATTCACATATAATGCACTCACACGCATGCTCAGACATACACACTCACACAGAGACACACAGAGACACACTCACTCACACACTCACATGCATACAAGCGTGTGCGCTCGGGGTCTCTCCGAGCCCTGAGGAAAGGCCCACAGGGGGCCTGTGTTTCTCTGCTCTCACTATGTGGGAGGGGCTCAGAGGCAGCCACAAGGGGAGGAAGAACCCCGTGACTTGCAAGGTACCCTGAGGAAGTGCCTTGTAGTCCCTTTGATTTTTTGCAAATAGAACATGGCACAGCCTGTCTCCCTCCCTTTCTAAACCACAGTCAGGCACCATTATTAACAGGCCATGCCACTGACTGTGCTATCCCCTTGCCAGAAAGTTTAGGGGTAAGACAATGGACCAGACACATTAGGCACTGGGATCCTGACTAATGTCACTTACAAACTGTGTGACTTGGAGCAAGTTCCTTAACCTCTCTGAGCCATAATTTCCTCAACTGTCAAATGAGGATCACAACAGAAAATCACCTTTTTGTTTGGATGACCTCTCCTGTCACTTCTATCCTTGTTTGCTAGATGACAAGGAAGCCCAGGTTCAAAAGTGATGAGGGACTTCCCCACAGCCACACCCAGGAACCTCAGCAGCGCACCACCTACTCTCTACCTGTGGATCATGGTGAGGACTCAAGCAGATGTCCCTGCACACAGATGGCGGGTCTCCTCTCTCCGCCTGGTAACCCTCTTGTCCTGAGGATCTGGATGGATGCCCTGCACTCAGGCCGGAGGCAGGTGGACTCTGGGCTGGCTATAGGGAAAGGGGCCCTGGCTTGGAAGGCGCTAAAATTCAGTCCTGAAGTTTCCCTCCAAAGGAGCCTTCCCAGAGCTGGCGTGGCTCCTCCCTGGCCTCCCGGCGCCACCGTGGCCCTGCACCACTGAACTACATAATTGCATATTTATTCCCCGGTGGGTCTTGAAATATTAGAGCCCAGCGCATAATCCCAGGGCTTCTGCACTGAGCATACTGCCAAGTGACTACAAAATAAAAAGACAAATAATGTGGCCAGGGCGGCAGCCTGTACTGCTTGGCTTAATTAATTGGAAATTTGATTAAGAGGAGACAGGGAACAGTCAAACCTCTGGTGCCTGGCCTTCTCAGAGGCTCCTTACAAGGACAAGGATGCCTTTCCAATAAATCCTATATCAGGGACTATGAAGTGCCTCTCATCATAACCGCATGTGTGTGCCCCTGGGGTGATTTTGTACTTGGCTAGCAGGCAGTGAGGTGGGGGCGGGGCCACCTGGCTGGGGCAAAGGCTAAGATGATGTGACCAGGGAGACGGGACCAGCAATCCTGTGGGTCTTCAGGTGCCGGGGACCGTCACGTGCAGGCAGAACACACACCTGGGTCAGGACAAAGATGGAGCAGAGTCCAGAGCAAGGAAGAGATGAAGGAAGACCATTCAGTACACGGACACATGAGGTCCAGATAAGAAATCTTCCAAGAATCACACAGGCTTAAAGGGCAGCAGAGAGAGCCCCAGAGTCAAAGGCACAGAGGAAGGTGGGGAGGTGAACCCTGATCAGCGGGGAAAGGAAGGTGGAAGAGAGACAGAGATGAGAGGGAACCAAGGGACTTTGAACCTGAGCAAGGAATTCATTACATGTTCCCTAGAGTAGGCCCAGGGAACCCAGTAAGTGGGTTTTCAAAGACTAAAGACCAGAAAAATGTCCACCTGGGAAACAAAACAAGAGCAGGCGTCCGGGGTGGGGGGTGGGGGGCAGCGGTGCAGTGGTCAGGGTCCTGTCAGGCAAGACAGACACACGGAGTCAGAGCATTACATATTTAACTCATTACTTAAATAGCCCACGGTGTGTACCCACACTGCACCGAGGACTCCACAGATTTCAGCTAAATCAGCACAACAGTCTTGCCACGTAAGTTCTATCTGCAGTTTCCAGGTGAGGAAGCTGAAGCACGGAGTTTACGCTGTTCATCTGAGGTCAGACCACTTAATAGGTGGTGCTGCCCAGGAGCAAAACCTAGCAGTCTAGTTCCAGAGTCTGGAGATCAATGTCAAGAGAGGACCATGAGTGATGCTGCTAAGGGGCAGTGAGGACACTGAACGCTCTACCCCTCTGTTGACAGCAGCCTGGACACATGGGCAGCAGCATGGGGACAGGCACTCTGGATGATAGGCAGAAGTGACACAGCCTCTCTCCCCTCATCCCTCCCTCCCCATGCTAGTAAGAGGGACAAGGGAGGGAGGAGTAGAGGAAATAGATGACCGATGGGCAAAATTGGGTCTAACTGGGGCGTTTCTCAAACCTGTCTATACCTGTCAATAGCTCTTTCCACAGTCTGTATTCATGTGGCACATGTAGTGGCTGTCTCTGTTAACCAAGCCCACATACACACCTTTCCTCACTTAAAAATACCTGTGGGATAATGGATTAGGGGCTGGGTTTTACGTCTTGCTGCCATTTCTGCCTTGGTTGGAAAGATATCAAAAGATGGGACAGTTTTGTGTTGAGGACAGTGGATTGAAAGGGCTGGTGGAATGCAGTGGGAAAGGGAGTGAGTGAGCAGCTTGGGGGTCCACGTCTCCTGGCTCTGCAAAATAATCTCATTTGCGAAATTTCCCTGGCAGGTCCAACGCCCACCGGCATAGGCTCTGCTGGGAAGGAGGCCCTGTGCTGGGGACATGAGGATCCCAGGGCCACGGTTGCACAGAGAGGTTAGGTTTCTCCAGAGCTGGCAATGCAAAGGGCTGGGGTCCTCGTCCGGTGGCATTTGGAGTTTCTCCTCCTTTCTTAGCCTAGACAGGTCCAAGGCTGCCTTCCCACTTACTGAATTATGTGCCTGGAGAAAATCCCTCAGCCTCTCCAGCTTTCATTTCTAGCAGTGTCAAAAAGTAATGATGTTTGTTCTCTGCTGTGGGGATGCCTTCCAGGATCTGGAAGATGAATGAAGGAGCTGGTTGTCAGGCCTGAATTCTGCTCTCACCTTCGCTGTTCCACTAACCGGTTTGCTCGCAGCAGACGGGAGTGCTGAGGCCATTTCTCAGCTCTTTAGCAGAAGTTCAACAAATGGGCTCCCTGGGGACCCCCAAATCTCTTTCAGGGACAAGAGATAAGCAGAAGAAAAACTGGAGGCATTTTTCATACCACAGCTCAAAGGAAAACGTAAAGGGCATAAGAATCCCTGGGTCCCCAGGCCCCCAGCCCCAGCATCCAGTTCGGGCCCTTGGGGCCTGGTGTGGGGTTGACCTCGTTTTTACGGTCTGGGGATTCACCAAGATCCACCTTCCAGCCACTCATCAGGTCTCTGCTTAAACCCCTCCCTCACCTCTACATGTGCCCCTCCTTACGGTACTTCCCTTCTTATGCCCACTTCCTAATTTGTAAAGGCAACACTTCTCTTATTAACCCTGCAGCTCCCTCCACAGGTGTCCATGAGGTGGCCTTCCTTCCGGTGGGGCATCCCAGGCACAGACCCAGCCTACCCAGCTCATGGCCCAGCTATTTGGCCAGCTCAGACCACACCCACTTCCAGCCTGAAGCCCCTGAAAGGGGCTTCCCTAAGGCCCACCCTGAGATCCTAGGATGGCTCCTGGACACACCTAAGAGAAGACACCCAAAGCCCAGCCTGAGGTGCCTAAGCACCACCTAGATCTGTGCTGTAGAACTAGGTCCTTCCACTTGCAGTCCGTGTGTGGCCCTGCTGAATGACAGACAACTGCACGGAGACATCGTAACTGCATCACACTCCACAATAAGCTGTGCGTGTGCATTTGTGTGCATGTCTGAGCACGTGTGAAAACACCTGTGTGTATAAGAATAGAAAGCACACTGGGTTCTTCGTGGAGAGACCGGTCTCCAGACCCGGTCTGTTGTTCAAACGATTCCCTGTCTACCTTCCACCTTGTGAATTAGCTTTCCTTTCATCGATCCTCAAATATCTCCTTTGTTTTCCAGAAGTGTCTCATTCCAAGGAAACCACCCGGTAACCATGTGACATGGCCACCTTCCTGAATTTTTATAACTTCTGTATCCCATATTGTAAAGTGGGGCTGAGGGTATTTACCACGTGGGACAGTGCTGACGAATAAGCTAACACAAACATGCTTTGTCAGCAGGGCAAAGAAGGGAGTGCAGCCAGGCCGCCTGCACACATGCTCACACAGACCCTTGCAGAGGCCCCTTCCTGTCCCAGTTACGCCTTGCAAGTTACAGCTGCAATGTCAGGTACTCAGGAGAGCGGCAGTCTGCAGGGAGCTTAGTCTATGCCAGGGTCCAGACCAGAGAGAGGGCATCTCATGGAGCTAGTAACCTCCCGGGAGGGGCCAGGGATCCTGCTTCCCAAGACTGGGCCAGCCATGCCCTTCTCCCTCAGTGGTACCCAAAAGGGCCATTTCTCACAGCAGAGAAACCAATGAGGGAGAACAAAGTATTTGAGTGGGTAAAGTAGAGCATGTAAAAAAGGGATTCACACTAGTTTTCTGGAAATAAAAAGATGGGAGGGTGCTTTACCCACCCCGAGGACCCAGACCACTCCTTCGCCCGGATCCAGGTTCCTGCCCCTTGCATGTCTCTGCTTTCCTTGTGGACTTGCTGGCTCCTTCCCAGAAGCTTGTGGTGTCCTCAAGTGAAAAGACACGTTACTAAACAAAAATCCAATTAAGCTTTCCGGTGAGAAATGTAATTGTTACGAACAAACCGTGTCAGCTCTCTGAAGTGCTGTTTATAAAGAAGGCAACGGCTCAAGGCTTCCAGGAGTAACAGGCACCGCTCTCTGGGGAGGCTGGAGTCTTAAAGGTCACAGGTTGTTTCTATTACAGGGGAAGAAGGTGCCTGGATAGCACAGCAAACCACGCACCTGACAAATGATGGAGACAGAATCAGTTCGCCGTCTCCTTCAGACACAGCCCAGTCTTGTTTGCACCCCAGATGCCCCCGCCCTCAATGGAGCACCCTCTCGTGGATGAGAGAGCATGCCACATTGGCTGCCAGGTCCACTCACAGGGCCGGTGGAGGTCCTCATGCCAGGGACCTTTTCAAGGTAGCGTGCAGGTTGAAAAACCAGATGGATAATTAAACACTGTGTATCGAAACTCCCGGTTCTCCAATGCTTCAAGCACTTTTCACACATGCTAACTCCCACTCATTTCTGCGCTCTTCCTCGGAGCCAAGTTGGTCAGAAATGACCACGATTGACTTTATTCTACAGAGGGAGAGAGAGTGAGATGCCTGGATTAGGAAGCAGGGGCTTGCCGCGAGCCTGCTTTGCTCTGCAATCAAGGGCTGAACCAGAAGCAGGGCCTCGGCGGTCGGGATGCACTGAGGTAGGACGAGAACAGGAAAACACGCGTGACACAAACAAGCGCCAATGGTTGGGAAACCCTGAGTGGGCTACATGGGGACCTGAGGCTGGGACCAGAGAGGGCTTTCTCCACACTCTCTCCCAGCCCTTCCCCTTCCTCCTTGCCAGTCTCCCACCTCGTGGGCTCCTCCTGGGTCCTTTCCACTGTCTTGATCCCTGTCTACTGACTTCAAACTCAATCAAAGCTTTGGCCGCTGGGGAGCCTGCTTCAACTGAAGTGGGAGAGAAACCAGGAGCATTGGCCGACTGGGCCAGTTGCACAGGCTGCCTAGACAGCCTCCGACCCACCCTTGGGCCTGCGCTGTCCCACACAGCAGCCCCATGCGGCTCTCCAGTTCCCGAAATGTCCCAGTTGAGATTTGCTGTAAGTGGGAAAAACACACCAGATTTCAAAGACTAAGTATGAGAAGAGTGTTGGATATCTCATCAGTACATTTTTATATCTATTACATATTGAACTGATGCTCTGAATATATTGTATTGAATAAAATATATTACTAAAATAAATCATTCCTTTTTTTTAACTTCTAAAATTGTAGCTATTTGAAAATGTGAAAGTGCACAAGTGGCTTGTGTTTGCAGCTGACCCACTTCTGCTGAGCGGCGCTGCTTTGGGCCCCTGCCCAGTCAAGGAGACACCAGTTATCAGACCCCCAGGGGTGCAGGAACACCTGGGGCAGCTGGCTGCATCTTGGCAGTGCCCCATGACTTAGGTGGAATGGTGCTCTCTGTCCCCAGTGAAAGAGAAACAGAACTCAGAGGCACTGAGCACTCACTCGCAGCCACGGTGCCTTAGATGTCAGGCCAGGCTGGGTGACACATCTCCTGACTTCCTTTTTAGAGTCATTCCACAGCAGGGACCAGCTCTGGGCTTTTCTCTGCAAGGATCCAATGCCCCCATTGTCCTGGACTCCAGAGGAGCCCAACCTTGTGCCTCAGATTGTATGGATCCTCCCGGAATGACAATACCTTCATTCTCCTCCCAGCCATGTACCTGTCTTACACCCAAGCTCCCTGACTGTGTCCTGAGAGGAGTGAACTAGATCACCTTCATGTGCATGCAGACATCACCAGCCAGTCACCAGCCTGCCCTAGCTGATCAGGGAGCATGCTGCCAGAGGAGCAGGGAGGCAGCCATCAGCAGCCTTTGCCTGGTGCGTGGGGCATCTGGATACTCTGAAAACAGTGCAGGCAATGCCTTTGGTCGCTCCACCTGCCCCAGACCAGGCACAGTTGGGACTTACAGACTTCTCAGCAAGCTTCAAGGGGCTCCTCGCGAGCCAGAACCTCACATCCAACTGTATACATTCTAGTCAGGCCCCATTCTGATAGGGTCCTGTTTCAATTCCCAGACCAATCTTGATTTTCTGCTACCAAGATTCACAGTGCCTGCTCTCTCCTTCCAGGACACTCCTTTCCCACCAGCTGGGCCAGGGGGCCAGGGCATGTAGCGTCATTTTGGGTAAGGATCACGAAGAAGCAATTAATAGCCTAGAAAGTCCATTCTCTAAAAATGCCTGCCACAGAAGCCTAACCTAGTTGCTTCTCATACCAGATGTTACATCTTCCATCTTCCATCATCAAAAAGTATCATTCAAGAGTAGGCTGAAGAAATGATCTCATTCCCCCAAGTGTGCAGAGAATGCTCTATGAGGATAAGTAAAGGGAAGGGACCATCTCTACTCTTCAAGTCCATCAGAAGCAGGACATCCCCCCAGGAGGAACAAGGGTCAGAGTCGTGGATTTCTTGATGATCCAGAAGACTGGGGGAGTGATTGACCTTTGGAACTTCATTTGGTCCATCTGCAAGTGACGAAGAACACCGCATGCCTACTTTGTTACTCACCTCCTCAGAGAGCGCATAGCTGAAGTGAACGAAGGGGACAGGTGATGGCCACACACCCAGCCAGTGCGTGAACAGTTGGGAGGAAGTGCATAAGTTCTGAAGGTTGCACTTCTCCAGAGAAGAGTGAAGTGTGACAGAGAGAAATGCAATAAAGGAGGAACTGAGATGTGTGAAGGCTCTGAAATTGACAGAAAGAGACAGAATCGTCTTGTGAGGCAGGTGGGGTCTATTGAAAATCCAAGGTTTGGGAAATACATTTAGAGATTGGCAGGGCCAAAGCATGCTCAGGAGTCAAAGACGGAGAGGACGAAGATTATTGAAGACCCTACTCAAAAGTCCCCTTTCTGTGACCCCTTCCAGACCCCCAGCAGAGTGAGTTGCTGTCCCCCCAGTCCTCCTGTACTCCCATGTGTCCTCCCTGCCTGCGCCAGAGCACTCGGCACCCTGGATTATGGAGATCAGAACCCAGGTCTACACTCCCACCAGGCAGTGAGAGCCTCAAGGGCAGAGGCCAAGCCTGATGTATCTTTGTATTCTCAGTGCTCGGCATGGCGGGGTGCTTCATAAAAGTGTGCTGAATCAACGAGGGGAGTTCAGGGAGTGCCCTGCAGTAAACAGCCCCTGCGAAAGTAGCTGGGAAAAGAGCAGAGGGCCTCCCAGACAGGCAGGGTGGGGCAAGGAAAGGCAGCCTCTGGACGGATAGCTGCGTTTGGAGAAAGGCTTTGGGTGAGGGGACCCTCAATAGCTGGCACTCTCAGAATCGTCAAACCTATCAAGGAAGGTAACAGCAGTTAAAAGGAAAAAAAAAAAAAACTTACAGTGACCTGAAAAAGTAAAGGTGGGACTACAGCAGGGAATCTGTATGGAATTTCAGTCTGGAAGGTTGGCAGGCAGGCGCACATCACCTGAAGCTGGGCAAAGCTGGTAGAGAGCAAAGCGTGACGCCTCTGGGGGAAGAGACTCCAGGCAGAGGGGACAATGTGCATGTAAAATCCCAAGGTCTGATCCCATGTAAAAGTGTCTGAGTTAAAAACAGCCCTTCTCCAGGTTGAGGACCTATAATGACCCTACTCTCTACAGCAACAAATTTAAAGCAGTCAACCCAGCATCTCATGTCTTCCAGAACTATCTAGCCTCACTCTCCTAACGCCCTACCATAGCTCTTTGACCAGCTAAACCAGACTCCCGTCTTCTATGCTAAGCTCCTTCCGGGGCCAACCCCATACCAGTCATAAAACACAAGTGTTTAAAGGGAGAATTGGGCTCTGACATAAGATGCAAAGACTGAACCGTCGAGAAAGACTGATGCTTTAGGGGCAATCTTATCTCAAACACTGATGTGGAATCCAGTTTTCCTTTCACTGAGTCTGTCTACGCCCCACACCCCATCCACAATCTGCCCCGCTGTCTCTTGCTTTCTGGATCCAGGTAGGACATACTTGATTCTATAGAGTCATCCAGCTTTAGCAGCCCTGGCTCCTGAGTGAGGACTGGGCCTGATGATTCTCCATCTCCTCCCCGTCCCCAGTGGTAGCATCTTTCCCCCTCTGTCCCTGTCTAATTCTGACTCACTTACCCAATCCCATCCTTTGGTCTTCACTTCCATTTCCGTAACCCACTTTGGTCCTGTTTGCTTTCAAGTTTGTACTGTTGGAATTCACCTCTTAAAATTAATTCTACCTGAGCAAACTTGGGCAGGCCACTTCCTACCTCTGGGCTCCACATTCTTCCAAGTACAATAAGAGTGTTGGGCTCCGAAATGTTCAAGATCTCTTCCAGTCCCAGCATTCTTAGATTTCCTGTTTAATTCACACTGTTATGGCTTTGCTCACACTGCTTTCTGTTGGTTGCTACTGAGCCATTCTTTATGAAGTCTTTCCTCTGACCTAGACACCGAGTCAGGCCCCAGGTGGATAAAGGTGAACAAGGCACAGTCTTTGCTCTAAGACAGCTCCCCAGGCCAATCAGCTACTGATATAACAGATGCAGGGAGTTCCATGATAGGGTGGGGACAACTGCCATGGGAAGGAAGGAGCAGAAGGGGTTGGGCAGACCTATTTGGCAATGCACGAGCGACGTGTTAGATGCTATGCAAGAGAAAATGAAGTAAGCGAATACAGGGGAGGTTCCAAGCAGGGGAGACAGTTTGGGCAGCCAGGCCCAAGAGAACACGGTCCATTATTACAGGAACCTCCAGGAGGAGAGAAAGGTTGAGGCATAAGGCACGTGGCAAGAGATGACCATCAAGAGGTAGGCAGGGGCCAGATTATGAGGGCCCTTGAATGTCACTTTAAAGCATTTGGTTATTAACTCACAGAGAATGGGAACCTTTAATAAGAAATCTCAGGAGGGTAAGGCAAGGGCCAAGAGATCCATTAGGAGATTTTTTTGTCATTCAAGTTAGAGTAACAAAAGCCTGGACAGAGATAGGGCCAAGGAATTAGAGTGATAGCCCTTTCAGAGACATTTAAGACGGAGAATCAATAGGACATGGAGACCAGAGGCTGGAGGTGAGGTGAAGGGAGAAGCTGGGCTCCTGGCTAAGTGACTAAATAAACAGCAACTTCCCTGCAGGAACAGGGATCTTTACAGAATAAGGAGGAAGTTTTGGTGGAAGGGACTGAGTTCAGGTTTGTCTGTGCTAAATTTCACGTGCATTTCTCTGCTGTAAGCCCTCTTCTTATTCCATAGTCCCTCTTATTCCACAGATGAACCGTCACCTGAAGTTTCACTCTGGTGCCCATCATTATCTCTATTCCATTAACACTTAGATATGATTTGTTTTTGGATTTCACTTGGCTTTGGGACCATATGGGTATTGTCCTTTGGTCTTAGAGCGCTCACTCCCTGTTTAAGCGACAAGTGCTTTACTTCCTGCAGCTGCACAGGCGCCTAGCATAGTGCTCAGCTCCTAGCAGCCACTTTTCCAATCCTGCCTTGTTGTCAGGGCCCCTGGAAGGGCTGGCATCAAAAGATAACGTAGGCAGGAGAGACAAAACTCCCCTTTGTCTCCTGCACTTCAAGAACACATGTCCCCCAGCGTGGAGGGCAGAATCAGGCTGCTCATTTCATGTTCACTCTTTCATGTTGCCGTTTTGAAATTTGATGTTCAAAAGCTCCCAGGCTGTAGTAGGCAATCAATCCGAATGGAAATGTGTGAGGGCCGATGGAGCAGGAGAGAGTGTTTCTGAGGGTCGGGACTTTTTTCCTTGTGATTTTTCTGGTGCCCCACAGAAATATCTCTCTCATAACAAAGAGAAAACTCGTGAAGATGAATGAAATAATAAACTCCACTCTACCGCCTTCACGGACGGGAGTGGAGCTGCTTGAATGGGAGAGGCTGGGCAGGAGCCTGTGGCTCAGCCTGTGGGACTTGACGGGAGAACAAGAGACAAGCACGATTTGCCTCTGCAGACTTTGCATGTGGGGGCGGAGAGAAGGGAGAAGAGGGTAACAGACACAGAAGAAAGGGAGGAGGGCAAGAAGGGATCTTGGCAGCTAGGAAGAGGGAAAGGTTTTGATTTAGTGCGCCCCTCCCAGAGGAAAAGGAGGGAGAATGAATTAACATCTACTGAACAGCGATTGCGGGTCGAGGTCTCCTCTATGCTTTTATTAAATTCTTTCAACAACTCTGAGCTAGTTTTTGTTCCTGTGGCTGTCATCATTATCATTATTTTTAGCCCACAGTCTTGCCTAGCTGCTTTCTCCCTCAGAGGACCCCCAGAAGGTTTGATTCAGGCGCCACGTCGCTCAGCTGGAAGTCCATGCCCTTGCTGACCTGTGGCTTGGGCTGTTAGTGTGACCTGCAGCATCATGAGGCAGAGGGAAGATGTCCATGTGGGGTCATTCGTTTGGGAATGAGAAAAGTCTCAGGCCAAGCTCAGGCCACAGTCACTCCCCTGAGGGGTCACCAGAGGAGGCTCTGGCTGCCAAGGGTGGCCATCCAGGACCCTGAGGGGAAGGACAGCCAGTCTCTGTGTCAGTCTGGCTTACAGTCTCCAGGTGGCTTAAGGGACCCTCCCAGGGCCCTACTCCCTCTGGGTGTTGCTGGGGCCTTGGGACAGGACAATCCCCCAGGCTCCTTCCACCTCCTCATGGTGACCGAAGTCCTTAGCCTTTCCACATGCCCAGCCTTCCCCTCCCTCCCCCTGAAGCCTGGGAAGTCCAGAAGGCAGGTAAGTTGTCCACACATTGGTCTGTCCCCTAACCCTGTCCCTGTCACCTCCTCTATAAACCCTCATTCCCCTTCTCATTTGTCTTCAGTGGGCTTTTGCAGGATCATCTCAATGACAGAAGAAATAAAAAAGTCTACATATTATAACTGTGGGGCCAAAACTGCTGTTGACACCCGTGGATGGTGTACACGTCCCCAGCCCTCAGATTCCCAGTGTCATGCAGCGGCGGCCACCAACACCCCTGCATGTTGCGAAGACTTTGGCAGCACCGGAGGAGGCTCCCTTTGCTCTCATCAGAGCTCTTACCCTCTGCCCGCCTTGAAAACGCTTCTAGAAACTGTTACCACCTGACTACTCATCAGGGGAAAGTACCTGGACACAAACCCAGTGCATGAAGAGGTGGAGGGCCAGTGTCCCAGGTGTCATACCCAGGGGGCCTCGGCCTGGGCTTGCCGGAACCCTATTCGCAGTCCCCTGGTGGCCTAGGAAGCCCAGTGTCCTACTGAGCTTAAAGCTGTTTTCTTTCCCCCCCTGCTTCTTCAAAAATGAGAAAGGATTTAACTTCCAATCTTCTGGTGAAGAACAGAAAGGGAAAAAATATACAAAACAGTTGCTTTACTTTTGAAGCACGATTGTTTTAAATTATTTCTGCTGTGCTAACATACGTGCACTAGATGCGGGCTTGCTGGTCTCACAGTGATTCCGTGTGTCGCTCTCCGAGGACTGGCCACCCTGTCCCTCGCCGCCACGACGTCGGCCGGCCCACCAACAGCACACGGGCTCTGATCCGCTCCAGGTCTTCTCCAACACTTACCTTGTGCGTGTGTTTGTTTGTTCGTAACAGCCGTTGTAAGAGGTGTGATAAAGCATTCCTAATGACCACACTGGGCCATTTTAGCTTTATTTCACGAACAAGGAGATGAGAAGAAGGCCAGTAGACTCACCGACTCTCCTGCAAACAGAAAGTTGCCAGAAGGCCAGGAGCTCTTGTTGACCTCACTGGCCGGTAACTCTCCTTTCTGCTCAAGCCTTTGGCAGAGAGTTAAAGGGTCTTAGAAAGTATTTAAAGGAGAGGTTTGGATATAACATGAACATAATATGTGTATGACCCATATATTTCAAGCTGGCCCTTCTTCTGAGCAGAGCCACCAGCCAACAGGAAAAAAGCTCCTTTTCTCAGTCACTGATGATCTACACGTGGGCGAGGGAGGCAGAGCCCTGGCTCCCACCTAAGCCCCGAGGGGGCGGCAGGCTTACAGGAAGCGGACAGCACACCCCTCCAGGAGAATGAGCAGCTCCTCTCTCTCCACCAAGGACAAACACCAGCTGAGGAAGGGCGTGAAGATGACCTGCCCAACCCTGTGGACTTGCCACAATTGCAGGTGATAAAGGCAAGGCAAGTCATCAGTAGCCAGTCGGAACGGTGCCCCTTCTTGGGTTCCTACCCAGTATCAGATGCCTGGCCTCACTCCCAGGAACGCTGCTCTTACAGGCATACACTTTGTCTCTGCCTTACAGACAGAGAGCACCTTCACTCACAGCAATGAAGAGACTTGCCCAAGGTCACAGCACCTGGTGGCAAAATGGAGCCAGGGTCTAGGCTTTGATCTGACTGGTTTCAAAACCTACCTGAATCCCATTTCAGCCATTTTTCTTGCACACAGGTGCATGTGGCCCCAGGGGCACCAGGCCGACGGCCAGGAGGTAAGCAAAACCTCTGGGTAAACATAGCATGGCTTCCAGGAGCATCTTTTTTTTTTCCTCAAAGTTTTGAGAACAACAGCAAAAATTATATTATTTTATGTTAAAATACACATTATAAAGTAAAATGCAAAATGCACACAAAAATTCTTAAAATAAAACACATAGGTCCAAAGAAATTTTGTACTGACAGCTAGCTGCCTTAGGCCATACTCCCGGGTCCCTGAGGGCATGTGTTCATGCCTCCACGGTTAGGGCGCCTTCCACGGAGCCCTTGGGGCGGTGCTGCCCCGAAGTAGGGCACGAGAAAGTAGTCTTCAGACACCCACCGACCTGGGTTTGAATTCCGGTTCTTATTTGTCAGCCACAAGACCTTGAGCATGTTTTTTAAATGTTAAGCAAGAGATTTAATCTCTCTGGGCTTCATTTTCCTCATTGATAAAGAGGGGGGATTATAGTACAACTACCTCATACAGTTACTGGGAGGGTTTAGTAACTAATATGCATGAAGTGTTTATGAAGGTGCCTGGAACATAGTAAGCACAACATAAGGATTCTTATTCTCGACATTATCTATGAAGTCTGTTTATTTATTTACAAATTGAAAAATTAATCTGTTCCTTGTAAGAGTGTCGTGAGCACTAGATGAGATATTGTCCGCAAAGCGCACAGCGCCATGCCCAGCAGGGCGCCAGCCCTCCACGTCCACGGTGTTTCCGACTTTCGGCACATCGGTCTTGCTGGATGGCATCGTGACACCCTCCTGGAAGAGTTCAGGTGCAACCCTAATCTGTGGATGTCAGTTTCGTGGACAGCAAATTCTTTGATAGTTCTCACACCTTCCAAACAGCTATCTACAGAAGGTAGACTCCGGGGCTCCTTGAATCATGTTTGAACCAATTGAGCCTTTCTGAAATTATGAGTGGTGGTGCCTTCCCTCTGATGCCAAGAAGGGACAGCATGCAAGACGTAACCCCAGTTCTATCTTGCCCAGTCTTCCAGGGCCCCCTCCACCTCCATCTGCCACCAGGAAGACTCATAGGACGTCCCCCGCCACTCATCACGCACAAACCTTTGAAGCTGTGTGCGTAGCTGGGTGCTCCCATGTGTCTGTCTCTTTCCTCTAATTTGGCTGTGGGCTCCCGATGGAAGGGATAGAATTTTCACCCGTGGCATGCAAAGTAGGGCCTGAAAGCCCCACACCATGAGCTTCTTTTTCTAATTGGTGAATGCTCGGAAGGGGTCCTTTTGTCATAATTGGGGGCACCATTTTGTCATTTCTTTGGCCCAAACTTGCACCAATTAGATTGGCCCAAATCTTCTAACTTGCACCAAACAGCCTACAGGTCAGCAGGGCTTCCTGCATGCATGGGCAGTTTGGGGAACACTAGCGGTGCTTCATAAATATTGGAAGGTGGATTCCATCAGTCATGAGACTGGGTTTTGGGCTTCTTTCTCATCACAAGGAACCAGGGGCATAACAGGCCAGACCCTCATGAGGCACCAGGGATATCAGACAGCAGTGCAGCGCCTCCTCTTTTGGGGGTGGTCATGATGGATTAACAAAGAACCTGTCACTAAATGACAGGGCTTGACCACCTGTGTGCATAAGTGGGCAAGTCCTATCATCAATAATCTCCAAATGGCCACGGTGATTGGGCCCTGACTGTAGGGTCCACCCCATGTTATGCCCATGGACATCTTCCCTGTTGTACCAGAGTGTCCCTTCAACACTGCCCCTGTGCGCAGGAGCAAGCTTCAGCCCTCTGGGTGGGGTGCCCCCACACCCCTTTGCCCCTGTAGGGGCTGCCTGCCCTGCCTGAGCCTTCAGGGTGCTGACATTGCACGTGGTCAGAAGGGACCAGGTCAGGGGGATGCTGACCCCTGAACCCCAGGTGCCTAAGCAGAACGACCTGGATCCACCTAGACAGTCCAGCCTCTCCAGCTGCGGGATCTAACTGTCCCCTTCTCCCTCGCTGAACATCCATCCCTCTGTATGGGCTGGAGAGAAACGCCACCTGTCTGCCCCACTGCTCTCCTCGTCATGGCCGCCTCGCCTCATCTGGTCACCCAGTCCATGGCAAGAAGAGATACAAGCACACTTCCAGGTGTCTACAGGAAGGGTGAATATCCAGTGTTTCATAAAGAGCCCCAACACAGAATGAGTTTGCCAGCAGCAGCTCCTGGCCCCTCACCTCACCACCTGCGCAAACCGCAAGGGAACTGGGCTCCACCAGGACACTGGGCCGCTGCTCATCTCTCAGCCCTTCACTCCAGAAGTCATGTTCCCATGTGTCACTGCAGCGGGTCCCTGTGAGAACTCTGGGTGGGGGTCAGTATTTGTTCCTATGTATGTTCCTCAGGGCATGGAAAAGCATGTCCAATTAAGGATGCTTAAGCTTCAGGTGCAAAGGACAGTTTCCAGGTTGGAGCTGGGTGTGTCTAGAGTTTATGCAGAAATATCAGTAAGGGAACAAAGCATTTAGCTCCTGGGCCAAATGTACCTGTGACCATGTGTGTAGATATGTGTGTGCAAGAATGTGTGTGTTTGTGTGTGCATGCATGCACGTGTGTGTGTGCAAGCAGAAGCCTTGAGGACTGGCTGAAATGCTCTCCTGCAAGTCCTGGCTGAGAATGGAGAAGGGAAATGGCAAAGAACCCACGGCTGAAAGTGGTGTCATTGTTTTGTATCATAACAAGGGCCCTCCAAAGCTCCTGGGCGCTGTGCCACCCATCCCCTGGCCAGGGGACAAGCCATCCTGGCATGGTTTATCCACATTCTGTGGACGGTGCCGGAAACTGTTTCTTCCCTGCCTGTCTTCCCACTTACTGTCCGAGACAGGCCAGATGGAGGAGGTCAGTGGTGGGGCAGCCATTCCTCGGCTCTCCCCCAGGCTGTCAGCCCTAAGCCATCAGCCCCTGGGAAGCAGTTTGGCCAAGGTGATGTCATAACGCTGGGTGCAATGGCCATCACAGAGAGGCACCGTAGGGGAAGGGCGGTGGGGCCTGTGCGCCCTGCCGGAGTGGGGCGGGCAGCCATGGGAAGGGGGTGGTCTGGGAGGAAGGCTGGTGGGCCTAGCCGGGGCAAGCCAGTGGGAGAATGACACTGGGTCTTTAGCCAAGTGTCCCATCTGCTCCTGAGCCACCCTGAAGTCAGCTGTCTTCTCCCGCATTATTCCTGGGATGGGAGCAGCCAGATTGCTGACCAGCAGGACCAGCAGCGAGGGTACCAAACGCAGTCCTAGGGAGAGCTACAGAAGAAGGAAAGAAACCAGGGCGTAAGTGTGGGCTATAAGGGAACGCCTAGCTCCTTTCAGATCCATCACCTTGCCCGGTCGTTGTAAGGCACTTAGTGAGGGTCAGAATGGAGGTTGGTGAGTTGGGACCTCAGGGAGACCACAGGAGGGAGGAAGGCAGAGGAAGGACAGAACAAAGAGTATGTTGCAAAGACTGAAAGAAAAGCAAGGAAGGAGTGGTGGAGGAAGTTAAAAAATCACAGAAAGATCTCAGCTATACATGGAATCTAATGAACAAGGTATACTCACGAATAAAACAGAAAGAGTCATGGAACAGACTGACAGCTGTCAGAGGGAGGGGGCGGGACTGGATGAAAGAAGGGGGAGGGAGTAGCCAAAGAAGACACACATCACCTGGACACAGACAATAGTGTGGGAACCGCCTGAAGGCTAGGGTGGGAGGGGCGGGCACTGGGCGGAGGTACGCAAAGTGGGGGAGGGAGATGGGGACACCTGTAACAGTGTCAACAATTAAAATAAAGTTTAAAAAAATCCCAGAATAGGAAAGTCAGCAGGACTTGAGAGCCAAGCCTCCTCCATTCTGATGCCAGAGGACACCCAGCCCAGGGCAGCGAGTGCACAGCGACTACTCGGTAGCAGAGACCACAGACCTTGGAGTTCCGACGGAGCCCACAGCAGCTGTAGGGCCTTGGTCCATAACCATCCTGAGTCTTCTTAGCTGCAGATGGAAACAGAGCCTGGTTTCCAGCATTACTGGGGGAACTGTGAGCCACCACGGCTGTGTAAGTGATAGTACAGAAGATGCTAAATCTTCTGGTTTTAGCAGTTCCAAGTTCAGTGCCAGCATTGCATTAGGTTGCTAACGCCAGGGAGCCAATTTATTAGCTCACAGTGTCCACGGGCCAGAAATCCTGCACCATGCAGCAGGTCCTCTGCTCAAGATCTCCCCAGGGGTCACCAGGGCTTCGATCCCATCAGAGGCTGGGGTTCCTCTTCCAGGCTCACTGGATGTTGGCAGAATTCAGTCCCCTGTGGCTGTGGACCTGAGGGCCTCAGCGGCTAGAGGCCCCCTGCAGCTCCCTGCCATGTGGCCTCCCACCCACGGCGGGGCGGGGCAGGGCAGGAGAGCTCCTCTCTCTCTTTCTCCAAACTCCTAAAGCAGCCTTGCAGAACGCCACATAATCGTGGTGTTATATCCCATCCCCTTTGCCACATTGTATTGGTTAGAAGCAAGTCACAGTTTCCCTGGGCCCCAGAAGGGGCACTTACACAAGGATGTGACTCTCAGCTGTCACCCCAGGGTGTGTTCTTGGGCAAATCAACCTCCTTAGGCCTCCATTTCCTTTTTGTAAAATGACACCCATAAGGCAATTACGTCGTTAAATGGATTCATAACTGTAAAGCGCTGAGACAATGCCTGGTCCATAGTATGCATTAGATGTACTTAGTAAACGTTTTAAAAACAAATTAATTTTAAAATACCTGTCATGCAGCAAGCACTCAATGAAGGAGTGATGTCTGAGGTCAGCAGTAATGCCGAAGGGGGCACAGGACCTGCACTCTCCTCTGTGTTGCGGCCTCTGGGGGGTAGGGGAGGAGGGGTAGAAGCGTCTGGGATTCTGGGGAAAGCAGGCACAGGGCACATTCCTGTGCCCCCCTGGGGCCCAGGGGCTCTCCCTCACTCAAGGCCCTGGGCACAGCCGGCCCTGCCTCTGGCCAGCCCTGCACGGCCTCTGCAGTCGCTCCCTGCTCCCGTTTTCTGTCCCAAGAGCCAGCCTGGCGTCCCAGCCCCTGCCTCCCTCAGCAAAGGCCCAGGCAGCCCTCATCCCTAGGGCTCTCTCTCTCTCTAATTTATGCATAGCATTTTTCTATTTGCAAAACATAAAAAACCCTTAAAACAGGCTGTTTCTCCATTCCTGAGGTGGGCCCGGCGTGCCGCCACGCACATGCTCCCGCATACATTTGAAGTGGTTTGATTCAGTGTAGCCGACACAAAAACCACTTAGTCTTTTCTCCTACATCATCCTAAGTTAATTCTCCTGACAGGCTGCAGGAGGCCTTTCAGCAATTTTTCTATTTCAGCTTTTTCTCCCTCTGCCTCCTGCCACCTCCCCACCTCTCCGGCTCCCTCACTCCCTTCCCCTGCTGTAAAATTTGCTTTCACTCAAAAGCTGACCAAACCTTTGCAATTTGTATCCATCGCATCTTAAGACCAAATTGAAAGGCGAGTGGCTGCTCTAAAGGGGATAGGGCAGCCGCCTTGCAGGGAAGGATTCTATTTGTGCTGGACGTGGGGGAACTGAACTGTTCCGGAGAGATAAGAGCTGCTCACTCAGCTCCCGGCACCTGCTCCAGGCACCAGGCGCTCCCAGCTGGAGGGCCCGCAACTTGGGCTGCCCTGCCTCAGCGAGTCTGGCCTCTGTGTCCTGCAGGGGCTGCAGCAGAGACAGTTCCAACGCCCCAGACCTGTGTCTCTTCCAGGTGTGGCTCTCTGAGCCCAAAAGGGAGAGGGCTGAATTGTGCTAAATCCCCCTCTCTGTCTCCTTCTCTCCCACGGCCCCTCCTCTCACAGTCTCGGGCTCTAGCTCTCCCTCTGTCTGGATCTGGCTCCTTCTCTGTCTCTAACGTTCGCTCACACACACAAAGCCAAACCTGTGAGCCTGGGACCCTGATGCACACTCCTGCCTTCTCCATCCCACCCCCAACCCCAGCCCTCCCCCGCCTCTCACTCAGCCCCTGCCCTCCTCATTTCCCAGTACATCATGCTGCCCTTGGGGGGCATTTTCAGCAGGCTTGTGTGTGTGTTTCTGTGCAGGGGGTGCAGCTTGACTATGCTCTACCCTAAGGAGTCACCTCATACCTTGAGAAAGTGGCTGTGGCTCTGCCCAGGCCCCCTGGTCCTGAATTTGCCCAGTGTCAGTCCTGCCTGATGGCGGACCCCTGACTCCGCAGCCCCAGTCTGCTTTTCAGGGCTGGGCTACCAGTAGGGGGCAAGCTGGCCTCATAGCTGGAGGAGCCAGTGACAGGTGGCGGGGGCAGGGGGCATGGCTCCTGTGCCTGGGGAGGTGGTTATTTAAGGCCCCCACTTCTCTGCCACTGGGATCCTATTTCCTGAGCAGGAGCTCTAGGGCTCAGGGCCATGGGCTGGTGCAGAACCATGGAAAGAAAGGGAAGCAGAGCATTAGCTTGTCCCACCTCCGGGACATAGTGTCAGTTGTAGGTACTGGGCTGGGGCTACTGCTGGCTTCCCCCGAATAACATGAAAGCAAAGGAATGACTGACTATAACCCTGCCATGCGCTTATCGCCTCTCTTCCACCACAAACACGGGCATGGCTATGATCTCCGCTTCGAAGAAGAGAAATAGAATCTGAGAGAGGCTAATTAACCTGCCAAAAGTCACAGGGCAGAGACAGCATTTGGCGTAGGACTGGCCTCAGGCACCCCTCACCACACAGGCCCTCCGGCCCTCACCTGCCTGCCCACCAGCCTGCCAGCCGGCAGGGGGAGGGGTGATCCTGCAGGGGTATTCGCACTTTCTGAGAGGACTCAGGAGGCCCCAAGGATTGATGAAGTATTGGAGAAACACTGAATGAGAGTGGAGACGTGGCCCTGGGCAGGTCCCCTCGGCCTCCATTGCCTATCTAAGAAATGTTGAGTGAGGACCGGACCAGGTTGTCTTCACCTGGGGCCCACGATGTGTTTGGAGGGCCCAGGATTTCCCTCCAAATTGTACAAGAGGCCTCATGTACGTGGGTATTCCACACATGGGTCTGGGAAAACAGTCGGTCATTTCCACTGGACTCTCAGAGGGGTCCATGAGCAGAGAAAGTCTGAGGATGTGCACTAGGCAGCCTTCAGGCGGCTTCCAGCCCTGATGTTCTGCGACAGACGAGTGACTGTCTAATGATGGAGTGCCAGAGCCATCCATGGAAGGTGAGGGGTCCGAGGACCAGGAAACAGCTCTCAGAAACCTCTGCCCGTGACATTCAGGTAGACAGCGGTCCAGCCAAGAACAGAGCTGTGGTCTCTGGTAATCCCTGGCATCTCTGAGCCTCCCTGCTTCTTGCCTGGTGACAAGTGTCCTTACAGAGGTTTGTGTTGCTAAAATAATGGAAGGAAGGACTGCTCACAGGGACTCTGGTGAAGGGAGCACCCCAGCTCAGCCCCTGGGGGCACCACTGGTCCTGCCAGGGGAGTACCACTCCACCTGCCCTTGATTCTTGCTGGGACCAGGCCCCGGCTTTCTCCAGCTAGATTGCTGCAGATACTTGCAGGGTCTTTGGAAGAAGTTCCAGAATTGGGGCATGCCTTCTTGGTGAACCCCACCGCCATACCATGTTGGGTGAGAGGGAGGTAAATCCTATTCTTCCTTATCCTGGTTGGCTCTTATTGCCAATGTATCTGTTCTATGATCAGATCGGGTTCAAATAGATATCACCTTTATTCTGATGAGAGAGAAGAGAGGGGGTTGTCACCAATTAATAGGAGAGGCAGTGGAGGGAGAAGGAAGTGGGCGCAGAAGCAGAGGATGGTTCTGTCTAGTCTGCATTGTGACTACTAGGATGGTAGGGTTGGTTACCAATCTAAGAGTCTCAGATGTGCTTGGCACCGCACCCTTCACCAGGCACCCTCCCTGGTCACGGTCAGAAGCTCAGTGACTGAGACCAGCAGCCAGATAGCCCACCTCTGCCATCCCATCTCCTCCAGCCCCTAGCCTGGCCAGCCCCTCCGCCCGGTCTTGCGTGCACTCTAGGGGAGGTTGCCCCTGCCCTTCTCAGGAGAGAGTCCCCCTGTGTCTCTGCAGGGCCCAAGCACAGAGTAGGAGCTGGAGCTGTCTTCCAGTACCAACAGCTCTGTCAAGTAGCTGGGCAATGTTTGGACCAACAGAAATGGCTTCGTGCCATGCTGCTTTCATTAATGTAAGCTAATAGAATATCATTTCATAATGACTTGACTTTCTCTCTTACTTTGCAAATATTGGTGGAATACGAAGTTTGCTCAAGTTTCTGTAATAAGACTTCAAATCAGCCAGTGCCTACCAGTCCGGGGAGCCCCGCCAGTACTGGTATAAAAGCCCCTGCCACCAGCTGAAGTTGGCACAGAAGAACCAGGGACCTGTAGACACACTGTGAAGCTCCAGGGTTGAGCCACGAGGGAAGGGTTTGATTCCGAAGGGGACAGTGAAAGGAGGTAAATGGTGTTCAGAATCAGGAAGGAGCTGCCAGGGCCAATGCACAGTGACGTGGAGAGAAGGAGGGGGAGCCTGTGGTGGGAATGCAGGGGCCAGGATATGTGGAGGTGAAGATGCACATAGGTGACCACCCTGAGAGAGGCCTGGCCACGAAGAGCATGGTCCCTGGCTCCCATGCAGAGACTCCAAAGATGGGTGAAGAGAGCAAGGTGGGGCCTAGCCTTGAGGCAACAGAGTGTGAGACAAGTAACCTGGGCCAAGGCTGCATTCCAGACACCAGGGCGCATGCATACCAGGGAAGGCTTGGCCTTGCAAACCAGACCAAAAACAGTTTTGAAAATGGTCACAAGGTCAAGGTTACCCTGACACTGAATTCTCTTAATGAATTCTAAAGACAGGATAATTCTGAATTTAGGTTGAGCAATGTTTTCATCTGCTCTGGCTGCCATAAAATCCCATGGACAGGGCAGCCTAAACAAAATGACAGGCACTTGTCATGGTTCCGGAGGCTGGGAGGTGGACATTGTGGTGCTGGCTGATTCAGGTCCTGGGAGGGCCCTCCTCCCGGCCTGCAGACTGCCTCCTCTGCTGTGTCTGCCCATGGCAGAGAGAGAGTCTCTTTTTTAATTTAGGCACTAATTCCATCATAGATACCCCACCCTCCTCACATCCTGTAACTCCAATTACATTCCCCAAGGCCCACCTTCCAATGCCGTCACACTGGGGATGGGGGGTAGGACTTCAACACATTAATTGGGTTGAGGGGATTCAGTTTAGTCCATGGCTGGCATTAAACCGTAGGTTGGGCTCAAACAGCTCCCAGTGGTGATCCTGTGGCCTCAGCTCCAGGAAGACGAGACAAGTAGAAGCAAAAGCATTATCTGTGAAAAACAAAAAACTAAAGAAAATGAAATAGCTGTCTTCCCACATGGAGGTACCTCCCAGTGACTCCCCACCATCAGGGGTGGGCTGCCAAGAGAGCCTGATGAAGGGGCCGGTCCTGGTGCCGTCTGCTCTGGTCCTGAGAGCTGATGAAACTGCGTTTACCGCAGTTGCATCTTCTCTTTATGTTGTATTCTTGCTTGTAAAGGTATGCCAAAAAAAAAAAAAAAAGGCCGCACAGAAACCTTGCTCCTCCCGTGACTTCTCTCACCTCCAAGATCCACCTGAGGGGCCCACAGTGACTGGTGACTGCAGGTGTGGAGGAGTAAGAGGGGGCCATCCCTGCATTTGAATGGCAGAGCTCCCTCCCCACCCACCCCCCTGCTGATCCACTCCAGGGCTTTGTCCTTCCTGTGACACAGACTGCTCTGTCCTGCACTGTCCCAGCAAGGAGCGAGGGCAGAGCCCGGTGCTCTGACAGAAAGCAAGTCCCTGGATTTCCACCCTGGCTCGTCTCCCATGGTTTGGACCTATCTGCCATCCAGCCGTCATCTCCCTGTGTCTCTGCCAGAAGGGGAGGGATCCAGTTCTGAGCCCCACCCTTCTCCTCCAACAGTGACAACTTGAGCAGCCCCCACTGAGTGAAAGGGCTGCATATGCTGTGCAAACCGAGCTTCACGACAAGTCCCTTACTCGCCTCCACCCCATCCTTCTAAGCAGGCCAGTGCCCCAGGCCTCTGTCATCTGTACCCCCAACATTCGGGAGCTGCTTCTCCAGCCCCTGCCACCAAACAGCAACCTCCAGGGCACGGACCCAGGGCGTGAGCAGGTGGAGTTCCAATCTGACACAGGCTCAGGGGTGAGACTGAGTGGAGGACAGAAGAGGATGGCCAGAAATTAGGGAGAAGGTGCTAAGGAGGGGTCCATCTTGGCATGCAGGCCTCTCTGTGTCACCCCACCCCCAGGGCTGGCCAGCCAGAGCCCACAGGGGGCTCCTGGAGGCGTGTCCTCAGTCTCCCTCCCACTCTGCCCTCCCCGCTCTTCCCCTGGCAGCTCATCTGCTTTCAGCAGCCTCTCATCTTCCCGTATTGGTTTAGTCTCAAGCCCAGAACCTGTTCAATATTTGTCTCCTGACTCCTCTATTTGCTTTCATTTCCACATGTTTAACATACATATTAGCAACCTCCTGCCTTGTCCCATAGCTGTCACTGGCTCCTTCAGCCTCCATCGGGGCCCCCGGGCCACTGGGCACCCCAGTTTCGGCTGCTTCGCTCTTTTCCCACCAGGAGAGTTTCGGGGGCTGCAGCCTATCACTGAGTGACTTGTGCCCACTCTTCACCCCCACCTTCATCGCCCCCCGAAACACACTCACACGCGGGACACCCACCTGGTCAGCAAGGCCTTGGAGCTCTCCCCTGTGCCTCTCCTCATTTCCTCAAGTTGCCCTTTCTTCCTTCTGGCAACATAATATTGATTGATATTCTAGAACTGTAATTTTTCCCTTAATGAGAAGTCATGGCAAGAATACGATTAAATGTTCTAAAAACGGACTCCAAAGGCCTGTTATGCATGTCCCTGCCCTTACCACAGCCTTCTCCGGCTAAACTCATGTGCTACTCCCCACACTGCCTCGGCCAAGCTGCCTTCCTCACAGGAGTTCAGAATCATCACCCCTTTGAAAGGGACCCGAGAGGTCAACTAGCCCTGTGGTCTCCAACATTTTGGTACCAGGGACCAGTTTTGTGCAAGACAATTTTTCCACAAACCAGTGGGGATCATGGTTTGGGGGTGATTCAAGCACATTACATTCAAGCTGACCTCCTGCTGTGAGGCCCTGTTCCTAACAGGCCACGGACTGGTACCGGAGGCTGGGTAGGTTCTAGCCAGCCCCTGCTGTTCCTTCAGGTATCCGCCCAGCGATCCCTGAGCTCCTGCTGAGCACCAGGCCACAGCTAGCTGTTGAGGATGAGGGCTGATGGAAGGATAGGTCTTGCCTAGAAGGAGCTCACATGTAGAAGGCATGCAGACACGAACTCCAGTGCGATGTGACAAGTTAAAAGCAGGTATGAAGGGGCTATGACAAGGGGACCCTAACTCAAACAAGGCCATTAGAAAAGGTCCCTGTAATCCCTTAGTAACTGATGGACTCAAGTTAAGGGAAACTCACTATCTCCCAAAGTCTCATCCTTTCTCTTGTCACACACTCTTCTTTCTGTGAATCAGCCCCTATTGTCTGCAACTGGCAGTCTAAACATTTCATGAAAAACTGCATTAGCTTTGAATAAGCTGTGTTCCTCTGCCTCAGTATCCCCGCATGTAGAAAGCAGAGACTCCAACTCAGTGATTCGAGACTCCCAAATCCTGTTGGGTCTGTAGCAGGCTGCTTCCAAATGGCCTCTCCTCTCGATCCTCACTGCCACTCTCTACAGATGACCCTTGTCACCGTTCCCTTGATTCTCAATAACCCCTGGTTTTCCTCATTGAGCCTACATCCAATGCTTCTGTGTTATATCCCTTAAAATTTTGTTAACCACGTCATTCTGGCTCCCCACTGCATTTAGGCTAACCTCTACCCCACTGAGCTTCAGACACATCCAGAGTCTTCTATAATCCGGTTCGAGCATAGGTGATCCTGCCCGCTGCCACCCCAAACGGTTGCTGCCATAATGAACTTCTCATACTCCGGGAGACATGAGGGTCCGTTTGAAAACTCTGTGCCCATGAACCCGCTGTGCCCTCAGCTTGAAGTACTGCCATCATCCTCCTCAACCAACAAGCTCTTGTTTATACTGAAAGCCTAGTTCAAGGGCTGAGCACAGTAAATGCAAAACTAGTTCTCCTGAAGCACACTGTTCACACTTCTGCAGGGTGGGAGCCACCCTCCGAGTTAGTCCAGGGTCGTCCTCACACCCTGGTGTTCTCGCCTTCGAATGACCCCATCTGCGTGTCACAGGGCTCACCTGTGAGGCCACTAGTATGCAACGTGACACTGTGAGTCCCCCTAGGTTATGAACGACACAGTGCTTCCGCCTGCCCTCCCTTGGGTTGCTCACCTGGGGAAGTTGATCGTCGGGCCATGAGATCTTCAGACAGCCTGTGGAGAGGCCGGGAGGGCGAGAGCTGGTGCCTCCTGCGAACACCTGCACGGGACTGAGTCTTTCTCCTGGGGACGCCTTCAGGCCCAGTTGAACTTTCAGAGGACTTGGCCCCACCTCACGAGAGACCGTGAGTCAGAGCCACCCAGCGAAGCCACTCCCAGGGTTCCAGATCCACAGAAACTGAGAGATCAGAAATGTTTGTTGGTGTTTTGAGACTCTAGGTCTGGGGACACTGTTACACTCAACATTGGGCAACAGATACAATCCTGTTTACCCCATTCACTAAAATGGCCTTGTTAGAGGCCTCTCTGTCCAGTCAGTCTTCATCTTAGAGAACAGGGCACGTGTCTTTCATTTCTAGATCTGTAGTGCCTGGCAAGTTGTGAGATGCAAGAAATAACCTACAAATAAATCCGTGTCTAATTAATTAATTACTAATTAAATTTTAAGCCCTAAAGATCTAGTCTATCTTTCCCTTTGTTCAACTTCCTGATGCTTCAGCTTGTCTCTCTTTGAGGGTCCATCTGTCCCCAATCCCACTTCCATACCCTACAGCGGTTCGCGTCAGATTTGCAGTTTGAAGACCTCTATTGTCATTCATCCCTATGGTGACCTTCTGAGGTGGGGAGAGAGAGCATTACTTTGGGCATGTCTGACACACAACTACATGGGAGCATGGACAGGGTGGGTTGCTCAGTCCAGTGTGTAAGTGACGGGAGTTACGCTCTCCTCCCCAGAGTTATGCTCTCCTGCCTCCAAGTCGTGAGCTGGGCCTACATGTCCCTCTGCTGCTTCCCTCATGGCCCACTTGGGGGCCTCCGAGGGAGCCCATCCACCTGTGGCTAGATTAAGGTGCAGGCACTTCTTCATGCTTAGCAGGGCCCCCTGCCTGCTGCCCCCACCTTCCCAGGCCAGAAGCGCAGCCCCCGGGGTATGGAGAGACAGTCTGGGGCCCGGGCTGTGACTTGCTGTCCTGGCTCCTCAGCCCCACCCACACTGGCCCCGGAACTGGGGGTCAGCACACTCTGCAGGTTTCCTGGAAGCTCTGCGCCGTGCGTGTTTGGAACAATCATCTGGGAAACAGCCTGTGTCTCGGGCCTTCAGAGACAGTTCTTGATGTTATCTCAAAAAACAATTCTAGAGCTCAAATTGAGAATCCAGTGGAGTGCCAGTAAATGGCTACATGAGCGCTTCTGCAGGGAGCCGGGAAGGACTTCTGGAGACACACAGGCTGCGTGTCAGTGAGAGCACCTGGAGCTGAAAGGCCCCCTGCCTACGTGCCAGAAGACCTTGCTTTCGAGTCCCAGCTCTGGTCACCAATGATGATGTGGGATGCGTTCCTCCCCCTTGAGCCACGTTATTATTATTATTTATTTTTTAATCTGTGGATTGACAGTCATCCCACTTTCTGGGTTCAATCACAAGACTAGTGAGAGGGTCAATAATACTTGTCATATACTAGACACCTAATATGTGCCACACACACATTAGACACTTTGCACCCCTTCATCCATTCCAGCTCCCCAGCATTACTGGGAGGTAGGCATTTCCCTGCCTCCTCGCTGAGCGGAAGCCTAGTTCACGGGAGTAAGCAGCTCGCTCCACAGCAAACCAACGCCGGAACGGCGTGCAGACCTCAGCTCTCTCTCCACTGCACCGCGATGTCAGGTGGAAGAATATATTCTAACATGCTTTAAGCATTCATTTAAACGTTCTTTTTTAAAAATGAGACTCTATAAAAACAACGTATCTCATCACTGGAAGGAGCCCAGGATTCAGAATGCATGATGCGTGCCTTTCTCTTTATCTTTCCTCTTTCAACACCCCCAGACAAAGACTACAGCCCGAGGAACTGAGGGGAGAGCACCCTGCCTTGTCCTGCACTCCTTTGGAGGAGGGTGAGTGGACAGACCCCTCACGCCCTCTGCAGACTCTCGCCTGCCCATCAGCACTGTGCCCTGCACCACGTGCCCAGAAACACGGCCCCTCCGGGAAGCTGCAGATGGCTCATTGTACAGTTCTGCCCACATCTTAAAAGTGGTGCATATGAATTTTTTTAAGTAAAATTTATTTTAAAGGTTTCACAACACCTCTCAGGATAAGTGCGGCCCCTGCGTGTGTTCGGGGACGGAGCTGCCACACTGGAGGGGACACACAGACCACTCCTTCCGGGCTGTTCTTCCTAACTCCACAGAGGCCCCAGCTGCACCAGCCTGACACTCAGGACAGAACCCAGACTGGGACCTTTCAGCTGCCCTGCCTTTCCTCCCTGCCCAGATTTCAGGTGATCTGTACCTCGGCTTGTTTGTCTCAGGCCGTGCCAGCCTTGCCTCCTGCAGCCACTGTGCAGAGAGAAGCACCCAGGACTAGACCTTTCTTTTTCCCTGAAGAGCCAAGTGGTGGGGGAGGAAGCCAGCTGACCACCTTGACCTCCGTGCCGAGGGTACCGTGCTCCCTCCTGCACTTGGCTGACTCGCACTCCTCGTGGCCTGGTCCGGTGTCCTTGTTAGTCTCCCCGGGGAGCTTCCCTGCTCATACCTGTCTGGGCTGGATGCCCCCCTGAAGAAGTCACACAATATGCTGCCATGGCCATCAAACCGGGGTGTAACTGTTGATCTATCAGTCTTATCCACCGAGCTCTGCGAGGACCCAGAGCTCATAAACCTTGTTCAACAGGATGTGCTCAGACCTAGAGAGTGGCCGGCACACAGTAAGTGCAGAAAATACACAGAATAACCCTGCTCGTCTCACGGCCTTCACCAGGCTGTGTAGGGGGTGAGTCCCAGCAAGCCACTTCATGTCTCCTGGCATCGGTCTCCTCATAGTTCAGACTAGATGTTCTCCAGCATTCTATCCTGCATAATAATCTATAATTCTGGCCCTGGCCGGAGAGCTCAGTTTGTTAGAGCATCATCCCTGTACACCAAGGTTATGGATTCAATTCCTGGTCAAAGCACATATAAGAATCAACTAATGAATGCATAAATAAGTGGAACAATAGATCAATCTCTCTCTCTCCTCCCTCCCTCCCTCTCTCTCTCTAAAATCAATCTAAAACATCTGTAACTCAGCTATACTAATAAGATAATGCACTGAAAACACATGGGAAATGGTTGCCCCTGAACCAACATAAACATGGTGGTTAACAGTCCTGTTCTTGTTCCAGGTGGTTTTTGAGCCGCACACCTGGCCGCTCACCCTCACAGGAGAGGTGGCCGTCCTCCCACAGCCCAGAGACCCGCCTGGCCCACGGCTGCCCACCAGTCAGCAGCCGCCCTGCAGTGGGTACCTGTGGGTCCACCCGCTCCCTTCCTCCTTCCTCAGCCACGGCCTTGGGGGCTTTGCGACCACCCCTTCTCTCCTATCTGCAGGCCACCCTATCCGAGGGAATCAGACCTCACCCTTTCTGATGGGCTGTAAAGAAATCACTGAATTTCTCCTCAGGCCTGTGGGTTTTGAGGATCTCTTTCTTTTTGCAGCAACCATATAAAAAGGAAAAATAAAAAATCAGTGATACAAAAAAAAAAAGTACTGAAGGAGAAGACACACCAGACAGTCAAGTGGGCCTGAAGTTTAACTTAGGGTACAGTGGTTTAATGCTCCTCCTGAAGACCAGACCACGGTTTCTTATCAGATTTGCCCTTGAGGAGCAGTTGTGAATCCAGCCCATCCGGAGGAATGAGATGTCATTCTGCCAGATGAGCGAACACCACTGACTTTGATGTGCATGAGGGAAACAGCACTGAGCTCCCCGTCAACGTGCCGGAGCCCGGGCACGACTCACCAGGAAAATGATGCCTGTTTTGTTAAGTCTCCAGGGAGAAGCACAAAACGGGAGGTGGCAGGGGAATCCCTGCCCTGGGAGCCCCCAGGTACAAGGCAAAGGCTGAGTCATTGAATATGGGCCGGGGAATGGAGATACAGGATGGGGAGGAATGGGGAGGGGGTCCTGGTCCCCGTGGGGATTTGGAAGGAGAGGCTGACACACCAGCACCTGGAAGTCAGCAGACAGCCACCCGCTGGGATACCTGCGACGACCGGGCACACAGAGGACGAGAGATTGGGCCAGCGGCGTGAGCAGGGCTGCTCCGGGGGCCCTGGAGCCGATGCGGAGGCATCCGTCCAGGAAAAGCACTGCGAAGAGTCCGCCTTGGAGGGATTGCAAGTGACAATCTGTTACCAGAAAGAAGAGGCTTCCATAGCTGAGGGATAAAGCTGTTCTTTATCAAACACACAGCCTCCCCCTAAGCCCCCCCAGAAAAGACCCCAGGCCTGCCATCTCGAGGTGGTTCTGCTGAGCAAACACTCAGGTTTTCTCTTCAAAGATCATGACCTCCATGTGTGGCTTTCTCTGTGTATCTGGCTCATCAGCAGGCATCAGATAAATATTTATATAGCTCACTGGCCAAGTGAGGAGAAGACAGCTGAAATAAACCCACTGCAGGGACACTGGAGGCAAACTTCAGGTAACATGTGTTAAGAGATTGGGTACGTAAGGGGCTTCCATGAGCCCAAACCAAATCTAGACAGAGAATATGGGACACCAATGACCCAGCAAGTGTCCCAGGTGCTTCCCAGATAATTTGCTGCCTTTGCACCAGGGAGGGGAGAGTGGTCGGTAGTGAGAAAGGTTCTGGTCTGGAAGCCAAGATCTGAGGCCTGGATTTGTTATCAAGTGTCCTGATGACACAGATGACATCAGCAATACCTGAGTAACAGGTGGTTCTGACAGCTTTTCCATCTCCATGTGCCGTCTCCAGGGGGGTGACCGTGGGATGCTGAGAGCCCCAAGGTGGATGATGGGGGATAGGCTGTCCTCTGAGGGCCAAACCTAGTCGAATACACACACAGTGGGCGTGATGGCGGCTGTGATGGTAGAGGCAGGGACAACCAGTAATTGTGTGATGGAAGGGTTTTAGAATACCCAAAACTTCGGTCCAGGCAGACTGCGAGCCACCCCAGGGGGGTGGAGCTCGAGTGTGCTCATAATTTGGTAGGGAGAAATCCAATCAGTTGTATTGTGCTTTCCTATGAGAAGGACCTCTCCAAGGGCTGCGCTGACAAGCTGCCTCGGCATCCAGCCACCTGATGGGCAAGTCCCTGCTGCAGAGAAGAATGGGTCATGCCATCCAGGCCAGTAAACACCGAGTCATAGAATTATTTTCTCTGGTCCTGATCCTGTGATCCTCAAACATCCTTCTGAATGATTACTTTTGTCCACAGAGCTTGTTTGTACAGAAAGAATGGGCTGGAGAAGCCAGAGCAAGTTTAACCTACGCGTCTTGTAGCTCCATTTCTGCAAATGCCTCCTGAGACTTTCGTTCTGTGAATCAGTTGCCCCAGGTCAGCTGACAGAATAGGGCTGAGGCAGGCCAGGGCCCAGAAGTGGGGCTTGGCTGAGGAAATGGGCAGCCTTCACAGTCCGCGCTCCCTGGGAAAGATTGGTGTGGAATCGAGCTGGTCTTTCAGAAAGGCAGCCATCAGCCCTTCAATCCCCACATGCAGGTCGGAGGTTCTGTTGTTACCTGTCCTATTTATCAGTGAGGAAGTGAGCTCAGGATGGCTCAAGGTCACCCAGCAAGGTGCTTTGACCTTACACAAGCCTGAAGCTCCCTTGGTGCAGACAGACCTTCACGTCATGAAAATGAGCCACACATGATTTCCCCAGATCCCCACCAAGCTTTTTAACAAGCCCAGGCAAAGGCTCCCCACAACCTTAGCGGAAAAGGCAGACCAGCATGGGGGAACTTCCTCAGTCAGGTCTTCACTGTGAAGACAGAGGTCCAAAGGGGGCGGCCCTGCTGCCTGCTGCTCCACAGCCAGGCAGCCGTGGCTCTGGCCTCCCCCGTGGGCCTCAGGCTCACTCCTAGGACCCTTGGCAATTGGGTTGCTCTTGCTGAGGGCGAGGGGGCATGGCCAGCAAAGCAGTGTCAGCCTCCTTTCAGCACTCACTGTCCCCTGTAGACCTGGAGCCCACATGCGGAGAGCAGCATACAGACCGGTCCTGACCCACTGTGGAAGGGCGGCAGGGGAGGGAGGGGACAGCTGGCTCCCAGGCACTCGGAGGTGGTCAGGGGCCAGATCTGCTCTTGCTCAGTCCGCCTTCCCCTGGGCATGCCCAGCCCTGGCTGAGGACATCCATTGGCAAATCTCCCAGGGAGGTGTGAACACAGGGTGGCATCTTTCCACAGCTCTGCAGCTTTCTCTTGGATAATTAGTGTGTCAGGATCATACCTGAAGTCCAGGTTTGCTGAGGGCCAAGGGACACCTTAATGGTGTCTGTGGGGACAGCACAGGCTTTGGGATTGACATGTCCATTAGATTCAGCATTGTGTCTTGAAGCTTCCCCCTTTTGGTCAGGATCCTCACCAAACCCTAACTCTGTCCTTTACTCCAACTGGCAGTCTTGCTTGCCTCCCCACAAGGTTCTTCTCTCCTGGGAAGAGTCTCAAAAGTGTTTCTCTTCTCCCATCTCAGCAACCTTTGCCAGTCAATCCCCTCCCTTCCCCTCACTGCCACCTCACTGTATCTCACCAGCATTTGATGTACATTACTGCTTTCATTTCTTAACGCTTGGGCCGATCTCCAAATCAAAACCCCAACCAGCCAGCGTCCCCGCTGCCTGCATGACCTTTCTGTTCCCTACCTGGCCCTGGCATTCGCTCCATGCACATCTTGAAGAACTTGAGCTTGACCTGCAGGAGAGCCTCCCTGAGCTTTATTTATTTATTTATTTATTTATTTATTTATTTATTTATGAGAAATGGGGTTCCAATTAGGGCACATCCGTATAGCACAATGCTATGTAGCCATTTCAAATGATGGGGTAGAGGAAAATTTAATGAGGTGGAAAAATGTTCACAACAATATATTCCACAAAAAAAAAAAATGTGGCTATAAAACTATGTACAGGATGCTCACATTTTTGTAAAAAAGATTCGTGTGAATCTACACATTCATGGCTAAAAGTCTAAGCACCTAAATGTTCTAAGTGGACATCTGGTCACCTGTGCAGGGTGATGATTGCAAATGACATCTTATTTGTTCTTTTCTATATTTTTAATTGGTTTTACAATGATAAAATATTATTATTGTAACAAGAAGGAAATATAATAAATGCATGGGTTTTTTTCCCCTGCGATACCAGTAAAATACATTTCCATCTTCCCTCTGTTCTGTGGCTGTTCTGTTCTCATCCACGCCGGTGTGCGCACTTGTTATTCTCAGCAAATGAGCCCACCGAATCGACACTCCACATATGTGTACAGACTGGGCTGTTGGTAGTCCAAAGACGGTGTTGACACAGAGCGATCGTTCCTTCAGTTGCCTGAAAGGTACTGTCTTCTCCAGACTGGCTTGCTCAGCTGTCCCTGAAGGCCTGTCACTCAATGATGCCATCAAAATTGTTACCTGTAACTAAAATCTACTCTTTGTCTCAAAAAGGCAGCGTTGTATTGGAGTTACCAGTCTTGATTTTTTGACAACTTGAGTTTGTAATCTGCTAACTATGACTATTGACTTTCTACTTTCCTTTTCTTTTTTCAATTGGTTTTAACAATGTGGAGGTTCTTTACGTGTCTAATAAATTGACAGGTGCAATTTTGTGCCTGTATAAATCTAATTAGAAGTATTGTTGCTCAGGACTTCAGAAAATGCCTGAGAACTTTCAAGGCACACTGCATGGACATTTTTGCTTATTTGTGGCATTTCTTTAAATGATCCTCCATGACCAGGGCTCCGGGCTCCGCTGCTGCTTGGTCTTAGCTTCAAGCCCTTTTTCTCCTCCGCTTCCCACTCATACTTTGCTGTGACTGAACTGGCATCCATTTTTCAAAATGAATTTATTGGGCATGATAATGGCTAATAAAATTATATAGGTTTCAAGTATATAATTCCACAATACATCATCTGTGTATTGTATTGTGTGTTCACCACCCCAAGCCAAGTCTCCTTCCATCACCATTTATTCCCCTTTATCCTCTTCTACCTCCCCCCACTCCCTTTCCCTCTGGTAGTCACCAAACTGCTGTCTGTGTCTGTGAGTTTTTGTGTTTACGAGGTTTTTTGCTTAACCCCTTCACCTTTTTCACCCAGTCCCCAACCCCACTCAGCTCTGATATCTTTCAATCTATTCTCTGTATCTATTCATCTGTTTCTGTTTTGTTATTTTATTTTGTTCATTACATTCCACAAATAAGTGAAATCATATGGTATGTGTCTTTCTCTGACTGCCTTATTTCATTTAGCTTATAATGCTCTCCAGGTCTACCCATGCTGTCACAAAGGGTAAGATTTCTTTCCTTTTGTGGCTGAGTAGTGTTCTATTATGTAAATGTACCACAGCTATTTTATCCACTCATCTACTGGTGGGCACTTGGACTGCTTCCATATCTTGGCTATTGTAAGTAATGCTGCAATGAACAAAGGGGTGCATGTATTCTTTCCGGTTAGTATTTTGGGTTTCTTCAAATATATTTCCAGAAGTGGGATCACTGGGTCAAAAGGCAGTTCCATTTTTAATTTTTTTGAGGAAAGTCCATACTGCTTTCCACAGTGGCTGCACCAGTCTGCATTCCCACCAACAGTGCACAAGGGTTCCCCTTTCTCCACATCCTCCTCAGCACATGTTGTTTGTTGATTTATTGATGATGGCTATTCTGACAGATGTGAGGTGATACCTCATTGTGGTTTTAATTTGCATTTCTCTGATAATTAGTGATATTGGGCTTTTTTTCATGTCTTTTTGCAATCTGTATGTCCTCTTTGGAGAAGTGTCTATCAGGTCCTTTGCCCATTTTTTAATTGGGTTGTTTTTTTGGTGTTGAGTTGTATACAAGTAAGTTCTTTATAAATTTTGGATATTAACCCTTTATCAGATGTCTCATTGGTGAATATGTTCTCCCGCTCAGTGGGATGTCTTTTCATTTTGTTGATGGTTGTCTTTGCCATGCAAAAAATCTTTAGTTGGAAGTAGTCCCATTCATTTCTTTTTTTGTTTTGTTTTCCTTGCCAAAAGAGATACATGAGAAAAAATATTATGATGAGAAAAGTCCAAGATTTTACTGCTGCCTATGTTTTCTTCTAAGATTTTTGTGGTTTCAAGTCCTACATTTAAGTTTTTAATCCATTTCAAGTTTATTCTTATGCATGGTGTAAGCAGGGGGTCTAGTTTCATTTTTTCACACATATCCATCCAATTTTCCCAACACCATTTTTAAAATAGACTATCTTTACCCCACTGCGTGGGAGCAGGGCCAGTCCTTTCCACGTCTCTGCCCTTCTCACCGGTCTTGACGTAGCTTCTCCTGTAAATGCTTGGCTATAAGATTTTTCTTCAGCTAGCCCTCAGCTGGTTATTCAGGTTAAATGTTCTATATTTTAGTTGTAATTCCAGTTTGGTCCTGGGAGGAGGTGAGTGTAACACCCACCTTCTCAGCTGCTGCCTCGGATCTCCAACTATTGACTGTTAGAGCATTGGCTGCCCCAGCTGCAAACTGATCATGTTGACACATCCATATATAGGGTTGCTTTGAAGACTAAACAAATAAATATAATCAAGTGCTTGGCATAGTGTTTGGCACATAAAAAGTATTCAATAAACAGAGGCATTGTTAACTCCGGAACAACCTTGAAGCAACAACACTTGAAGTTCCTTTCAGCCTGACACGCTTGAGTTTGAGAAGAAGGTGTCATAAGAGCAGATTTTGACAACCCAGACAGGACACGGCCAGGAAGGGGCGAAGAAGAGGGTGCCACTCAGTTGCTCCTATTTCAGAATTATTCACAGACACACGGGCACAGCACATGAGCAGTTTACGTTACTGCAAAAGGGACTTTCTTTAAAAGATCACCCTTGGCCAGTCTAACTTTGCTGTGCCCTGAACAGGAGACCACATGCCAATAAAGACCTGCCTAAAATCAGCAGCAATTCTGGGCTTTGATTCAGGAGAACAGACTCTGTGGATTGAAAGGAAGCTTCCTCCTCATCTGGTCTAACGCCCAACGGGATGGGTGTTGTTCATATCTTTCCTGGAACACTCACACTGTGTCACCATCAAATCCGTGCCTAGCAACCTGTGCCAGAGCAGGACCCTCTGCAGGTTCACTCTGAGTAGGAGTTCTTCTGCATATTTAACTTAAATCAGTTTCTCTGTACCTTTCAACTTGTTGTTTCTAACATCTGGGAGGAAAAGAAAAGGCTAATTCTTTTCCCCCATGGAACTGCTCCAAATATTTGCCTCCAGGGACTGTGTATTCGTCTCTCTTTTGTCCTCTCCAGGCCAGATGTTGCCGGTTTCCGAGATGATCCCCTGCTTGCAAGGTTTTGTGGATCCTCACCATCCCGGTTTCTCCCCTCCAGACTTGTTCCAGCTAAGTATGGGGTCTAGAATGCATTCCTCCATCTGCGACTTCACCTACACAGGATGGGACAAAACGGTCCCTCTGTCGTTTTAGACAGTGCCGTTTTGTTAATGTAGCCAAGAGTGCGTTTGCATTTAGTGACCAGTGAATTTATTCTCAAGCCAGTCCCAGGGACTGTTTATTTTCCTTCACAGTGACTGCATTGCAATGATCTCATCCTATAATTACGGAGTTGTTTTTTTCTAAACCCAACACAGGATGTTGCATTCTCCTTTGTTAAATTTCATCCTTTTAAATTCATTCTACTATTTCAGCCTGGGGACTTGATTCTGTCACCCAGCATGTTGCTAACCACCCCAAATTCATGTCATCCACAAATGCGATGGCTCCGTCCTCTGCCTTCATAGAGGCCCCGATGAACACTCTGACTTGCACCACACTGAAGTCAGGGCCCTGGGGGCGGGCACTAGAAGCCTCTCTCCAGCCCATCATCCATCTGAATCTTTGGACCCTTTGTTAGTTATTATCTGCCTAAAACCCTTTTATGTTTTCTTAGTCCATCTTAGGATAGGGTGGGAGAATAGTTCGGATAGGATAGGATAGGATAGGATAGGATAGGATAAGATAATTTTTAAAAAATGTGTTTTTTTAAATTCTTAAACTACAATTTCAGTATCATTTAATAGTGGTTTCAGGTATACAGCATACTGGTTAGATGATCGCATGATTTATATATTGTTTCCCCCAATATTTACCGTACCCACCTGGTATCACACGCAGCTATCAAAATATTATTGACTATATTCTCTAATAAAATCCAGAAACACATTTTTCTGACCAGTTTAAAAGAGAATAAAGAATGGACAAGTGTGGCTGGGAACGCTCCTAGAGAGCTCACTCTAAACTTAGGATCCTCTGCTTCCTTTCCTCGATATTCTCCAACTATCTTTTTCTGTGATCCATTTTGGGACGTTGTTTTACTTCATTTCTTATTCCCTTTTGGGGAACTAACTGACCTTGGTCCTCCGATCTCTGAGCAAACCTCTGCTCTCCGAGATCCTTCGCTGACTGCAGTCGCCTAAGAAATGCGAGTTAAACTAGTGTGAAGTGAAGGCGCTAAATCCAAGAGGCTTAAATACGTTTAGATAAGTCAAACTTTTGTCATAATTTATTGATTTACAGTAAGTTTACCCATCAGGGGCTGAGAAAAGTATATATATAAACAAATACAAAAAGTGTTGGAAAATAAATATGTCACTTGGGTTGGAAATGATTTCTTAACTGTAACCCCAAAGGCACTAAAACCAGAAGGTGAAAAACTGACAGATATTACAACTAGATCAAAATTAAACCGAGACAACTCTGAAGGGCCATCCCGCCCCGGGCTTCCTGTGGGGCTGCCTGGGGCTTCTGCTGCAGCCACACGGTCCTCAGCCCCATGCCCAGACCTGCATCCCTCACTCCCTGAAGGTAGGCGATGGTGTGGTTCCCGTGAGCGACGCCAGTGAAACTCCCCAACACAAATCTCCATCTCCGAGTCTGCTTTCAGGGAACATGACTTGAGATAGTTGGTATCAAGGAGCAGGTTTTAGGATGGGGTCTTGGAGTTATATCCCTATAGATTAGTTATAGATTCAGCTACAGTCAGGTCTGCCACGGGGGTAGCTGGAGTCCTGATAGGTCCTGGCAAACTAGTGAAACTATTATTCAAACTTTTACTGGTGGTTAGGGACTGGTTGAAAGAAGGTGAAGGGATTACCCTTTTTATTACAAAATCTTTTACTAGAAAATCATAAGCATGTAATTCTGTGACATAACAATATCACACTCAAGCACACCATACGACATTTTAGGTGAAATGTTAAATTAGAATTATAAATTATTATACCCCTGTTATTACCCTACCAACCACACTGAAGCAGGCGTTACTTCTGCCAGACTTGGTGACCCGTGCACATGGACAATGGTGTGGGGATTGCCTGGGAGAGTGGGGGAAGCTGGTGGAGGGGGAGAAGGGGGAAAATGGGGCAACTGCAGTAGCATAAACAATAAAATATCATTTAAATTAAAAATATTGAAAAACATTTTTTACTGGTGGTGAACTAGGGTGAGATACCAGTATGAAAGGAAGTGCTAGAATATGAAATATCTCAGGCATCTGAGAAGTCTCAGGAAATAGTGAGTTCCAAGCCTACAGGGTTGAATGGCTGTTGCAGAGGCCTATTGGAGCATTGGAGAAAGACGACACAGGCTGAGAGTGATTAATCACCAATTTATGGCAAAGTGAAAGTCAGGGGCCTCCTTAGCAGCGTATAAAGAGACTCCCCTCTTCTGAAGCAGGAGGCAGAAAAGGCTGAGGATCAGGCCAAAAGCTTAATTATAAGCTTAGTAAGGCATGAGAAAAGTTAAAATTCTCAACCTCAGCAAGTCTACTATACCAAGGTCAGGGATGTGACCAGGAAGCAAAGGGAACCTGAGTATTAGGATGGGGACATCTTTGCTGAAAAACTCAAGACCCTTGAAACCCCAGATTGTCCTGGACTCTTCAGCACAGGCCCCATCCTCCCTTTCAGAATGTTCTCTTGCATGAAAGTGATGTAGAGACCTCTTATTTGCCAAACACGTGCTACCCTCAGGATATGACCCCACGTCACCTGCTCAGTACGGGATCCATATTTAGGGTCCCATCTCAGCATGACCCAGTTAGGGGAAGCCTACTAAGGGAGAAAAAGGGTGCGTGTTAGAGAGGCTGTGAGATCGAGTCTACGTGTAGCAGCAGGAACCTGGACGGTGCAGATGGGACTGGCTCCTGAGACTGCTGGGTCAGGAGGGGTAGAATATGAGGTTGGATACGAGTTTATTGATGGGGTGGGGAACTCTTACAGGACACTGGATTTAATGTCCTGGCAAATTCATGGGTAACAGTCTCATGTGGTGTGAGAGGCTTGGGAAAAGGGAAGCCCCTCATTACATGAAGTATAAATTTCAAACCTATAGTGGCAGTTGATGGACGGAGCTCAGAGAAGCAGGCATGCTAGAATGGAAATACTATGTAAAGCCAGAGAAACCCTCTGGCTGTTGTCCCCGAGAGGGTCTGAGGACACTTCCTCCACAAAGCAGTCAGGAACACGCAGGTGAGAGGGTGCTGGGGACTGGATGCACACGGGAATATCCTAACCCCAACGTGACTGTATCTGGAGAGAGGGTCCCGAGGAGGTAATTTAGGTTAAATGTGGCCATAAGGGTGGGACCCTAATATGATAAAATTAGTGTATTTATAAGAAGAAACAGAGGATCTCTGCCCCGCAAACCCCTGCCAACTGCATGCACTAGGAAAAGGCCATGAGAAGACAAAGCGAGAAAGTGGCCATCAGCAAGCTAGAAAGAGAGTCCTCACCAGAAACCAAATTGGCCAGAACTTTGACCTTGGACTTCTGGCCTCCAAAACTGTGAAAAATAAATTTCTTTTTAAGCCACCCAGGCCATGGTGTTTTCTTCTGGCAGCCTGGAGCTGACCAAGACAGAAAGGTACCACAGTCCTTGAAGAGTTCAAGCCTGGTGTCCTCTACAGGCTGGAGCTTAAAGAGGAGAGGTTGTGGTAGAACTGAATTCCCCAGTAGCAGCAGGAATGACGGTCATAAAATAATAGAGGCCAAGGGGATGACATCTAGCCACCCGTTATGACTTTTGTTTTGCACCCAGGTGGGTGCAAAGTCATAACGATTGACAAAGGGAAGTGTGGCAGCCAGGTGGGGGTCTGCCCGGCAGAGAGCTCCGAAGGTGAAGGCACTTGTCACGGTAGTGAAAATTTTAGGGGTACAGGGTCTAGGGCTTGCCAGGACATTCCTTCCCAAGTAAAGAGCAAATTATTGTTTAGCCACATTCCACAGCAAGAAGGAAGCACAGCACCACAGTCGAGAATGGTGTGCCAGTCTATTTCACGGCTGAAGTGAAGGGCTTCCAGCTTTGAATGGGGCCCAGAGCAGAGCAGACCAGCTCTCTGCAGCAGGTTGGGCTGGTGTGCAAGTGGCCTTAGGGCTTGTGCCATGAACCTGGGGACCCTATGGCATTAGAAGTGTCTGCAGAGAGGAAAGACACCAACTGGAGTTTATAGCAGGTCCTCAGAGGAGAGTCAAAATGTCAACCTCCAGGATGCTGTAGAATGACCAGCCTGTCTGCAACAGAGACTCACACACCGCTCAAAGAGCAGCTGCTGGTTAGTCACCTTGGCTGGGGGCTTAGTTGGTTGGAACATTGTTCTGTAAGCCAAACGGCTGCCGCTTCAGTCTGTGGTCGGGGTGTGAGCAGGAGGCAACCTTTGGTGCTTCTCTCTCACATTGTTGTTTCTCTCTTTCTCTCTCCCCCTTACTCTCGCTCTAAAATCGATGAACATATCTTTAGATAACGACTAAAAAAACCCAGTTACTAGCAGATCCACCAAGTCATAAGTTCAGACAGGCCCCGCAACAGCCCATTGGGAGGTTGAAGTGACTCCAGGTTAGGTACAAGCAGGGCCAGAGGACACAAATAAGGTGCAGAGCAGGTGGGCCACACCCCTACTCTCCTCCGCTCTTACACTAGCATCTCTTTTTGAGCTCACACCTATGCGGTGATCAGCTGATGAAGGAGAACAAAGGGCTAAGCCTGACCATGGACAGGCAAGTTTGGTGTGTGGCTGAAAACTAAAGATGCACTTTTGCTCATATAGTCCCACTCGGGGTGGACCTGAAAGATGGCAACGAGGCAAAATCCTACCAGCTGGCAAGAGTTTCAAGTGATATACCTGGGTGTTTACCTTGAGTGCAAAGAGACGTGGCCTGAACTAAGACCATCTGTGGTCTCATGGGCAGCGATGAATGGCTTGGCTATTTGGTCAAGGGCTTGTAAAAAAATAAAACGGATTGGTCGATTAGGACAAGAAAGAATGAAGAAGCTTGTGGACTGACCCAGGGAGTCGCCTGGTGTGAAGATCTTTGTGTCCTATGTTGACGCCCCCTAAAGAGCACCAGAGTAACTGAGCCAATTGATGTCAGCCCGGCCTTGTTAACAACACCTCAGCCTGCACAATGGGCTCATACATGGAGTGACCATGGTGGCAGAAATGGATGCTTTGCCTGGGCTCAACAGCTTGAGTTCCACTTACCAAGGATGGTTTAATTCTTGAAGCTGCCAAATGTCCAACCTGCTGACAACAGAGACAAAGGCTGGGTCTTCAATATGGCATCATCCCTAGAGGAGACTCCAATCTTGTACTCTGTAAAGGCACTGGTGACCATCTCAGCAGGTTAATTAGCCCTACTGACCAAGAGGAGATAGGGGCTCTTCACCACAGTGACCCACAGGAGTGCTATGTGACACTTCTCTACTCATCAGACAGTTCGGGGACCAGGAGTAGAGACCCCTCAAGGGTTACTCTGCTAGGTAAGTCACATAGGCCAGCAGAAGTGAGGGCTCAAGTTTAAGAAAATCTGAAATACAGATATAAAGTAGGAGGCAATAAGTTTCCGGAGAAAAAGAGAGCAGCCGGCATCTTGGAGAGCACAAATCTCCATCTCAGAATTGGTTTCCTGGGAACTTGACCTAAGTCGCTGCTAATTGTTTCATGGGGAAATCAATCTGCCCACTTCCGTCATGCTCTCCTGGTAGGCTCAGCTGGTCAGGTGTGGGTACCAAGAGATTGGTTGTTTCTCTTCAAGGGAAGTAAGGTGGAAAAAAGTATGGAACAATTCATGTGAAGTCATTTAAAAATAGATTGATTAAGTTGATATGATAAGAAAACTAAGCTGGATAAAGTGGGGAATGAAGACAGATGGGAACTGATGGCGTTCAATGAATTGAACGCAGGGGAAGTATTTGGGCAACTACAGTGGAGGCTTAGTGGCTTTTAGGACAAAAGTAAATGTCCAGGTTCATGATTTTGGAGGCAGAGTAGCTGATGATGGTGTGGTCCAGCATCTGATCATGGACCAAGGGCTCCACTGAAGTGGAAAAGGTCATTGGACATGAGAAATCCAAGGAATCGAGAGATCAGATGTCTAACATGTGGTCCACATGGATGTTGGCCTTGCCTAGGATGAGGGCAGGAGATGAAAGGTAGTCGATGATGAATCAGCTGTTAAAGCTTAATAAAAAAATCATCCTCAAAGGATTATCAGGGAATGGGGGAGCGCTACAGTCATTTGGTTTGAGCCTTCAAGGCTTTTACAAAAGGGATGGAGGAATGGACTGGCGCCAAAGAGAAGAGTTACCAACCTCCCAACCCTGAGATGCAAGGGGCACAGGAAGACGACCGAGCTGCGGTTGGAGCGCAGGGGCAGTGCTGCTCACCCGGAAGCGCACAGACTGCAAACCACGGAGCCGGGAGGTCCGGCTGCAACGTGCACACTCGCAACCTCTGAGCCGGGTGCCTCGCAACAGGTTTGTCACAGAAGGAAAATTGAAAGAAAATGGACGAATTATATCCTGAGCTCCTGTTGATGGAGGGCTTGGCAGCACAAAGAAGATGGACAAAATGCCTTACAAAATAAAGGCCCAACCTCAAAGATATTGTGGGGTTTACTGCTGGGGACCGCAGACCTCCCTTTGCTTCTCCGTCGCCGCGCCCTCGGACTGCCAGGCTGAGTCACTGCTCTGGTCCCAGCTCCAGCGATGCATCCTCTCCACAGCCCTCCAGCTCGGAAAGTTTCCTTTCTTTTCTTTTCTTTTTTCCATTCCACTTACCTGGTCAAAGTGCACACTCCCAAGGCATTGACAGAGGGCCACCTGCTGATACTCTGTAACCGTCTCCGCTCAGGAGGAGAGAAACTAGGCCGCATGTAATTTGTACAGCAGCTGTACCGCACATCTCACTGATGGGACTTAACATGCGAGTTCAGTTTTCACTCTGAGGAAGTAAAATGGTATTTAACAACTCAGTACTTTTTAAATAAATTGAGGCTTATAGGTAGGTATCTCTTGGGATATTTTAATATTAAAATAAATATCATATACCAACAAAGGATGGTGTGGATAATAAATAAAATTATTAACTGATAATGGACAAGAAAAAACATATGCACAATATGTTACATGACTTAATGTGGTATCTGACTTGGGGGAGCTTGTAAAGAAGTCACTGGCCAGCTGGTGACCAAAAATGCAATTTCTAAGAACAGTGGATGTGTGACTTTTCTTCAAATTAGGAAAATGTAGGATCCACTTCAGAACATACAGGATTTAATGTTTTAGCAGGTCAGACATTTATTGTTGCCTTTAAACTTTACTAGGGAGATATTAGCCAATCATCTTCATTTGCATTTGACACCTGCCCTTAAGACAACAACAACGAAAAAGAGGGCTGCTCAGGGAGGTTCCACCTGGAGTTACTGTTGCTGTTAGTTTATTGATGCCCGTGGCACGGGCAGTGCCAGATCCTGCCGTGGGGGGAGCCCCAGGTTCCAGCATGTTTCATTTGGCACCGTCCCTTTGATCAGCAGAAGCCCATGCTATGGTGCGTCCTGCACAGCCAGCCGCAGCCTCCCCCTCGCCGTCTCGCTGAGGAGCCTGCATCCGGGAGAGGGGCCGTGCGTGTGGTGGTAGGGATTGATGGGCTCTTAATGCAGTGGGACATTTGCATTGTCTCATCCTGACAATGTTGCCGTTTAACATTGTTAGGGGCGGGCACCGTGACCCAACCACACAGCTAATGAGGCTCAGCACACCCAGCTCAGTCTACCTGCTGAGACGTAGAGACATCTCAGTGAGATGTGTTGTACAGCTGCTGTACGAATTACTGATACCTGCTGAGAGGTATCAGTTAACTTCAGCGTCTGCACGTAGAGATGTGCAGTAGAGCAGGCCAGCAATGGTGTGGGATGATGTGCGGTGGCTCCCGAGCGCAGGAGCAGGGCCACTGCAGCCTCTGGCCTGCAGGAGAGAGATCCATGCTAGGCACGGGGGCAAGGAGGACAGCTCAGCGGTGACTTTCCTGGCCCCTTCTTTAGAGACTTCTGCATGAAGGTCCTAAGAGGGACCTCAAAGCACATTTTATAAGTCCTCAAGCCTGGAGCTGGGGAGGTGTGATGCAGCTAAAACTAATACTAGATGTAAGACTTCCTCCCAAGGCTTCAGGACCCCTGACTCAGTGCCTTTTTCAAACAGGAGAGTCCTTCACCTGGAGCCTACTCCCAAATGAGGATGATGCCTAGATTCCACCCAGGCTTAGCCCCTGGGGCTGTCCTCAATTCCTCCCCTGATTCCCTTGCTCTCATACACACGCAGTCCCTGTCTCCCAGATTGGGCCACGCTTAGCCTGGCCTGTGCTTTACCACCTTCTCCTTGGTCTAGTGCCCATGACCTTGGCTCCTAGATCATGGCAACAGCTTCCCCAAGGTCTTCCTTTCCCCAGGACTTCCTCTACCGCTTCCTCTGCATGCCTGCCCCCCTAGATTCAGCTTCTGAAAACTCCTTCTGTTGTAGTCTTTCTCCACTTAAGAACCTCTGAACTATGAAGTATGAGAGCCTACCATGGCTCTGCAGAGCCACTGGAATAAGGTTTAGTCTCTCCGCTAGCATACAAGGCCCAATCACCGTTTCTATCAAATTACGTTTCCGATACGCTTCCAACCAACGTGGGACCTCATCATCCTCCGAACATGGTTAGCCTTCTCACCTCCACACTTTGTAGCTCCTCCTCATCCCATTCAGAAGTTCTCCATTTTTCTTCCCAGGCAAACACTCTACTTATTGAAGCCCAGACCATGCTTCCCTCGCTTCCCTCATTGTAGAATGTTGTCTGAGAGCTGCAGCTGCTCTCTCACCCCTCTTTCTCCACCGCCCTCCTGGAGCTCCCATTGTCTCCTCCATTCATTTGAGACTGTTATAACTTACTTGCATTATTACATGTAGTTGTGCAACTGTATCCAGTGTCTTTTCAAGCAAGTTGTAAATTGCTTCAGGAAAGAGAGTATGGCTTTCTTTTGGTCTCCCTATAGTGCCTAACAGAGGATCAGATCACAGCAGCGCCCACATCATGCCCCATTCAATTGAATCGTAAGCCAAGTTCAGGTCCACCTGTTCTCTGAGGCCAGCATTTATTCGCACGTTCTGCAGGCACCTTCCAAAAGGTGGTACTGGCTCTACAGGAAAACATCCTCTAACTCCTAAAGCCAATTACAGGTTTCCAAGTCCCTGTTAAACATAAGCAATTCAAGGACCACTTATTTCAAACAATGTGAAGTTCAATCAAAATTCAAATGAGAATCAAGGCAACTGTAGAACTTATCCACGTGAAGTGGATGTTCATGGTTTCATCTAGGATGCTGTAGAATGAATCTCGGGTCAAGCAGAACTCAGCCCTGTGCTAAGGTGCTCATGCCATTTCTGAACCCCGGTTTCCCCATCTGTCAGATTTGAGAACGCCTGGCTTCGAGCAGAGCGGAGAGTGAAATGTGGTAGCACATGTGGAAGCACTGGGCACACTGTCTGGGGCCCAGCAGGTGGTCAGCATATCTTCATTTTCTGTCTTGTGACTGGCCACCAGGCTGCAGGCACTAAGGACAAGTCTCCACGCACCCTCAGTGCCTGTCCATGTTGTGCCCTTGTAGGGTCAAGGGGGAAGAATAAGTACCTGGGTCTTCTCAGAAGGACAGAAGGGTTCACCAGCCTGGAGAGATTTAATCGGTTTTCGCACAGAGTGGTCCCTAAGGAAAATGCTGTGTCCCCCCACTTGACCCCCCCCCACTTTCTGGGATCAGTTCAGCCATGCTCCAGTTACTGGCAGCCCCGCCATCGGCAGCTTCCCAGACCCTCCAACCCTCCGCCCATCAGTTGGCTTATCTGCTGCAGAGCCCAGGCTGGGCTGCGGGAGCAGGTGAATAGGTGGGCCGCCAGGCAGAACCTGGATTTTATTCCCTACCCTGTGCCCTTTTGGAAGCAGGACTCCACCTCAACACTGAGTGGGCCTTGAACAGCATGTCCTGTGGATTCACAGCTTATTCCTAGAGCTGCTCCTTGGGAGAGAACTTTTGAGCAGATGGAGCGTTTAGAGATTGCAGAGGAGAAAATGAAGGAGAAATGTGTTACTTTTGCAGCTCAGTGAGCAAAGGGCCCTCCCAGGCACACCTGGGCCGGTGTGGCGGCCCCCCTCAGGGAGCTTCATACAGTAGCTCTCCCTTCTCCACTCTGAAAAGGCAGGAGCAGCACAAACTGCATCAGAACTGTCCGTGCCACTGCCCCCGGCAGCCCACGGATCTCCTTTCTGTGAGAAAGACGGCATTTCCGACTTGACAGCTTCCGTCCCAAGCTATGCACTTGCTCTGATGGGTGACAAAGTCAGGGTTCCCTCACAGATAGGTCACAACAAGCAAGAACTGCTGAAGACAAATCGGCCCAACCTCAGTGAGGGGTGGGTGGGGTCCCTGTGTGGCCCCCTGGCTACCACCCAGTCATCGTGGGAAAGTCGTGGCGAATGAGACACCCGTGAGGAAGGAGGCCACGAGCCCACATTCCAGAGGGCAGAGCGGCATCGGAGCCTCCCCCTGGTCCAGTGTTGCCTCTGCCTCATCAGGACAATGAGCGTCACGGCCCACGCCCGGGAGCACGGTCCCCTGAGAGCTGCTGCTTCTGCCCTGGAGACCACCACATGGACTTAATAGTCTGTAGAAGAAAAACCTCTCTCCACTCCTGCAGAAACTACTGAAGCTCTAACTCAACAAGCTCAGAGGCCTGGCTGCCACAGCTGGTGTAACCCCATCACTGCTGCTACAGGTGGGGGAGTAAAAGGAGGCAGGTTTCAGCAACATGCAGGCAAAACCCAAATGCCTCTAACTGCCTCAGAGTGGGGCCAGCTGTGCAATGCGACCATGAGGCCCCCATCCATGGGGCTGTGCGAGAGGGGCCTGGCAGGGTCATTGGTGAGGGCGCTCCCCTCAGGCTGGGAGGGGGGACCAAGCAGTCTTCAGTTTCAGGCCTTTGCTTGTTCTGATCTTCTAAGGGCAGGATGCACTAAGCAGAGAAGGTGACACAAGGGGACGGAATGCATGGCACTCACCTTGTGCTATCTGCGCCCTGCTCTCTTGCTGGCCTGGACCGAGTGCTGCAGGTTCTGGGCTTGGCCTCCCTCTCTTCTCTTCAGGGCTAGTGACGCTGAAGGTGCTCTCCGTGGAGGCTCCCCTGGGGACCTCCGTCCTGTGCTCACTTCAAATCCAGTGTCTAGACAGGAAGAGGACAGAGGGGACACCTTGTGCTGACCCCAGCCTCCCACCTGCCGTTTCACAGGGGGCTTTGGGTGCAATCCAAGGGACCTAAGGGAAGGTGCCCAGTGATTCTCCCAGACACCATGCCCGTGAAAGCCCAGCTTTCCCCTGCAGAGATGGCAGAGAGTGGATGTTAGCATCCTGGGGTCAGAGTCTCAGTGACCTGGGCCTGGATCTTGGCATCACCATTTCCCCAATGGCAGGCCAGCCATGGTGCCACCTTGGGCCAGTCACACCACTCTCTGAGCCTTAGTGCCATCATCTGGTAGGTAGGGAGGAGAATATCCACCTCATCAAGATTTTCGTGAATTCCTTGCATATAACAAGTACTTAGTCCATCCGGCATGTGTAATAAAAGGTAATTATTAGTTCACACATCCCACTCACCAGCAGCAGATGTGCCTGCCTGCTCTGTTGCCCATTCTGTGACCTGCAACTGTGTCCCTACCTGCACGCAATCACCTGCCTCCACTCCCCTCCTGCAGATTCGAGGTCTCTACCTTCAGCATTTCTTCCCCCCACCCTCCCTTGCATAACTGACTTTCTTCATTTTCTGTGAAATCAGTTTCAGCAGCATACAAAAATATTGCTATATTGCTATTTTTCTAATCTTAAAAACAAAAAAAACCTGTGAGTCTTACTTCCTTGTTGGTGACTAACCTATTCCTTTGCTCCCCTTTGCTATAAAATCCTTGATGGTGTTATTCCTACTTTCTGTCTTTGATTCTCTGTTTACCACTCCCTCCTGAATGCATCCCATTCAGTCCTCTGGCCACACCAGCCCACTGAAACTGCTCTCACCAAGTTCACCAAGGGCCTCTGCACCGTGAGGTCTGGCCTCCTCTGAAACTCCCCAGGCGACAGCACCTTCCTCCTTTACAGCTACTCTTAGAGCTACTGCCCTGGTCTGAGCCCCCTTCACCTCTCAGCTAGATTTCTGCTGGTCACTTGGCTTCCACCCTTGCCCTCTTTCTGTCTGATGTTAACCAAGCAGCAGAATAACTCTCTCAAAGGCCAATCAGGCCACGTCATTCTTCAGCTCAATTTCCTCCAGTGCCTTCCTATCCCCTGGGGGCGCACCCTGAACGCCACAATATTTCACAAAATCTCGCATCAGCTGGGTCTCTGTTAGTGCTCCTATCTCATTTCTTACCCACCCTCTCTCTCCTTTTTCTGTGCCAATCACATTGTCTTCTTGCTGCCCCTGGAGTCTTCTCAGCTCATTTCTGCACTGGCCTTGCCGGAACAGATGTGGGCATACCTAACTCTCTCAGTACCATTCAGTTTTTGCTCAAAGGCTCCTTCCCAATGGGACCTCCCCCAACCACCTTATTTACATGCTGACACCCTGCCCTCCTGCAGCCCTTCCAATCCCTCTCAGTCTTATCTACTTCTTTATTTTTTATAGAGCTGCCTCTTTCTAACATACTATATCATTTACCCATTTTTATATCTTGTGTCTAATGTTTGCCTCCTCCCCTCTCTCCGCATCCTGCTTACATGTACACACCACCAGGGCAGCGGTCTTTGTTTGGTTTACTGATGTGTAAAAGAATGCCTGGCGTAGAGTAAATACTCAGCAAATCTCCTCTGAATGTAGGAATTAATTATTATTCAGCAACTTATATTCCCCACACAGCAGCACATTTAGACATAAACCTGACACACGGAACTATATGCAAGAGGCCATTTCCTCAAAGATCCTTGCACGCAGCCACGATAAGCCAGGGAGTCCCGGCTGATGTGCCACCAGCAGGTCCAGGGCGTCAACTGCACCAGCTGATATATTAGAAGGGCCTGGATCCCCCTCCTGGTCAGGATGGCTTCTGATCAAGCCATCCATGCAGCAACTCACTATGAGAAGACGAAGAAGTTAACACAAGGTCCCTGCCCAAAAGGCAATGCTTAAGCGTATAAAACAATAAACAGACAACACCAGGGAGCATAGCATCCAGTGCTAAATTGGGTGTTATTGTGTTATTGAGTCTGAGCGCTGTTGGAGCTCAGAGACGGGAGAGATCGATGTGCACCGAAGCTGCGCGCGCAGCTCTGGGCCGTCACCCCTCAGGTTCCTGGAGGGTGGGCCGTGCCATTTCTTATTTTCTAGTTCCTGCCCACCCTTCCTCGACTGTCTGCTTGCCAACCTCCTTTCTTTCTTTATCTTCTCTCCTGCAGAGCAAGCACAGCGATGTGCCCATAATACATATAACAGATATTTTCTTTAATTTTTCAAAAAATGATTTAAAGTGGCTTATAGGGATAGAAAAGTCAATAAATAAGCAAGCTGAAAAAGAAGGCGACAAAGAAAAAACAAAACAAAGGGAGAGACATGAAGTGGACCAAGGGGAAAGGAAAGCACCATGCTGGAATACGAGCCGTGGAGGACCAGGCCTACGCGACAGACGCACCGCTGGTGTGGCCCCAGGCTTTCACGTGGACTATTTGAAAAGGAAAGCCTGATGAATTATGCAATTCACACGGTCCTCGTGACAGAAACAGACTCATTGTTCGGCAGATACTAAGCTATTTCAGATACTTAAGCCTCCCGTGTATTTCTCCCAGGAGTCCTCATGGAACAGACACGTTATAATCGAATAAACAAGGTGAACAATATGCTCAAGTCAAGGAGCTTCTTACTGGAGACTCAACCGTGAGCTTCACAGGTTGTTTACTCCACACGTTTTCTCAACTGCCCGAGAGCACTCCTACTTTGTTCAGCTTCTGGGACGACCCTACATTTCACGGTGGCCTGGATCTGTACACTTACCAAGGTAAAAGGGAGGAAGACGAATTTAAGAAGGGAGCAGCTCTTGGAACTTTGTTGGGTATAAACACTCATCACACACACACACACACACACACACACACACACACACACACACGTGGAGTCTTTGACCAAGCTGGAAATAATCTCACCGTGTCCTACAAACACCACATATACTTGATTGACATTGTAGTGATGTCTGTACTTCATTGATTTCTCTTACTAGGACTTCAAGTTCATCAAGGCTGGCCCTAGCTGGTGTGGTTCAGTGGATTGAGCACCCGACAGCAAGGCAAAGGGTCGCTGGTTCAATTCCCACTCAGGGCACATGCCTGGATTCCGGGCCAGGTCCCCAGTAGGGAGTGTGTAAGAGGCAACCACACATTAATGTTTCTCTCCTGCTCTTTCTCTCTCCCTTCCCTTCTCTCTAAAAATAAATAAATAAAATCTTTTTTTAAAAAAGACCAAGTACAAAATGGCATCTTGTATATCTCTACATCCCTCACAGTATCATGTACCATGTCTTGCTCCAAATAAATGTTTTTTCATTGAATAGATATTTATTGCTTTCTTACTAGGTGGTAGACACTCTTTTAGAAATGAACAAAACAGAAAAAAATTCCTTACTCTCAGTGAAATTGGAAGGCAGAGACTGATATAATACAGACGATAACTGTAATAAATAAGTAAATTGTATAGTACATAGGAAGGTAAAATTTGCTATGGAAAAACAGTAGAGTAGGACAAGAAGGATCTGGAGTATGTATGTGTTTGTGAGTATATGTGGAGGTTGGCAGCGTTAACTGGTATAGTCAGGGCAGACCTCACTGAGAAAATGAGACTTAAAGAGTTAACAAAGATAAGAAAGTTAACCAATTGACACCTGGCTAAAGGACATTGTAGGCAGAGGAAAGAACTAAGACTCTAAGACAGGATATATAAGTTGTGTGTGTGTGTGTGTGTGTGTGTGTGTGTGTGTGTGTGTGTGTGTGTGTATACATTCATTGAACACAACTTAACCCCCAAATAATTGTGATTTATTAGAATTAGTATTAGGGATAACCATCCAGACAGAGGTATAGACATACAGAAAGACAAATGTGGAATAATAAAAATTCCTCCATTCTGAATAATAACAATGAGTTGTTGAAAATGTAGAACTATATATTTTCAGTGAAGAGTAATATTGCTACGATGCAAACCAACCCTGAAATCTCATCAGTTTAGTGCAAAAATATTTCTTCTTCATGCAAAGGGGATGCTTCCATCTCTTCAGGATAGCTCCCTTCAAGCAGCGGCTCAGGAATCAGGCCACTTCCGGGCCATGGTGTCACCAACTTGATATGAAGTGCCCACGATAAGCAGAGCAGGGGCAGGGAGAGTACGTGGAAACATAAACCTTTCTTCTAGCCTTTGGCCTTGAAGTGCTTCATGCCATTTGTGCATAAGCTCAGTGGCATGACCTAGAACTAGACCTCACTGCAAGGGGTGCTGAGAAATGAGGTCTTCCTGTGGACTCGGGAAAAGGAAAATGAGAGCGACATAGTACTGTCTCTAATGCAGGAGAGAACAGTCAGACCGAGGCGAGCTCGTGGCGCTGCCAGACAGGTGAACCCGGACTTAGGCGCCATTCTGAAATGAGTCTGCATTATGACTGCAGTCCTCAGAGGGGATAAACACGGTCAAGAGCATAATCAATATCTGTATCTGGAGGGCTTTGCTAGTTAATGAAGTGATTATTAGAAAATGATTAACCTCAGACTCTGCCTCTGAGACCTATGTATACATTACCTCTATTTATTTAATAAAATCACATAAAACTGTTAAAATACATCTCTTCTATAGGAGATTTATGTATGTTCTGATACTGGAGATATTCTGACACAGGCTTTCAGTTTTTATCCTTAAGGAATCATTGAAAACTTTTGTGACTATACCTGAGAGAAAAATCTCTATCCTGTAAAACACTCCTCACGATTCCTTCCGATGTTTCTGTGATCTCCCTGGTGCTGACTGACATTGGCCTGAGCCACCGTGTTTAGTTATTGTCATAAGATTTGTTTTTGCTGAATTCAGATACCTTTTAGCCTCTGTCCTTCACTGCTCAAGGCTTGGATATTAAGTTGTAGAGTGAAATGATGTATTTGAAGTAAGTTATACAAACGTACTATGGACTGTTTTTGCTTTGCTTTGCTTATTATCCAACGTTGCTTCGCCACACTCTCCTCATGTGGTTTTGTGACTTTCCATACATATGTCCCCTCTGCCTGTTTCGTCTGGTTTCGACTCCTGCACAATGTACCTGACTGCACACATCAGGGATGGAAAGTGTCTGTGAGCTTGTGGAGGATCAATTCCAGACTGGGGATCAGGTTCAGCCACTGGTAAAACATGGTTCTGGCCTCTGGTAGAGTTCAATATTCCTCTCCACGTGTGTGTGTGTGTGTGTGTGTGTGTGTGTGTGTGTGTTTAATGCTCTGAGGTTGTAAACTGATGTCACAATGAATCTAAACCTTGGAACCAGGGCATGTTGAAGACTTCCTTGTAGAATAACACAGCTTTGAGAATACAGAAGGAGCTGTTGTTGGTTTCAAAGGCTGCCTGGACTTCAGTTTCTGGAAAATGATTCCTTGATGGCTGAGAACGAGGTAAGGAAGAAAAAAAGCAGAATCAGAGAATTTGGTCCATGTACAATGAGACTGAGATCATTTCTCAAAATAATTTCAATTTGTTTGATCATCACAAAATTCTACTTCATTTTCAGTCTGAGAAGAGCACTAGCAGGTCAAAATAAAAATTCCTGTGGCCCTAAGAAAGTATAAAACCTGTCTAGAGCAAATAAAGAAAGAAAATCAGCCAGCTGTACTGACAATATTTAAAATTCTAGTGTTATGTTAATATATATTTATTCTATTTGTGTATGTTTTGTTAGTTTATACGTTTGATGTGTGTACATGAGTCAGTCATGTAAATAAACAATTGTCATTTCAGTTATTAAGTATTTACTTAGCTTTGTCGTCAATGTTTAACCCTTCAAGAAAGACCTAATTTTGGCCCTGGCTGGTGTGGCTCAGTGGATTGAGTGCAGGCCTGCGCACCAAAGGATTGTGGTTCAGTTCCTAGTCAGGGCACATGCCTGGGTTGCAGGCCAGTTCCTGTCAGGGGACACACAAGAGGCAACCACACATTGATATTTCTCTCCCTCTCTCCTTGCCTTCTCCTCTAAAGATAAATAAATAAAATTAAAGAAAAAAAAAAAAGACAGACTTAATTTCAGTTTCCCCTTCTGGGCTGCAGGGGGCGCAGCCAGCAGTCACCCCTCAGGCTGTGAAGGTGAAGAAGGGAGTGGGGCGGGGCAGCTCTAGGAGGCGGGGCCACTCTAGGAGGCGTGGTGCAGGCGGAATCCTAACCTGGGCCGGAGTTGGTAGTGGAGGCAGGCCCAGGGTCAGGCAGTCCATTCAGTCAGAGGACACACTGGGTTTCAGGGGATCAAGGGAGACTACCTGTGCTACCTGTGCTCCCAGGAGGAGAACACATCTGGAGAACACATCCAAGATGGACTTTGTCATTTCCAGATTCAGGATGTGGCTTCAGGCACTGTCCTCTTTGAAGTCAGGAAGCCCCCATCCTCACAGCTGGTGCCCATTCACCAGCAGACCTGGACCCCAGCTCTGGGTACTTTGTCCACCCCCAGTTCACACCTGTCTTTCTCCGTGGGAGGCAGGTGGGAGCCACAGCAGAGGCCACAGTACGTACACAGTCCAGAGTGTGGAGGCCACAGTGGGAGATGAGCCTGTCAGCAACTTCCATGGGATCGAGATGGGCCACTTCTGAAAGGTCCTCTTTGCTTCTGCATCCCCAGCAGCTACAACGTCTGCCAGCACATCTGCAACTTCCCCCCTCCCCGAGGAGCCCATCAATGAGACAGGTGATCCCTCACCTACATGAGACACAGCCTGCCAACTTCTCCTTGGTGGATGACTGGCTGGTGATGCACAGCAAAGCAGATTACTCCTACCATGGCACCCCCTGACCCTCAACCACCCCACCCCAGGAGAGTCCTGGGCCCTCAGCTGGAGCTTCCAAGCTCACCTCTCAATCCCAGGTCATCTTCCAGGGCAGTGTTCCAGGAGCCCAGGACCAGAGTCAATACTGGGAGGGAGGGTGCTTGATGTCCCAAATCCAAGACCAGGAAGCTCATGAGACCTGGCAGCTGGGGGTGGGGGTGGATGGTAGAGGGGCTGATAGCCTCTATGTCCATGAAGGCCTCCCGCGGGCAGAGCAGCCAGGACCTCTGGACAGCCTCGCTGAGCCTCTAGGGCCCAAGATTCAGAATAGTGTTTCCTTATCCAGGCTCTGACATGGTCAGGGCAGGAACCCATCCCTTGTCCCCTACTGACCTCTGAAAGGCCATTTCAATTTGTAAATTCACAGATGAAGATCCAGGGTGGGGTCTGGCTTCCAAGGTCCCCAAGGGAGTCTGGCCCTGGCCCCAGCCCTGAGGTAGGCGGGATCGGCCCAGACTGCCTGTCATCTGTGGTCCTGGCTGGACCACCTGCACATAGTTTTCAGTAGACTCTTTCTCCTCTTCAGTTAAAAAAAACATTAAGTTTTTAAGTCGTGCTTTAAGAAAATGCTCGATATACAACTTGTTTATTTCCTGTCCCAGTTATGAAGTCAAGCAGTTGACCGTTTTTCCAAGGGTGAGTCCCGGTTGCTTTTGCAGGAGAGTGGCATTGCACCCCAGGATCTCAGCGCTAGGCATGCTTCCCATACTGGGCTGCTTCTAGACCCCTTGAGCAGATAAGCAAGGGAATATACGTCATTTAATTATTTTCAACTTATTTAAAATTCTGAAATGATTATACATGCATAGAAGGTTGCAAAAATAGTACATAGAGTCCCTTGAATTCTTGACCAGCTTGGTCTGACTTCCATAACTGTCAACTTCTAAAACTGTAGCCCAAGCAAACCCAGCAATCGGACATTGATGCAGTATTAGTCACTAGGCCACAAACAATGTTCGGATTTTGCCAGCGTTCTACCTGTACTCATTTGTATGTGGGTTTATGAACACAGTTCTACCCAGTGTGATTCCGTGTGTGGGCTTGTGGAATCACCCCCACAACTGGGACTCAGGCGTGCTCCATCACCCAGAGAACCCCCTGTGCTCTCCCACTGCGGTCACACCCACACCGCCCACCCCACCTCTGTCCCCGGAAACGGCTCACCTGTTCTCCATTTCAATAGCTTTTTTATTGTTGTTTCATTTTGAGGATGCTATATTTAAAATTACACTATGTAACCTCTTGAGATTGTTTTTTCTGCACTAAGTATAATACCTTCAAGATCTATCCAAGTTGTGGGTATCATTTATTTATTTAGCCATCCGCCCACCATAGGACGTTGGGTTGTGGCCAGTTTTGAGCTATTAAAAATCAAGCTGCTATGCAAATTCAATACAGGTTGTTGTGAACATAAGTTTTTATTTCTCTGGGATAAATGTTGGGTCATATTATAAACGCATGTTTAGTCTCACAAGCAACTACTGAACTATGGTCCAGGGGGGTTGTGTCAGTTCACATTTCCACCACCAGTTCCCACCAGATCTGCCTTTTTCACAGTCTTTTCAACATTTGTTCTTAATATTCTGTAGGCATTCTATGACATTTGGATATTTGATGACGTGGAAGACAGAACGAGGATATGGGAAGAGCATCAGATGAGAATTCTGAAGTAAACTAGAGAACCAAGTGCCCTAAAAATGCAGCAACAAGTTTCAAGGAGGATAACTAAATCAATGATGAAACTTTGCCCCGAAAGTCAAGTAGGTTGGTCACTGAGAAAAGTTATTGGATTTGCAATTAGAAAGCAATTAGAACCTTTGAAAGATCAATTTCAGGGACCTGGTGACGATGGAAGCCTGTTTCTGAACCTTTGGAGGAGCCCAGAGATCATTTGGTCTATAGCCTTCATGTTAACATCCAAGAGGTCAGGGAAGTGACTTGTCCAAGGTCACTAAAATAGACACCAGGAGCCTGACTCCTGCATCAGGAGTGCTCTCTTTATCTATGGCAAGACCTGAAGTGAAGGGGTGAAGCCGATGGCCTATGGAGGAGAAGCAGACAGAGTGACTCAGTGGAGGGAAGCAAGCAGCCACAGAGAGCTGCTGAAGGGGTGAGTTCAATAGGTGTGGATCTCTGAAGGGGATGGCCGAGGCGAATGTGAGAGAGGGAGGGAGGGAGAGAGAAAGAGAGGGGGAGAGAGAGGGAGAAATCTTGGAAGCTGAACATGCATGTAGACCTTCAATCAGAGGCAAATAAATAAATAAATAAATAGATAGCAAGCCCCGAACGACCTCAGTCCTCTGGGTCAAAATGCGAGCTAAGACAATTGCTTTACTAGGACTGGAAGGAAGAAAAGGAACATGAGAACAGGGCTCATCTGGAAAAGACCCCTTAACACTTCAAATGTGTGCCCTCACCTAGGGAAGTAGAGGCACCCCTAAAAGGTTTCAACCAGAGCTGGGCTGACAGAATGTTTTTATTATATTCATTGCATCCCTTTAGTGCATGTGGCTTGTATCCTGAAAACCCCTCTCCCAGCAAAGCCAAGCAATGCACCTGATGTCTGTGGATTGGACCACAGCGAGACATGCGGGGGGAAGGGAGCTCTACTGAAATAATCGAAGTGAAACTAGGGCCCCGGTACAGAGAAACAGCCTTCCGTAGAATATATTGTTTCGATGCAATGAAACACAGAGGTAAACTCACCACCAGCTACAGTAGATAGCTTATCTTAGGTACCAGGTAACGTCTATTTCACCATTCCTTTGGTATTTTGCTGTTTAATTTTCTCATTTTATGTCATACTTGATTTAATACAACATCTAAGTGCCACTAAAAGTGAAAAGCTGTATCCTCTCTCTCTCTGTCTCTCTCTCTCTCTCTCTGTCTCTCTCTCTCTCTCTCTCTCTCTCTATCTCACACACACACACACACACTCACATCAACAAAAGTGGAAGCATGAAAGTCTATCAAAGCGAAGGAGCGTGACTCTTCTCACTGCAGGGCCTTGACAGTGATGAATTTGCTGCTGTCCTGCAGGCCGTGGAGGGCCTGGGTCAGTGGTCTCCTCTGCTCGGGCCTCGGCGGCTTCCCTCCTGAGCTGCTCTAAGCCAGAACTGGGACTGCCATCCATTAACATTTTCCAGTCTTTGGCTGTGTGCTGTAATTTATCCCTGTCATTTAGACCCAGGCAGTGGTCTTTAGCTTATTTCTGAGATCTTATTACATTTTTTATTCATAGAGAAGTAAGATTTAGGTATTGAAGATCAATAACAGCCTCCATCATGCTTACATTATTAATAAGAAAGATGTTGTATGAAGACAGACTGGTATATTGGATTTGCTCAGCAGCTGGGCTCATTTCAAACAGGTGAGACACTTTGTTTGTGTTTCACTCTATTCCCTCTTCCAGCCCCTGTGCACTCTTCACCCCTTCAGGGAGAGTGGTCTCTGGCATTGACCTATCATTTCACACCTTGGTTTGGCCCAGCCAGACTTCAAAGAGGGCATGAAGACTAGTTACTGGAAGATGTCTTAAGAAGCAAAGAGATCTAGGCTTTCTTTGGTGCCCCAAATCCCTGTCGTGGTGCAGGCTGTCTTGGCCCAGTCAACACCGGCAACAGCAGCAAGGACAATAGTACTCACTGAATGCTTTTCTATTTGCAGAGCTCTTTTTCCCACCCATTGAAGATCAAGACTTCCTGTCCCAAACCCCAGGGACTGTCAAGCACCAATAGCTACAGCTTGATACCCATGCTTCTCTCCTACGCCACATTGTATTAATGCACTAATTGCTCCAGGGTTCTGCCCAGTCCAAGACAAGATTTTGTCATCTCTCTTCCTCTAGCACTTTCCAGAGGACAAAGAGGAATGTCTCAGAGATTGAGGGGAGTCAATGCTCTTTGAGTAAGGAGGACAAGGACCCAGGAGCTCCCAAATTTGTTGTCAAGCAGCAGGGCTGACTCTGCTATTGTCCCACAAGGACCTGACTATGTAGTTGAATGAAATCCTTCAGAGTTGTCTACAAATCTCTCACTGAGCTGGGACCAGGCCAGGCCAATGAGTAATTTTCTCATCTTCCCTGTGGTTTTTGAAATCCACTCTCTGTTTGACCTTGTTCAGTACTTTGACCAGATTTTCTTATTCTTGTTTTCTCATTCCTTCTGCTCTGTTCCCACCACTTAATGGTTGGGCTCTTCAAGTTTTCATTCTTGGCCTCTTCATCAATGCACATGCTCTTACTGGCAATTTTTCTTTCATATGGTTTCAATGACCCTTATCAGCCATTGACTCCAAGTTGTTATCACTAACTCTGACCACTACTTAGGACTCTGAATGTCACTCTCCATTTGACATTGCCATCTTGAGACCACAGAGGCATTGTAAAGCCAACATTTCTAAACTAACTCAGTTTTTTTCCTCAAAACTCTAGTATTCCCTCTGTGTTTAAGTGACCAGCAGCATTCCCAAGTCAGTGAAACCAACGTGCATTCTCTCCTTGATCCCCCTTTTCAGCCTCAGCCTCCCTTCCATCTGGCGTATTTGCATCAACCTTGGCCTATCCCAGGCCCCAGCTTTCTCTTGTCTTCACTGACGTCAGAGTTTTGCACCCTGTCTCTCTGCTTCCTAACTGGCTTTCCAGACTGATTAGACCACAACACAAATATGATCCTGGTGTTGCTTTAATTAGAGCATGTTGGTAGCTTCTGGACACTTTTAAGAGAAACTCAAGCCCTGCCCAAGTATAGTTCCAAGCCTCTTCCCAACTTTCTGTAGATTCACTCTCTTTTTCTCTCATAGCATATCTTAAACCCCCGTCATGCCCACCAGTTTGCAACCCCCCAACTAGCTTGCTTTTTGAAACCATTGAGCCTTTACTGTTGCTCTTCCTCTCCTGACCGTGTTGTCCCTCTGGTCCTCGCTCTCTCCCCATCCACCTGGAGAGTGAATACCGCCTCACCTTCACGAGCCAGCTGATGGTGAGCTCCCTCCTGAATCCTTTTCTGAGTAGGCCACTTCCTCCTCATCCCTCAGGTGGAAGAATGCATTTCGCCTTTGTTAGTTGAGCAAATCCTATGTAGACTTCTAATATATGCTTGAAACATTTCATGACATAATTTCTTTACAGACTCACATATTATTTTTCCTTGTATCCTTAGAAACAGTGGTAATAATCATAAATATTTATTAAATACCATGTTCCAGGTACTATTTTTTAAATTACATTAATCTTTACATACGTTAATTAACTCAATTAAACCTCACAACATCCCTGGGAAGTAGGTATTATATTAACCTGATTTTAAAGATAAGGAAACTAAGGCAGAGTGTTTCCATCCCTTGGCTCAAGGTCATACAAACGGTTAAGTGACAGAGACCAATTTCAGTCCCATTTGGTCTGATGCCAAAGCCTGTGAGTTTAACCACTGTATTTCACTGCCAATGCCTAGCATATAATAGGCATTAATGAGTGCTTACTGGATGAATTAATGAGATTAAATGCTTAGGAAAGAGTGAGATGGATTCCAAAACCTGTGAAGGCAAAGCAAAGCTATTGGCTAACCAGGGTCACATAATCCACCAGGAGCATGACTCTGGGCTGGGTGACGGTAAGAATAAAAACCCTGTAGGTGTAACCGGAGACCCAAATCAGGGATTTGGCAGGAAGTGAAGACTCAAGTTCTGGGGCAAGCTCACAGCAGACCAGATGATCTCATGGGTCACGAGCTAAAACCACAGCAGTGCCTTTGAAGAACTATTGCAAGTCTCTGATGACTGGGCAGCACGGTAAGCAGCCAGAGAGCCTGCCCCCTGCCTATGCTGACCTCAGTGAGGGAGCCAACCTCTTGCTAGACTGTGAGCCCACCACAGCAGGGAAGAATTCTTATGTGACTTTGAACCTTTCATGCCCAACAAATGGCACGTGGTCAACAAATGACTGTTTGTCAGATGAATTGAATGACAACAATAAAAACAAACTCGGGGCAGAGGTCAAGTCACCCGTTCTTCTCTCCCTTCCTCCACATATCCTGTCACAGTGCTAGACACATAGATGTTCCATGAATTATAGTTCCTAAGTAGTATTCTTTTAGTGATTATCTTCCTCCTCATCAAAAGCTTTTCTTTCTATTATAATCCTTAGCAATGAACTCAGAGTCCAAAAAGCAGCAAGAACACAACAGCTTTGTGGCTGCCAGAGGCCACAGCTGAATAACACTTTCTGGTCTCAACACTATTTGTTCTAACTACTGGACCACTCTTTTCTCTTGGGTGGGTATTAGCAATAAATTTAATGAAGGAAATAGAACTCTAGGATGTCTGAATACTCATCATGCATTGCCTACATTTTTTTCATTCCCAGCTCCTCCCAACTCCAAAGTTATTTTCTCTAAAAGCTTGTCACATTTAGATACTGATATCCCTGTTCTTCTATCAGTCTCCAAAGATTTATGAAGCATAATCTATGTCCTCAGTATGGAGCTAAATTGTACAGAAGAGACTCTGGACATGAATCCTACTCAGAACTTCATCTGGAGGCATTATCATCACTTTGATGTTATCAAGATGAGAACACAGGTTTGTGATGTTAACTCGACTGAGGTCACACAGCTAACAATAGCAGAACTGGCAGGCTTTTCTAACTCTTAATCCCATGTGCTTAATGAATGAAGCTACTCCATGGTGATAACAATGGAATTCAAAGCAGAGAGATAGTCATTGGAATTAGAATAGTCAGAGAAGTCTTTGTAAAGGAGGTGGGGTCATCAGCTGGATCTTGAAGATCTTGAGGTTTTGATTCGGGAGAAAAATGGGAGGAGAGCTTTTCTGGGGAGGGGACAGACTAGCCAAACGTACATAGTCAGGAATGTGCACGATGTCTACGGAAAAATGGGAGAATGAGGGTAACAGCAGGCAGAGGTGGCACCAAGTGCAGAAAGAGTAGCCTGCGGAGGGGTCATGCCCAGGGACATTTCTTCCTCTGTGTCTGAGCTAGTGCCGTTTGTGCTTCTGCGCCTGCAGGTTAAGTGTGAACAGATTAAGCCCTGGCACTTTCCCCACTTCTCCCCGATCCTCTCTCCTCCTGAATGCCAACCAATGGGCAGTCCGAACACATTTCTCAAAGTCTAATTAGCATCAACAATAGTTCGAGCTAATCGCCATAATGAATGGAGAGACGAGGCTATGACTGGGAGAACTGTACATGGGAATAATCAAATGTGATTGAGTATGGAGCAGCCTCTCTTCAGGAAAGCTGGAAGGGGAACAAGCCGACTCACCCTCTATTCCTTTCATTTCTCCTGACGGGGCTCTCCCACCACCTTGGTGGCCCTGTCAAGCACATGAATGCAAGAAGTATCAGTCTCATCAAATCAAATTCCACCCACAATGCAGGCAGTGACCTCTGCGGAGAATTACTGTTATGAGACTTGATTATATAATAATAGTTGCGCAATGGCCCAGGCCCCCTCCTCTTCTTCAACAATGCTTGCACACCCACAGTGGTAATGTTCTTAGGATGGAACCATGTTTTCTCTCTGTCCTTCTTTTATTCCTCTCCCCCAAATCACATTTCTTTTAAAATTTCTCTCTCTTTCATTCTTTTTTACTGAATTTGTTGGGGTGAGACCTGGCTGGTGTGGCTCAGTGGATTGAGTGCCGGCCTGCAAACCAAAGGGTCGCTGGTTCAATTCCCAGTCCTGACACATGCCTGGGTGGCGGGCCAGGTCCCCAGTAGGAGGCATGTGAGAGACAACCACAAATTGATGTTAATCCCTCTTTTTCTCTCTCTTCCCTTCTCTCTAAAAATAAATAAATAAAAATCTTTTTAAAAATAAATAATATAATCTTTAAATAATAAATGTGTTAGGGTGACATCGCTCAATAAAATTACATGTTTCAAGGGTACAGTTCTATAATATAGCATGTGTATGTTGCATTGTGCATCACCCAAAGTCAAGTCTCCTTCCATCACCATGTATTTGACCCCCTTTACTCTTTACTACCTCTCCCTACGCCCTTTTCCCTCCAGTAACCACCATAGTGTTGTCTGTGTCTGTATATAAAACCGAAAGCCACAAATGAACAAATCAGACGAACAAAAACTCTCTATTGCTCTTGCTTTTTCCCATTTTTCTCTTTCTCTTCCCCTGGCCCCTTGTTCTCCTTCCCTCTCCATCTTCTCTTATTCCCCCCACCCCCTGCCCACTGTCTCTTCCTCTCTCCCTTTCTCTTCTCCCTTTCCATTCTCCTCCCTCTGTTTTGTCATTCTCCTGTAAAGCCGGGCTTCAGGAAAGCCAGGGCATCTGGTCATTCCCTCCTACCTCCCTTTACACACGCGTGTGGAAGAAAGATGTGGTGCTGATACCCTTGTCCGTGGGGCCCGCCTTCTTTTGTGCATCACCAGAGCGGCTGCCTTACTGCTCTGACTCTAACGTGGCACCTCTAAATCTTCATTAGTTGATGTTCACCCCTTCCTTCCTTCCTTCCTTCCTTTCTTCCTTCCTCTATTCTTCCCTTTAACGAAATCCCTAAAATATACCAGACACATATAAATATAAAAACAGGAAATCGAGAGGCTAACGCAGGTCTCCTTCACCTCTGAGCTTACAATCTCGTTGCTAAATTGGCTTCTTTTCCAACTAGATCATCTGGTAAGTGGTCATAACATCCTAGGTGGGCTGTGCATGTTGGGGACTTTTATTCTTGTTCCTTATTGAAAATTGAAATTATTAATAAGTTAGGCCACAATATTTTTTCCCAGTGTGAAACCCTGCTAATATTCACAAGCTCTCCAGCCTCACTTCCCCCAAGCCAAGCGTATCTCCATTCCACCCACAGGTTCCTAGAGGCCAGGGGCCCAGATCTCAGCATCGCCCTGACGGGCAAGGCCGAGCTGAGTTCTAGGCTCTATCAGGGTGAGACTTCTTTGTGCCCAGTGCAGGTGAACTAAATGATAGTGGTTGTTTTTCCCTTATACTGAAGAAAAGTCCAGAAAAGTGTCATGTAATTACGCAGGGCCAGATGGCACAATCCTAAAGGCAATGCGATCCTCCCCATAGAGCCAACACAGACAACGTGGGCTGTATGTGGCCCTGTCGCCGGGTCCGTGCCCAGGCACGTCCTGAGGAACCAAGGAGCATTTCACGAGGAGTGTGAAGGCTGCAACTGGTAAACCAGGAAGAGGCCCAACAACAAAAGCAAAAGTTGGAGAGAATGGGGCCGGTTTTCAGTTTTACTAAAGGGTATCAGCTCTGTAAAGCAATGGAAGAAGAGAAGGAACAGAGAAAGAGGCGTGCAGGTCGGCCGGTGCGAGGCCTCACCTGTGGGGCTGAGTTGGCACTCCGTTGAGGTGAGTAAATGTGGGGAGTTTAGGGTTTTCCTAGCAGAAGGGATGATTTATTTCCCCTTTCATTTCTATATGCAAGCCAAGGGTCAGCAAGATTCTTGGCATTCATATTACTTACACTTTTAGATATTTCAGCAATAATCTTGAAACACCACACCTCAGCTGGCATATATTTATAAGAGGCAGACCAGACCCGGTTTCATGAATTTCATTCATACCCCCTATTAGCTGTGTGACCTTGAGCAAGACACTTAATGTTTCTGTACCTCTGGGTTCTCTCTGTAAAATGAACATTGAAATGATTAAGATTAAAATCATATCTAAAATTACATTCATATTTATATCTATATTTTGCCCCATGGTACAGTTTTGCTGAGAGGATCACAAAATATGTGATCAAGTGTTGTGTATGCTGCTAAATATTATTCTCGCCGGTTATTATTTGGTATTCCCTGCAGAGAGAGCTCAGCTCTGCAGGTGCTGGGCACATACTGAGTGCATAGTTAATATGTATGGACAGAATGCTATCTGCTTTTTCTCATGTAATATAGAAAAGAGTGACTATGGATTAAGTAACTAGTTTTGTGAAGGTCTTATCACTTCTCCCAGAAGCAGGACCTAAGAAAACCAGTGTGAGGTGTAGCATGAGAATTGTGGCCGGTGCGCTGCCACCGATCTCATGCAGCTGATACTCCCTCCCTCCACATCAGGAAACACAACGCCTATTACTTTCTAACACCTACACCGCAGCTTGTTCCCGCTCCTTGAGGCACGCACCTCACTCTGTGGCATTTCAGTCCTCTGTGTGCCATCTGGAACAGCCACTCTGCACACGGGCCAGCAGGGCCTTGTTCGCCTTTGGACAGACTGCACCTCGGGCCCGGCACCCAGCCCAGCACAGGGACCCAGCCCCTAAGTGTTGCACTGAGTTATGTAACAGGTATCTTGGCAATAGAGTTTGCTGAGCAAGCTGTGGAGACAGGTTGAGACTACCCCCCTTCTCTTGGTTGGTGGCCATTGCCATTCAGTGCAGGTATGGGCCCTGTGACTGCTGAGTTCAGAAGTGACTGCCCATAACTTGTTTCCATGGTCCACGTGTTACCACCTCTGAGAAGCCAGAGGGCTCGATACTCCTTCCTTGGGGGCCTCACTTCACACTCTTCTCCCTTCCAATTTAGGACCATCACCCCTTAGACTGTGGTGGCTTGAGGAGCAGAGATGGGGCTGTTCTACCCTCGAGGCCACCAGTCCAACCCTCTGCTTGCAGACCGAGTTCATACCTGCACACACCTTCAGGCTGATGCATGTTTTCAAGGCTCAGAGGATATTTGAAAGTTGCTTAAGATGGCCATCTCCAAGATCTGCTCAGAACTACCTGCCAGCCCATGTTTCCTGACCCATTTTTTTAGGGAAAAGCGTTTTCTCTCCATTGACTCCAGTTAGGAAGAGAGTGGAAAGCAGAGAAGGAGTATCTGATACATGCCGGTACTGTGCCAACTACTTTATAAAACCTCACCAAACTCTTATAATAAATCTGAGGGGTGATCCCCATTCTACAGATGAGATAAGTGAGGACCATAGTGTTCACATGGACAGAGAGTAGTGGAATCAGGACCGGACACCCTCGGAGTTCCTATTCTTTGTGCCATCCCTGTGGACCGTCTACTCGGAAGGCCGAGAGTCCCGCCAGAGCCAGGGTGTGGCATCAGCCCGGCACTGACTGGCCGGCATGTGCCAGCAAAGCCCAACCATTCCATCCGGTGCGAAGCTGCCCAACATTCACTCTGGAACATTCTCCCGTGAGAACCCACATGCAGTTCTAATTGTCTCTTGGAGTCTTAAATTGTTGATATACTTTTTTCCTCCATGAGAAATAAACTGAGTTCCTGATGGGAATGAAATAGAGAATTGAGAAATGTTAACTACTTTAAAACACACTATTTATTATGCCATGGATTGTGTTTTGTTACTGAAATTCTTCTGTCATTATGTGATTTTGGAAAAGGTTGGGTTTTCTTACTACATGTGTTTTTTTTCCCCTCCCTCCTGTTCTCCAGGGAGCTTGTAGTACTTAAAACTGTGTTGTATAATAGATAGTATAATCACAGCAAATTAAATGTGCCTCTGCCGAGTTGTGTTTTATGTTAATTCCATTGTGTGGTGGCAGCTGCTCAGGAAGGAAGCTGTAGGCTGGCACGGGATGGGGTTCCCAGCCCAGCCAAGGGCTCAGAGCTCCAGGTTAGCCCTTCACACCACAAGTGGTGTGTTGGCCCAGGAGGGAGCTGGTACTTTGGACAAGGTGGGGAAGGTGGGCCATGCACTGGGATAGGTGGGATATGGGCCATGCGCTGGGCTTGGAGAGAGTTGCATCCGTGCCCAGGACCACAGCCAAAGACATCTCTTCTAAGGACTGTCAGGAAACAGGGTCAGGGAAGGATCTGGGTCCAGTTGAGCCCAGACCCATGACACTGATTTGCCTTCCCCTGATGCTCCTCACTCTCAGCCACCCTAAAGCAAACAGCAGTTATCTCCCTAATGTCAAGGGGCCCGTAAGGTTGTTTAGGGAACTGTGAAACACCCATAAGGATCCAGCCCTTCTCTGCCAGCCAGCATAGGAGGTGGAAGAGCTCCTGCAGGCTGACGGAGAGGCAGCAGCCGAGAGGAAACACAGCTGGTAGGACAGAGAAAGGAGCACGGAAACCCCGTTCCAGCCGGGAAGGGAAGATGCGCCGGCCAGGGCCAGGCAGAGCTGCCCACGGCAGACCACAGGGGCCGGAGTCACTCTTGCACAGAGGGCATTCTTTCTGGAGGAGGAGTGTCTACTTTTGTCTGAATCGAGCATCTACGTACCAGCCACCATGCTGACAAGCGTGTTTCTATTTAGTTCTCACCTTATTTACAGGAGGTCAAAATCTTCAGCCTGCTTTATAAGCTGAGAAACCAAGTTTTGGGAATACTAATTTGCCGAGGTCACATGACTGTTTGGCTTTGCCAATATCACGTCCGCCGTTCCTGCATGACCTCCAGCGGAAAGCCGAGTGCAGTGGAGAAGGTGAGGGGAAGGAGGCCAGGAGTCAAGTCAGGAGCCAAGCAGAGAAAAAGAAAGGTAATCGGAGCGGCAGAGATTTCTGGGTGCGGAAGCAGTGCTAGCTCCTGATGCGAGGCTGCAGGTGTGCGCTGCTACAGAGATAAGTATGATAAGCTGAAAATGGGGGCCCAAGAGCAAAATTCTATGTAGATTATATGTATCAGTCTGCTCAGGCTGCCATACAAAATACCGTCAATTTAGTGGGTTAAACAACAGATACTTATTTTCTCACGGTTCTGGAAGCTGGGAATCCCAAATGAAGGTACCAGCCTTTTCGGTTCTGGTGGGAGCTCCCATCCCCGCCTGCAGGTGGCCAGCCACCTTCTTGCTGTGTTCTCATCTGGGTGTAGGGTGAGAGTGAGCTCACTCATGTCTCTTCTCAGAGGACAGCAGTCCTACTGTGTCGCAGCCCCACCTGCATGACTTCACTTAACCTTCGTGACCTCCCCGGGGCTTCCTGCTTCAACAGATGAACTTGGAGAAGACACAAACATTCAGTCCATAATAGTATGGTTTTATTTTTATTAAAAATGAGTATGTATGTAAATGTTATATATATTTACCCTTTGGAGGATATACAACAAAATACGTACAAAACATTATAAATATTTCTTCCTTTGTTTATCAGTACTGTCCAATTTGTCTATGGAATGTATGTGTTAGCTATCTATTAAAAGATGAAGTTAAAAATAATTTGAGCCCATTTGCCTTGCAGCCCGGTGCCTGGCAGAGGCTGCGTGGACGGTGGCTGCACTCTGCCCATCTGCACTGCCTGCCAGCTTGTCCCAGCAGCTCCCGAGCAGAATTGAGGGGTGGGGAGGGCCAGAGGGGGGACCCTCAAGACAGACAAACACCCCCATTCCATTTAAAACCTGCCTGCTCCCACTAGTTGTCCCTGACATCTGGGGGCATTCCTCCTTCCCTGCCCTTCTGAGACCTTGATGCCCCACTGAGACCTAAGGGCAGGCTGAAAAAGGCAGAAGCAACAGGGCACGGAGGAGGAATTGATATGCAAGAACGAGCAGTGGCAGCCTTTGTATCAGAGCCACACAAAAGCAATTCTCTGCAGTTGATATAAAAAGGTGTCAGTTCTGGTTTAAGTACTGTATCACCAGCAAAGATTTATCTGCCTCAAAGCCGGGCCTCACGCCACCAAGGGAATAAACAGCTCCTCTGCTTATCTATTTCACAGAGCACAGTATTTTCTCTGGGAGTTTCTGCCTCCAAAAAGACCTTTTCTTTGCCTTTCCCAGTTGTCACCATCAATTTGCAAACACAGGTTCCTCAGGACCAGTGATGATGAGAGGTGCCCCACCCACAGCCCCCTTACCCCAGCCCTGGCCAGGCTGAGCAAGGAGAAAGATGGGAGGAGGGCCCTTTCAACTGGGTGTGAGCGGGAACTTCAAAGTCTGGTGTTGAGGAACTAACGGACATAGATGGGCAAGGAAAATCCCTCTGCCCCCAGAAGTCAATAAGACGTTGCTGGTTTGGGGGGGGGAGCGGGGAAATCCTTTAGAACTGGCTGACCACTGCAACATGCCAGCATTTCCAGTGTCCTTTATGGTGCTCAGCATGTCCACAGCCCTCGGACACCCGGATGCGGTATGCTGGCTTGGTATCCTGGACCCCAGGTCCTGGCACTAATGAAGGGAAGGCTGCAGGAGGGTTTGTCACTCAGAGGCACCAGGCTTCAGGATGGAGCTCTGGCTGTGGACATTTGCCATCTGATGGGCATGGGATTCTCTTCCCAGTGGGGCTGTACCCATTCCAAGTCCCAAAACCAGTTTCTTTCTCTGAAAAATGAAGGTGCTGAGAATCTCTCCTCTAGCACATGTGAGTGTTGTGAGGCAAAGGCTATAAAGTATCAGAGCTTAAACATTGCAGATATGGGCATATGTGTGGGCTTGAATGGCATACCTAGTCACTGATTCTTGAAACTTTCACAAAGAACATCTTGGATTCTATGAGTCATCACAGATTTAATCAGCAAGACTTCCTGGGCTTCTCTCTGGAGCTGGAGGGAAAGAAAAGGTAGAAAGACTCAGAAGGCAGGGACAGGGGTCACCTGGGCAGCCCTTCCCAGTGTTGAAAGCATGTTTGCTGTCATCGCCATATTCAGTTCCACCCAAACCCTGTGAATCGGCCGTGGCTGCGTTGCTCAGTTGGTTGGAGTGCTGTCCCACCATGAAAGCCTTGTGGGTTCAACCCCTGATCGGGACACAGGCCTAGGCTCTGGGTTTGACCGCTGGTCGGGACGTGTATGGGAGAGAACCAGTGGGTGTTTCTCTCCCTTCCTCTGTCTCTAAAAATCAATAAACATATCATTGGATGAGGATATTAAAAAATCCTGTAAATTGGATGCTATCATAACATCCATTTTGAAGGTAAAGAATTGGAATTTTTGGAAAGTTCACAACCAGAAAACTTAAGTGCTAGAGTAGAACCATGCTCTGCCTGAGCCTAAACCCTGTCGTGCACAGGGCTGGCCCGTTGATTCCCTTCTGGGAACACAGGGAATAGTGGCCCCATCTGGCTGTCCGTGAGCATCCCCGTGCACCCTGAAGAAACACGCCGTACTCAATTCCACCGCTTTGATACTCTGAGTCTTGCTGGCCTGGGGTAGAGACTGTAAGTCTGCGTTGTTAAAAGCTTTTGAAATTTATGGGCCACTGGTCTAGAGAATTAATAAATGTTAATTCTTAAGGAGCTCCGACTATGCCACCTGTAAACCTTAGTGCAGTAATCCATGCATATAAATTGCCTAGATGTGCTGGTAGAGAGGCTAGAAGGAAGCAGAAAGAGAGGAAAAAGAGGAAGGAGGAAGCAGGAATATCTGTCTTTAATCTCATCCATCCCTCCTGTTCTGTTGACCCAGAAACCCATATGTCCTCATCCCTGGGCTTTGATGTAGAAATAGACTGTATTTCACTCCAATTTCTCTGGTCTTCTAGGAGCAGATCCTCTTCCTCTTCCAACACCCATTCCATTAGCTACTTCTTAGCTAATTCTCAGCAAAATTTGGTATGTGCCACTCATGGTTTAAGTATCTTTAATGCCCTTTGACCAAACGGTTGGGGGCAAACATGGTGGGAGCCATACTGAAGAAAGAGCACCTGGCATGATGCCAGGCACCTGTGGCGAGCCACCGATTCCCCTCCCGGAACACGCTGCGAGCCTTACATCACTGTGCACTGGGTTGTCCTCCAGCAAGAGCACGCCTGGAGGGCTGGGCTGGACTGACAGGAGTTGCGCACATGCACATCTGCGTACAAATTGGCATCTGGGACTAGAGGTGAACGTTGTTACAGACACGTGGTTGGACTGACCAGACACTGTAAGACCCTGAGGGAGGGGCTCTCCCATCTCCCAAGAACTCAGTGAGCTGCTCGCTGTGCTGTGTCCTAGCACATCGAAAGCTGAGTCACAGCGGGGCAAAGGGAAAAGAGCAGCCTTCGTAATTATGGTGTCTGTCAGACATCACCATCATTACTAGTGTTATTGTCATTGTCATCATTATTACTCTCACCTCTGTGTTGTCATCTCCATGGAAGGTCAATACAGAGGCTACAGCCATTGTCCTTATACTCAGGGAAAAAAAAAAAAAAGAGGGAAAAGAAACCTCTGTGCTTTGCTGTTGTCAGGCCCAAAAAGCATGAGGAGCCACAGGAGGCACCTGTCCGTACCTCATGCGTCCTCCCAGTCCCCTACATTTCACACACCTTCACATGCACTTTATGAGGCATGTGAAAACCAGATGGGAATCATCTCCTTCCTTCACGTGGCTGTCTCTTTTGGGGAGAGAGATAACAGAGACTTATTTCAGTTTGCTGCTTGCTCTGGGCTGCTCTGCCATAAATTGAGAAAAGAAGCTCTTTCAGAAAAATGCTTTCTTTGACCCCATGGTCACGGGGAAACCGCAGTGGGAGAACACCACTCTCTGTGGGATCTCAGTTCAGAGCAGAACAAGTTGGGGAGAAGTAGTACTTTTTCTCCTCTTCGGTTCTCCCCTCCCCACCCTCCACACCAGTCCAGGGCAAGCAGTGCAGGTCTCATGCTCACAGGAGGGCTGTCAAGGGGACAGGGCGAGCCCCAGGAAGGAATATCTTGGCTTTCCTGAGCCCCCACTCACTGCTCTGGGCAAACGGGGTGCAGCCCTCCACAGCAATGCATTTATCAGCTCAAACTGTGTGCCAGGCATGCTCAGCACATTATCAAATATGCACCACCAATATTTCATTATTGGCCTTCTAGGCAGCCCAGTCTACGCCTGGGTGAGCCTAGAAATTAAACTGTACTTTCACCTCTAAGAGTTGTTCCTGCTAGTGCTGAAGGGGAGAGATTGCCAGGCCAGTGGGTTATCGAGTGATGCTCTTGGTGCTGGGAGCACTTCTGCAGAAGCTGGTGGGAGGTCAGTCTGCAGTCCACCCATCCTGCCCTATATATGCTTTATCTCTGTAATGTAGTGTGGATGAATTTACCAAAAGCTCCCTTTCTAAAGGAAATCATCCCAAACTGTTCAAGGGGATGGGTGACTGCTAGCAAACAAACAAAAAATGAGGTAGAAAACACACCAAGTTAGCATAATGGTTTTGCTGGGAGGGGCCTTCTGCACTGAGCATCGCTTCTGTGTATGGTAGACCGCTGTGGTGCTGGATGAAGGGGAGGACGGGGGCCGTGGGGTGAAGGGGCTGCTTCCCTCCACAAACCAGCTGGAGCCAGAGAAGGCCGGGAAGGGGACAGAGGGAATAAAACTCAAGTCCTTTCCAAAATAAAGTCACTTATCTGCTCAAAATTCCCCAATGGCTTTCTACCAGGTAGAATCCAATCCCAAGCCTTCCATGGCTTGATTCCTCATAACTCCCTCATCTACTTGCCCCAACCATGTGGTCTCCATGTCTTGGGGACACAGAAAGACGCTCAGGAAGATGATCTTTCTCAACCTGGTGTGCATTAGATGGAGGGCCACGAAACTGTGCCCTGCAGAAAACAAGTGAGCAGAACGTATCAGCCCTTTGTAGTCCTGAGTCTTAAAAAACTCCTGCTCTTCCTCCATTCCATAACCTCCTCAGAGGCAGCAGGTCACAAGCAAAGGAGTTAGATCCTCAAGGCACTGCTTGAAAGAGAGTGGCCAAGGAGAGGCATTCTACCTGCAAATGATGTGAACAAGAACTAGACCTTTGCCATGTTGTAGCTGTCTCGGGGCAAACCCATCAGTGATAGTCTCACCTTCCATGATGGCTCCTGGCAAGAATTCACACCACAAAATACCATGGCTTTGGTGAGAATGGCAAGTCCTGGTTGACGAATATCAGATATAACAATCTGGGGATAGTAACATGATCAGCTCCCGCCAACCTGTGTTTCTACATCTCTCATTCATTGCACACCCAGCAGTAAGGCAGGATCCCAGGGGCATCTGAGATACGTGTATATGACCAGGGGTTTGCCCTCAGCTTTGCCGGAGTATTAGATTTAAATATATTAAAACTTTAAGAGAAAAAACATGAAGTATATGTGATGTGTCCTGCAACAGATAATGATTGAAACAGATGCTTAAACAGAGTTCAGTTTATGGGAGATTGATAACTAAATGTAGGTAGGATTCAGAGAGGCAAGGATGTTTTGCTTGATACTACTCCACTTCATGTATGGGAAACAGAATACCAAGGGAGGAGATACAATTGAAATTGTGTCTGTGGCCTGGGTTCTGAGGTTTTGTTCACTGTGTTTTATGCAAGGGATTGGGTCCTCTCTCCTTGCTCCCTAAACAAGAACCTCTCACACTGAAACCAGGAACACTTCCTGCTCCTGCGCTAAGCTTATAGCTGAGAACAGAATAAGACTCCTTCTTCTCCAACTCTGGGTGGTACCAATAACAGAACTTTTGGCAACTGGCTGGTTTCCTGAAACTGAGAAGACTGCAGAGTGGTTGAAACTTAGAGATGCCCTACTATGGCCAGGAGAAGGCCCTGGGTTCAGCACAATGTCCTGGGCTCAGCACTCCCCTGTCCATGTACCGGAAGGCAGGATGGGGAAGATGGTCTTTGGTGGGCTGAGTGACAAGTGAGAGCACTGAGATCAGACCCTTGGAGCCCTAGAGGTTGCCCCCCACCCCACAAAAGCCTCAGAGGCACAAATGGATAAGGGAAGGGGAGTGTTGTTAAAATCTACTTTGGGGATGTTGATAGAAGGCTTTAAGTGCCTAATATCGCATGAAGCTGAACCCCTCAAGGGGTGTCTGTATGTGATATTCATTCCTGCTTTTATCCATGAACACTCTATATGAGGCTGTTTTAAGAAAAAAGAGAAAGTAGTTCATCATAAAGTTTCCATTTGGTCAGGTTTTGTAATGAGATTTTGGTCATGGACTCTGTATTTCTACGAATGTTAATAGACAAATGCAGAGTTAGATAGAGACATTGGTATGTAGACAGATAGATGATAGACAGATGACAGATAGAGAGATGAATGGGTAGGTATGTAGATAGATAGATAACAGATGGATGACAGATAAATAGATGGATACATAGATAGATGGAATATAGATGACTTCTCCTCACCATATTTATGCATTCAACATCCCAACTCCATTTAATAGAAGCCAGTCTGTGCTCTCTGAGCAATTAGACATGCAGACATAAACCTCTGCAGTGGATGCCGGAAGGACATGGTTTCCCACCTGAATGCAGATGAGAGCTGGAGTCCAAAGGAGCCCAAGTCGCCTGCATCCACAGAGGACAGACAGCCACTGTTGCACCCCCAGGGACAGAGTTCTTGGCCAAAGATCTTGGTATGCTGAGCTTCTTAGAGGCAAAGGCTGCTGGAGGCCATGATCTCATTAAATAGTTCTTATGCACAGAGCCTTAAAAGCAGGACTCTGTGGCCTCCAGCCCTGGGGATGTTGTGATCCCACATACTTACTGACAGAAGCTGGGTACCTATGCTGGCTACCTCAAATCTCCAGCTAGCCACCACCAGCCTGAAGGGAAACTGCTCAGCTTCCAGGGTAGGAGAACCCACATGGGGTGATGAAAACCCAAGGCTTTCTCAAAGCTGGCAGGTGGTATGGCCTCCCTCCCTCTCACCTCCTAGCTCTGTGAAGATCATGAAGCAAAGGGAACTGAGGGCAAGAAGGGAAAAGTCCTCAAGCCAGCTGAAGAATTTGTCTAGTGGCTAGCAAAGAAAAGAGAATGCTTTTAGAAGATGGAGAATTTATTCATGGATACCCGTCAGAGATTGGCATTCCTCGGGCTGAACTATAGTCTGAAGTTTACTGTAACATAAATCAGTTCCTCCTGGACTTAATAACTTTTCCTTATGGGTTTCTCCCCACTCGTAAATAAACCTCTTTCCATATGTATAAGCTACTGGATTTGCAGCCCTGTTCATTGGAAGAGGTAGGTGCCAGCCCCATTTCATCGGGCTTTTCTGTGGTCACCCCCTCCAAGGGGAGCCCTCCTTTCCCTGGGGTAGAGTCAACTCAGGGAGGCAGGCTCCTTTCTACAATGCCCTCACTGGGTGTGGGGGGTGCGTCTGTCCATCAAGGATGCAGACGACCACGGAGAGAGGTTATTTCCTTTCAAAGAAGCCAAGGGTGACTTCCAGGATCACTCCCCACGCAGCAGATCTGGAGGCCCAGATGCAAAGGGATCTGTGCCTGTCCTTGCTGGAGGATATCAGACTTAGGCAGCGCGTGCCCAGCCTACTTGGCTGGCAGATTCACCAAGTTGCAAGGAGATGGGCCAGCTGACCGCAGCCAGAGCCTGAGGGTGCTCTGGACCTCTGCTTCAGATCCAGGGATTCAGGCCAGGGTGTCACTTACCCTCTCCACTCCTCTGGACTCCACAGAGCAGTGACCCTGGCATTTGGACTTGTGACATCTGATCTGGATTGGATTTTTGGACACCAGCTCCCATACTTTTCTAAAGTGGCAAAATCACAAAGCCCATGCTTTAAATCATACATTACAGTGTTTTCAAGGTTTTGTACATTCTCAGAAAGGCCCCCATAAATATTGAAATTCTAATTTTAAAATGTAGTTGGGAAGGACGTTAGCAGCCATCCTTGCTGATAGCCTACCCGAGGAAGCGCACACCTCCACAGCAGCCCCAGCAGACGGGCACCTGGGCCTTCTTGGTTCCCCAGCATGAGGGTTACAGATGGCTGCAGTTATCTCTACAGCAATTCTCAAATTTTTAAATAAATTGCAGCTAACTTTGTTTAAAAAACATTTTGAAATTTTACTGTCTTTGAGATTCGTTAACATTCCCTAGAATTTGGACTTTTAGAAGAAATATATCCGTAAAGTATTTCATGATGTGGATTGTGTGGATAAGTAATGTAATTACAAAACTCAAACCATGAAGAATGTAAGACAAATCCTGTAACCTCCTGAAATGAGAGAACTGAGAGTTAGAAATCTGTGTTCACAAAACAAAAGGAAAATAGCGAATGTTGGCAAGGGCACGAAGAAATGAAACTCTTTTACATTGTTGGTAAGAATGTCAAATGACAGTCACCCGGGAAAAGGTTGGCAGTTCTTTAAGGAGTTAATCAGGGAATTATATGATTCAACAATTCTGCAACTAGGATATATCCAAAGAATTAAAATAGGGACTCAAACAAATACACTCACATGCACGTAAACAGCAGCACTGTCCACAATAGCTAAAAGGTGAGAATAGCTCAAATGTCCATCAAAAGATGAATGGGTAAATTGTGTTATATATACACAGTGAAGTATTTCTTAGCCATCACAAGGAATGAAGTGTTGACACGTGCTACAAAGTGGATGAACGTCAAAAACGTTATGCTAAGTGAAAGATGCCAGACACAAAAGGTTATGTATTGTATGGATCCTTTTACGTGAAACCTCTAGAATAGACACATCCATAGAAACAGAGAGCAGGTTGCTGGTTGCCAGGAGCTGGGGAAAGGGGAGAAGGAGGAGTGACTGCTTAATGGATACTTAGCTTCCTTTGGGGTGATGAACACGTTATAGAGGGGATGGAGGAGGTGGCGGTACAACATTCCAAAAGCACTAAATGCCACTGAATTATTGATTCACTGCAAAATGTTTAATTTTATGTTTTGTGAACTTCACGTCAATAAAAATATTTTTAAAAAAGATCTGTGTTCAAGTCTCATGTTTAGGACTAGGCTTTCATGTGCCGAGCAATTTGCTTTACTTCTCTGGCTCAAGTCTTCCCTTCACACAAAGCTCAGGTGAAGCCCATTGGCCAGTGGCCAGTCAGCATGTGTCATATCTAGAACCACAAAACTGATATCCCCCAAAAACTTTAAAAAATACTTCATTGTTTCTCGGTTAAAATGATCGTTAGGAACTGCATCTAACAGTTTCCCTTTCCTACTCAACAAAATAAATTGTTGAAAGAAAAATATTCTCCTCCCCACACCAAAAGAATTACTTGCAGACACCAAACAAGGAAAAGACACATAACTGGCCCATCACCATTTTTGTAAATAAAGTATTATTGGAACACAACCACATTCATTTGTTCACAAGCTCTCTGAGGCCATTTTCATGCTACAATGGTAGAGTCAAGTAGTAGTTACAGGTCTGGCCCCCAAAGCCTAAAATATTCACTGTCTGGCCATTTACTCAGAGTTTACCAACCCTTATTATAGGATAACCTGAGAAGAAATTGTCAGCAACACGAAAACTTCTGGATAAGATAATAAAACAACAAAATGAAATAGAAAGTAAGATTGAAGCCATAAGGAAAAGAAATAAAATAGAGGCCAAAACCTCCTTTGTAACTGATAAATACATTTGAAAAACAAGGAACACAAAAGACATCTCCGGAAACCAAATTACTGAATAAAAAGCTACCTAAACATTGTGATATAAAGAACTAAAATAATTGAAATTTTAAAAGATCGACAGATTAAATGGACAAATGTTACTTAAAAATCATAGGCTCACCTGTTAATTTTTTTAAATCTCTCTTCTTCAACTTAAAGAGACTCTTAAAAGCTCTTGCCTCTGGTGACAGCACAGAGATTTTTACAATTGAATATCAGCTTCTTTTTCTTCTAAATGCAAATAAAATAAAATTAATTAATTTAAAAAATAATATCTGTTGTATAACTCTGTTCTCCTCAAAGTATATCCCAACTTTCTCCTTTCTCTCTGTATCTTCACAGGGGAAGATGTCCAGAGTGATGTTCATCAAGTTTAATGATGATTATTTCTGGGTGTATAGTTAGAGGTAAATGTTACAGTCATCTTTGTCTTTTCCTATATTTGTTTAAAAACTTAAATCATTCATTTACTATTTTTTTGGAAAGCAAAGAGTAATTTTTCTTAAAATAGGAAGACTCAAGGCAAATAGCTAACGCATTATCTTTTAGGTCATGATATATGGATGACTGTCACCTTCTTCCAAGACACTTTGTATATTTTTATTTTTTAAGTTTTTATTTATTTATTTTTAGACAGAGGAGAAAGGAGGGAGAGAGGGAAACATCAATGTGTGGTTGCCTCTTTTGCACCCCCACTGGGGACCTGGCCTGCAACCCAGGCATGTGCCCTGACTGGGAATCAAATGGGCGACCCTTTGGTTCTCAGGCTGGCACTCAATCCACTGAGCCACACCAGCCAGGGCACTTTGTATATTTTTCAATGTCCCTTATTTGTAACCAGTACTTCAAATATTATTTTGACTGATTTGTTTTATGAAGTTGCCCACAGCACCTAGCATAAGCAAGGCACATACCCATGTTCATTACAAATTTTATTAATATGTTTTTGCTAAAGTTTCCCAGGGAATATTCACAACTATCAATGATAATAAGATTTTAAAATATGCTTGACACGAAATTACTTGTAATTTATTTTATATTTTATTAATTGCGGTAGAAATACAACTGCATTCCTTTGTAATAACGACAAAAGAGAAGAACACTTTAAACAGTTTGAGATGTCCCCAAGGCTTTGCCTTCTATGACAAACTAAAAAATCCACGTCATAAAGTTTCCATCCTTTCTTCATCCCAGTCTTTCCCAGCGTGGACCCAGCTATCCGCCCACATGCGCTCCCCAAATCCCCAAAACCTCTGGCAGCGTTAACCCAGGCTGTTCTGGTTTCCCTCATTCCTTCTTCCAACTTCTCTAGAGGCATGTATTTCTTCTCTCCCTCTCTCTCTCTCATAGCACTTAGCTTGTTCTAATGAAAAAGCTTGAACTTACTAGGTCTTGAACTTACTAGGATTTGAACTTCTTTCTACCAATTACCTAATTCAACACAACAGCAGGGCAGTCGGGTAGGAGAAGGGCAGGGGAAGGAGAGGACTGTGGACTCGCAGAAACAAGGACTGAGGAACTCAGACGCAGACAGCAGTGCGGTGGTTACCAGAGGGGACAAAGCGGGTAAAGGGGACCAAATACATGGTGACGGAAGGAGACCAGGCTTTGGGTGATAAGCACACAATGGAGTGCGCAGATGTTGTATTGGAGCTGTGCACCAAAACCTGCACAATGTATTAGCCAACGTTATCCCCAATACATTTAATTAAAAGGAAAAAAAGGAAACAAGGGCCAACAGTCTCCAAGAGCTTGTCCAGCTCTGAATTTTAGTTAGGACTGTGCTCTTCCCCAGGGAGATTTCAACTTACTGAACTCATTAATAAATAATACAGGAGCTCTATAATTAAGTCCTCAAATATGTACTCTGTTTGTTCCGTGAAGAACGGTGATCGATCGAGGAGGCCGGCATAGTTAGGCAAGAAGGACTGGAGAAGCGGGGCTTGCGCTGGACCCCAAAAGAAAGTAAGACTGACTTCAATGATAGGGAAAAGGAGGAAGGGAATGCCGTTAGCAAAGTGCAGAAGTGGGCAGGGGCATGGACCTAGGGATGGAGACCACAAGATCTAGTGCACATAGTCTATATGGAACCACAGCATTAAGTATTCAGAAATATGCGCTCATTGAGAGGCTTCCATCTGCTCTCAGCCACCATAGGCAGTTCTCTGTGGAGGTCCATCTCTTTCTCTTCTCCCCTCTCTTAGAGCTTCTACCCAACTCATGGCTGTTGTATCAGCCCCGCTCCCATCCTTCACTTCACCATTGTGCTCTGAGCCCTCAGTTTAACATTACAGGTATAAGGAAAGATGAGCAAGTTTAAAGGCAAACCTGAATGCAATATTTAGAGGGCCACTTTAAGACGATGCTTCTGAACCAAAACGTTGAATGCACATGGCAGCTTCCTGAGTTCTCCGTAGTGGGCAGGTGCCAGGAGATGGGCTCCAATGAGCTTGGTGGATTGTTCACTTTTCTCTTCTCTCCTGTCTAACCTGACCTGAAGACCTGGAAGGCTCGAGGAGCAATGACCTTACGGCCCCTGCCCAAAAGTCCTAAACCAGGGACCCATTTCTTTTCTTTCTTTCTTTCTTTTTTATTTATTTATTTATTTATTTATTTATTTATTTATTTATTTATTTATTCAGAGAGGGGAAGGTAGGGAGAAAGGGAGGAGCAGAAACACTGATGTGAGAGAGAAACGTCAATCAGTCACCTCTTGCACGCTCCCAGACCGGGGACCAAACCCACAACCCAGGCACATGTCCTGACTGGAAATCGAACTGGTGATCCTTTGCATTGTGGGGCAACTCCCAACCAACTGAGCCACACTGGCCAGGGTGGGATCTGTTTCTTCCTGGTATTTTACACTATAAAGTAGCACATACCCAAAGGGTGACAATGATGTCATTACAACAATACCCTGAAACGATCTTTACCTTGGATGGTTGAGTGTACCACAGCCCTTGGGGAAATAAACAGAATAAAAGTGTTTGAATTTGGGCACAGAGGATCTGAGCAACTCAGGCAAGTAGCAGAAAGGCTCTAGGAACTGAACACCTAAGGGACAGAGGAGGTGAGGAAAGGGAGGTAAGAAATTATCACAGATGCTGAGAAAGAAGTTTTAATTTTCCATCACTTCATAGACAGGGACACCTAGACTCAGTAGGGCTTATTGACATCCTCTGGATTGACGAGTTAGCCTGGGACTAGTTCAGAACCTCAAACCAGCCTTCTGACCCCTGGTTGAGATTTCTTACCACCTCACCACCCTGCCTCTAAATACACCTTTTCAGTGGCAAAGTAAATCTAGTGCACATCCTGTAAATCTGTTATCTAACTAGCTTTCTTCTACGCAACAATGGTGCCAAGTCTTGGACCGAGGGGGCACCTGGGGACCTGGAGACATACTTCCTGATCCTTTCCCTGGACTCTCAATTGACAAAATCTCAAATGTGCTCAAATCATGATTAGCTTCACTAATCTTTATGGACTTCTGGCACCAAGGTCTAAAAACATGTCTACATGCCAGCAAGGACCCATGTCAAACTGAACCTCGAGGTATTAAACTGTTGTGAGCTCCCACCTGCTTCCCTGGCAGCCACATTGAACTATTCAAAATGATAGGCTGGTGTGTGGCCGTAAGTCAGACTAAATAGTCCATCCCCCACGGAGTGGTGGCACAGTCCCCAGGGTTCCTGTGTCTTCTGCCAGAGCCAGCATTTCTTCTGGAAGCCTTTACTCATTTCCTGTACAATTTAGTTCTCCAGAGTGCCCTTCATACCCATCAGCACTCCTCACTTCACCCAGAGAGTCAATCAGCAGGTGCCAAGAGAAGGAGACGGCGCCTTCCAGGAGATTTAAAGGCAGGCTCCGATGGAAGGTGTGAGGTGGGAGTGAGTGGTAAGAGCAGCAGAAAGGAGACAGGAGGGCCACCATCACAGGGAGAGAGGACAGTGCTTGGACTCTGAGGTGGGACACAGGCAGACACAGGTGAGGAAAGTGGCAGAGCTGGGCCAATCCAGCCGCCTCCCACTGCACCAAGCAACAGTCTGCACTTGGCCTTCAGTTTGTAGAGGCCTTAACTCAAGTCCAATTGCCCAGGAATGGGAATACTGAACACCATCCCTAGGAATTCAAGAATCAAACAATTCTGGGATAGCTTTTAATAGTAATAGCCAAAAATGACAAATGTTGGGGTTGAGGGGACTGAGCTATTAGTATTCTTTTCTTCCATCTGAATTAAGAACAAAATGAGAGTTTCAGGCATCAGACAGGTGAAGATATATCAAAACAGTGATGGTATTTCTGATGAGGGCCATGCTGGAGGCTGTATCTTAGTCAGGTGAGACCCCTTGGCTAGACTTGACCTTGCACTTGGTATTGATTTCCTGCCCAGGCTCAGACAGCTCTGGAGACCAGGCTGCTGCTATAAGATGCACTGAGAAAAAGGGTGCTTCCTGTAGGCAGGCTGGCTGCAGACAGAGGAAAGCGAAGGTCCACGTGTATCCTACTCTTTCTCCCAAACTCACCAACCAGGGCAGTCAGAGTACAGGGACAGAGAGCCTCCACCCTCAGCACAGCCAGTGGGGAGTGAGCATCGTGTCCCCTGACACCTAACACCTGTGTGTCCTTTACAGGCTGTAAAACACTGCAGTCCATCTGGAAGAGAAGTCTTTATAACAACCCACCATGTGATCCTGATGATGGTTTTCCTATCTACTTCATCAATAAGAAAAATGAGGTTCAAAATGGTACATGAATTGACCTCTGTCATCCAGTCTGTACAGGGTAGAGCTGGAATCCAAATCAGACTTCTGACAAATTTTTTAAACCAGATTTCAAAGACTATAGCAAACAGGTCAGGCAGAAGCTGCTTGCAGCCGGCATTGCTAATAACCTCATAGGAGTGAGCAGAGTGATTGAATTCGTGTAAGTAGCTGAAGACCAGGGAGCAGTTTTTCACTTAACAAATACTGACCAACTGCCTGCTGTGCTTTGGGGATGAAGCTGCAGACAAGACAAATGAGATCTCTGCCATGTAGAACTTGGGTAGAATAGGGGGGCATCTAGGATTCAGGGACACCTTCAGGGAGGGAAGCAGCTCACAGGGGCTCCTGGAGAGGCCACTGGGCTCATATCCCAAGAGCTCACTGCAGACTCGAGATTAGCCTGAAATGAAATTGACCATGGGTGTGGGGTTTGAGAAGTCAGTGTGGTCTTGGGGTCCAACGCAATCCAGTGGAAGTGTTGGACCATGGATGTCTATTATGCCGGGGTAGCCGGTATGGCCTGATGACAAGAAGATAAAGCTCCCTGCTCTGTTGTTTCATCATTGTTTGTGTTCATATTTTTCCCTGTTTGTCTTGGCTTATTTTTCTCTGAATCCCTTAATGAAATTCTGTTTCAAACCCCCAAATTTTAGAGGGTGAACCAACATCAAAGAGGACTACCCATGTTAAAGCTAGGATGGCTACACAGGGACTGAGAAGTGAGATGCAGTGACCAGAGCCAGACCCTGGAGGCCCTGGAAGGACCAGTGGACTGGGCGAGTGGTGTGATAAAAACCCACAGGGGCTGGGGGGAGCCAGGACAATGCCCATGGTTTGATTTCCCGTCGGTTTAAAAGCCCACCTAAACCCAGGGCACTGGAACACAGGCTCTTCTCAGCTGGGCAGTCTTGCCCTTTTCAGCTCTGCTGAGGAGGATACAATGACCAATGACGGGAAATTACCTTCAGATGTCCCGGAGTGAAGGACTGCAGAGTGGGCTCTGCCAGCATCTATCACCTTGTGCCATTTTAGGGTGGACAGCCTCATCCCTCCGTCCTGTTTTTCTACAGTCAGGAAGGGCCTGCTCTCCCTGTCCAGGCAGTGATGCTGCGTAGGTCCCTCCTTACACAGGCTTCCCCAGGTCTGTCCTGGGGAGAGCCCTCCAATCAGAGAGGACATGGCTGGTTCAGCCCACACTCGGGGCAGAGGGGTATTCAGCACAGGTATTGGATGTCTAACGTTCATCAGTCTTTTCAAGTCTTCCCAACTTGCCAAATGTGCCTTAGACTTGACAACGATCATCTGTGGCTCCTGTGGCTCTGATATCTCACATTTAAGGTTACCCGGTCAGGGATTCCCCCACACAGACGTTTAATTTATGAAAAATAAATGTATCCACTCTACAAGATCAATGAAACTTTTAGCACGAGCTGTTAATTATTTACTAAGAATAAAATAAGTATCACATGAAGTGAATGAACAATATGGACTTCCCTGAATAGAGCATTTCTAAATGTTCAGCGTAATTACCGCTCCCCAGCCTTTGCTATTAATTGATCAAAACCCATTACTTTTTGTTTCTGCAATAGATTTACTGAGGTAAAATCGACAGATAGTAAACTGTTCATATTTAAGGGAACCATTTGGTGCATTTTGACATGGTGCACTTATGAAAGCATCACCATGATCGAGATAACGAACATAAATCCACCTTCCCGAGTCATCCTCCAGCTGCTTTTCCCTGCTCTCCTCTCTCCACACCACTCACCCATGATTCCCAAGGACTCGCAGCCTGGCATTACAGCTTGTGCTATGTATTCTGTGATTTTATGTAGGAGGGATCATACAGTGTGTACCCTCTTGTGGTCTGTTTTCTTTCACTCACAATTATTTTCAGATTCATTCATGTTAATGTTTGTATCAATAATTATTTTCTTTCTGATAGCTCAGTAACATCCACTGTGTGAATACACCACACTTGCATTACCCTTTCAATCCCTTCCCTTGATGATGGACATTAGATCGTTGCTAGTTCGGAGGTATTACAGAGAGCAGCTATGGACACCTATGCAGAAATCTTTGTCAGGACTTATGTTTTTCTTTCTATTGGGTAAATACCCAGCAACATGATGGCTAGATCATATGGCATGTGTATGATGAATTGTTTAAAGCTGCTCAACTGCTTTCCAAGTGGTTGTGCCATTTTACATTCCCCAAAACAACAATCCTTGAGAGTCCTATTTTCTCCATATTCTTTCCAATACTTGGTACAGTCAAATTTTTTTTTTAAAAATAGCCATTTTAATAAGTATGTAGTGACTTTTTGCTTTTAATTTGCACTTCCCTAATTATTAATATTGCTTAGTAATTTTTAGTTGCTTTTTTGCCATCTGTATATTTTTTGGTAAGTTATCTGTTCAAATCTCTTGCTTATTTTTTTAATTTGGCTATTCATTTTGTTACTTTTGAATTTGAAGAGTACTTCATATGTACTAAATACAAATCCTTTATCAAATACATACTGTGCAAATATTTTCTCCCAGTGTGTGGCTTGTCTATTTATTATTTTAACAGGGTCTTGCAAAGTACAGTTTTTCATTTTGATGAAGTCCAGTTTATTGAGTTGCTCTTTTATGGGACATGTTTTTTATGTCACACTTCAGAAGTTTTTGCTTAACCTTAAGTCACAAAGATTTCCCCTATGTTTTCTTCTAGAAGCCTAATAGACTTAAGTTTCACATTTAGGTCTATGATTCATTTTAATTTATTGATATGATAAAAGGTGTGGATAAAAGCTTTTTTGCATATGAATGCTCAACTGTTTCGCATTTCCATGTGAATTTTAGAATTGGCTTTTTAATTTATACCTGAAACTTTGTTAGGATTTTTACTGGGATTTTCTTGAGTCTATAGATCAACTTATGGAGAGCTGACAATATTATTATTTTTAATACAACAACAATTTATGAATATGGTATGTCTCTCATTTATTTAGGACTTACTGAATTTCTCTTACCAATATTTTCAGTCTTTAGTTTTGGAAATTTTTTTCAAGTGTTGTATATATTTGATATTATTATAAATGCTATTTTTAAAATTTCCATTTCTGGTTTTTACCTGCTAATATCTAGAAATACAATTGACTTTTGTACAGAGATCTTATATCCTGCAACTTGCTAAACTCACTAGTTCTAATACATATGTAACAACCTCTACATAGACATTCACATTGACATTGGCATTCATGTTATCTCCATATAAAGATGTTTAATTTCTTCCTTTTTTCTTTTCCAATTCTTTTTCTTGTCTTATTGCTTTGGTTAGCACCTCCAGTATAATGTTAAATAGAAGCAGTGAGAGTGAACATTCCTGATCTTAGGGGGGAAAAACATTAAGTACAATGTTAGCTGTAGGATTTTGAAGATTACAATGATCAGGTTGAAGAAATTCCCTTTTATTCTTAGTTTGATGACATTTTTTCCAAAAATGTATGTTGGATTTTGTCAAATAAGGAAGTATAACAATTGCTCAAAATGACTGATCGAGATTAATATTGTAAAAACAGCTAGAGAAAAAAAGACATATTATGTACAGAGGAATCAGGACAATAACAGCAGCAGGTTTCCCATCATAAAAACAGGTAAGAAACAACATAATGGAGTAACAACTTTTGAGTATGGAAAGAATGAATCTGCCAACTTAGCAGTCTATATCAAGTTAAACTAACTTTCACATATGAAGACAAGATAAACACTTCTTCAGATATGCAAAATTTGAAAGAATTCAGCTCAAGTAGTCTGGCACTGCAAAAAATGTGAAAGTAAACGATGCCAAGTAGAAATACATATCAATACCAATAAGTAAAGATAAAGAAAAATGGTAGCTGTGTGTATACACATTTTCTTTTTATTTAAATGTTTTTAAAAGATAGTTGAGTGTTTGATGCAGAAATAGTAACACAGTGTGGTGTGTAGAACAAGTGGAGAAGAAGAATGTCTCACAGCAATGGAACAGAGGAGAAATGAGCACATGCTATTGTACATTTTTATGCTCTACATGAAATGGCACAGTGTCACTAGTGGACTGGGATAAGTGAAAGATGTGTCCTATAAACCCTACAGCAACTATTAAAATAATACAATACAGAGTTATAGCTAATAAGTCAACAAAAGAGATAAAATGGAATGATAAAAATTAGTCAGTTCAAAAGAAGACATGGCAAGAACAGATGGAAGAAAGACATGGAATGATGACAGATTTCAGCTCAAGCGTATCAGCCAGAGCTTGAATTGTGAGCTCACTCAGGACCGGCGCTTCTCACTCCGCCCTCTGCATCTAGCACAGGTACATCTCTGGGCTTGCTGAGTGTATCACTGTCTCATCTGGACTTTGCCACCAGAATCATCACCCCCATTTTACTGAAGAGACTGAGACCTGAAGTTAAGTCACTCACCCAAACTCACACAGAAAGCTGTAGCTGTTTATGGCTCTAACTCCCTGCCTAGATCCCAAGCCTGAGGTGTTCCTAGGTACCCCAGACTCCCTGGTAGAGTAGTGGGAGGGCTGGAGGAAAACAGAGAGAGGAGAGAAGAGTGCTATAGCTCCGGTGGTGGTGGACCCAAGGTGAGAAGCAGTCTTTTTAACATTCCTTTATTTGGTCTACCTGCTGTCTGGATGGACAGTGCCTCACCCACATCCACCCCTCTGGCCTTCTGTCTGTGCTCAGGTTGCGACATCTGCTCAGGCAGGCTCCCTATACAAGGTCAGCTGAAATCTACCCAGATCCCACTTACTCAGCTATGCTTCCTGGTACAGGAGTACCTGGAGAATAAGGAGCATCTTCCCAATTTGCCCAGAAATGCTCTCCCAACTTCCTGGCCCATCACTGAACTGGAAATTCCCTAAAAGGAGAAGCTGCTCTACTCTCCTTTGTATTCTCACAGAGGATCCTCACCGAGGCCTGCCTCATGGCCCGTGACCCATGCTGAGCGACCTGAGCTGTAGCCCAGTGTCAGCAAGGGGGTCTGATGCTTTGCTTCTTCTCCACCTCAGGGTGTATATGTGTGAGCTGCTGTCATCCACTCTGCCACAAGGAATCTGGCTGTTTTAATCATTTCCCTTTCTTTTGACCTACTCCTTCCCCCCAAGGCTGGGGGTGCATCTGGTTTAATCATCTCCCACCTCGAATGGTAATCAGTGTCCACCAGACATGGCTTCTTGTATTCTTGACTTTATCTTAATAAATAATCCAACATATTTAGCAGAAATCGTTGCATCTTTGTTTAAGGATTAGGACTGGAGATGTATTTAAACTGCATTGAGCACTGGTAATCCTGAAAGGGCTGAAGCAATCCTGATAGCACAATGGGGCCACAGCAGTTAGTGTACTCACTCAGCTGCAGCTGTCACTGAAGCAGCTGTCTGCTCAGCACAGAAGAGATAAGGGAAAATCAGTATGCGTGTGCACACATGTACACAGGCTCACTCTGGTGTGCACGGGTGCGTGCAAATACACATGCCTGCACACTCCAAATGCATGAACACATGCCATTATGTTTGCAAGCCTAAATAAACTCATACAAGCCCCCACAGACACAGGCATGTGTGGAACATGCCTGTTCATGCATAAGCATATATACCCACTCATGTGATTTTGCACATGCACACATGACCACCTCCCTACACTTCTGGTGACACAACTATGCAAATGAACAGCTGCTCTGTAGCTATCTGGAACAAGGCACAGTGCTCAGGACATGAGTCCCTAGGTTGCACATGCACAGTGTGTAAACAACTCCGGATCTGTTATAGCTGTTCCTTCCTGCATTGGTGCACAGCCGTCTCTGTCTCCTTGGAGCTTCCGTACAACCTTCCTTGGCTACCTTATGATTACAGAGATTACCTGAAAACCCTAGTAGAGTCTGACTAATTTAGCTTCCCTTTGCCCAGAGCTAGGACACCAGGAGGTAGATGAATTATAGCATCTCAGCTTTCTGCCCAAGGTCTTCCATGAGGTTACTGCCTTAACTCTCAGTGGCCTTGAAACTTCTGTCATTCATTCATTCTCTACATGAATTCCTTGCGTTTCCACTGGGTGTCCTGTACAATGGGTTGCATGGTACAAAAACACTTATGAAGCATATTTCTATCTTTTGGGATCCTGTGGGAGGGGATGCAGGCCACATACATAAATTGGTGATGTAAAAATAAAAGGAGTTACATAATGGTACAATAAGCTAAGGTTCCAAATGAGCATGCATCAAGGGTCCCCAAAATCACGTTCAGGAGATTGATCAGGAGATTCACTAGAACGACTCACAGGGCTCAGCATCGCGCTGTCCTCATGGATAGTATTTGTTACAATGATTTGTAAGGACACAGAGCTGGGTCACAGGGGAGGGAAGCACAGGTAGAGTCTGGAGGAATCTAAGTGCAGGCTTTTTATGCTCACACAGAGCATACTCCTCCCCCAGCAATAAAAATGCGGCAGCACACATGTAATGTTTCTGCCCGGAAGTCCGTCAGAAGCTCAGGGCCCAGGACTATTCCCGGGACCAGTCGTGTAGGCACATACCTATACACATGCCCAGCACACACCAAGACTCCAGCCTCCCAGAAGGAAAGCATGTGTTCAGCACAAACATGGTCTAGGCACAGTGAGTCACCCTTAGCCCTTAGGGAAAGGATTATGTGACTGTCAGGACCTGTTTGCCAACCATGTTCCCAGACATGAGAAGGCTGCAGTGGGAAGAGCAGCGTCAGGCCTGCTCCGTCAACTCTTTTCTACAGAGTGCTAGGCAATCAGTTGTAGGGAGAGAAATGTGAGCATGAGCTGGGAAACTTAATGGCACAGAGGGCTCTTGAACTGGGTCTTGAAGGCTGACTGGGTTTGGAGCAGGCAGAGAGGACTGGCTGTGGATGGAGGAGAGTGAACAGCTCAGTAGTGAGGGAGACTGACAAGGCAGCTAGGAGGGTGGACAACGGGGGGAACAGGCTTCTTGACCTGTTCAACGAACTGGCGAATCTGCCAGGAGCTGAAATTCTACTGTGCCATGGAGATTTAGATCTGGTCCTTATAAGCTGTAAACTAGGAAGGGAACTAAGCCGCTCAGCAATTCAGTTAGAGGATTGGAGAGGAGGAACCCAGTCTTATCTTCGGAAGCGCTTGAACATTCTGTCGGAGCTGGGACCAGAAGGACGAGTGGGAGTACTCCAGGGGGTGATGGCTGCGAGGCAGGCTGGCGTTCCCAGGCTGCACGTGCAAAGGCCCAGCAGAAAAGGACACAGTGAGTCCAGCTGTCTATACCAAATTGACCCTGGCAGCCCAGGGCACTAGAGGTGTGTTTTTTGCTTGTTTGTTTTGTTACCAAACGAAAACCCCAATCAGTCATGAGGGCCAGGTTCACATTCAGTTTTATAGTTCTTAGGCTGTTTTGTGCCCATTAAGCATGTAACCACTTTATAGGGAAGACACCAGAGTGTATAGCAGTTAGGGGACTTTCCCACAGTTACCTGACGCTTTCCTGTAACTCACATCTGACATATCGCTGAGTGCTGTTGTCCCCACTTCCAAGCGTGCCCACAGGCAGACTGCCTCCTGTCATCTTTCACACTGTCGCTGGAACCCAAGTCACCAGTCTCCCTCCCCTGACTTCCCTGAGCAGCCAGAATGTTTCTTTAAAAGGTAAATCAAACTATATTACTCTCCTGCCTAAACCCTTATATGTGTACCACGGCTTTGGGTATCAAGTTCAAAGTGCTTACCATGGCCTCATGCCCCAGTGGTCATGCCCTTGCCCCTCCCTCCACCCTTGGTGCATCATTCTTCATGCTATTTATTGGCCTACACTGACTATGGCCTTCTGTCTGTCCCTGGAACACGCCAAGCTCATTCTTGCCCCAGGGCCTTTGCACATGCTATTTCCTCTGCCTGCATCTCTCTTTTCTCAGATCACTAGGGTCTGGCTCCTTCTCATGATACAGGTCTCTGCTGAGACTTGCCTCCTCAGAGAGAACTCACTTGGCTCCTCTATTTCAAGTTCCCTTTCAATATTACCCCACGTCAATAACTTACTATTTGGTTATCCAGTGTTATTTTCTCTCTCTATATATAACTGTTTATCACAATTTGGAATTTTTTCTTATTGGGATTTGTTGTCTATCTCCCCTCAATTTCAGTGTAAATCTCCTGATGGCAGGGCCCTGATTAGCTTGCTTATCCAGCACTTAAAAATATGCCTGGCATTGACCTGGCTGGGTGGCTCAGTTCATTGTAATGTCATCCCATACACCAGAAGGTGTTTGGTTTGATCCCTGGTTGTGGTACATATAGGAGGCTACCAATTGATGTTTCTTGCTCACATTGATGTTTCTCTCTCTGTCTCCCTCTCTTTCTAAAGTCAATAAACATATCCTTTGCTGAAGATTAGAAAAATATGCCTGGCATCAAAAAGTATCTGTGAAATGAATAAATTGTCACTTGGCTAATAAGTGTCTAGACTGGGGCATCTACAGAAAGTCCTGGACTCTATATTCTATCTGAGTTGGGACATAGAACATTCCAATCACTCTAGCAAGGGGAAGAGGGGAAATACCTGGGAACATGCCACAGAGAGGAAACCTAGACAGCAGTAGATAGCAGGACAAGGGACAAAAGAGGCATCTGTGGTCAGTCCCTCTATAGACAGCACCCAGGAACTCAAGGCTCAAGCTGGGCAAAGAGCCTTAAGCAGAAGGAGGCAGGATTATGTGACACCCAGACAGGTGGTTGGAAAGGCATCCGGGTTAATGGGCATTCTTGCTGACGGAGCAATGCAGCAGAGAGGAAAGCAGAGGCAGGCTGGCACTGCCAGGTGAGGTAGCAGGCATGGTAGACAGGCACTAGCTGCTAACCTGAGCCCAGGGGTCAGAGCTCTCTCCTCTCGGAGGATTGGTGCAAGGTAGGTGTGCCGAGTCCTAGAGGAGGTTGGGCACCCACCAGAGTGGCAGTTCAGAGACAATGTGCAGTGGCAGACTTCCGGACATGACTGAAGTTGGACATTGGAGCTGGACCATGAACTGCAGGGTCAAGAGCAAAGGTGAACATGGTGTGAGGCCATTCCTCTCTTTGTGAGAGTGAAAGAAGGTTGGTGTTAGAGGCCAGGGAAGTCACACGGCCACAGCTGTGTTCCTGGCAGGCAGTGTGGTGGGAGCAGGCAGCCAGCAGGCTGTCACACTAGGAGCCAAGCCTGGACTTCTCTGGAACCAGAGAGAACAGATGCTGGAACAGGGTCTGGAAGCGGATCGCTTCCCAGGAGAGAGCCATGCCAGCAACCTGTCCCACCACCAGGCAGCCAAGCTGGTCCCACTGAGGCTGGGCACTCAGAACTGCAGCGCCTTGAAGGTGAGCTCTGCCCCCTTCGCTCAGAGCCTGTACAAGCTAAGATGAGGTTCTTCTGCAGTGTGGCATACCGTAGGCTTTCTTTAGCTCCAGGGGGGCAGTGGGGGACAGGAGCAGAGGGGGAGGTTCCAGGGCCTGTGAGCACAGCCCCTTGTCCACCTGCAGTATAATGGGATGGAAGGTCCACCCCCATGGGCACCTCTGGGCCCAGGGGACCCTGTCCACCCCATGTCCTGATCGGACAGCACCGCTCTGCACGGATGCAGCTCTCCAGCAGATGGTGGATCCAACTTGATGTCTCTGCGTGTGCTTTGCACATTTTACTTGTTGGTAATGAATTTACAAATCCTTTAATACGGAAAATGGAGCCTTCCCCAGAGCTGAACAGATGGGAAAGAAGGCTTTCTACAGGCTTTTACAAGCGGTCTTCTTCTCCCCTCTTGTCTAATCTCTCTCGGTGTCTGCACGCTCTTTACCAGCAGGGGAGAGGGAGACTCTGCCCTGCCCTTGTTTCTCTGGCCTCCTGGAGGACACCGGGCAGGCCTCCCCCTGGCCAGCAACCTTCCACCCTCCATGCTGACCTCATGAGTCACTGTCGGCGGAGAGAAGAAGGGAAGGAAAATGCCTTGCTAAGCCAACACTGATGGATCCAGCAGGGTAAGAGGCTCCTCGGTAGTGGGAGTGGGACTGAGTGAACAGGTTACAGAGGCAAACCTGTGGTAGACTGATTCCTAACGCCCAGGTCTCACCCTTCCCTGATCCATCCCCTCAGCCACACGTCACTGGGCAGTGGGCTCCCACCTCTGGTGCTGGCACAAGCCCCGCCCCTAGATTTGGCCTCAGATGAACTTGCCCTTGAAGCTGTTCTGTTGCTCCACGAGGAGGACATGCCTGTGTAGGCTTGCTGGGTCTGGGAGGAGGGGGAGACCTGTGGCTCTGAGCCAATCCCCTGCCCACCAGAAAGGAAACGGTGGCCAAAACAGGCAGATCAGGTGTGCCTGGTCAAGAATCAAGAGAACAGCCTACCTTCCATCCCCTGCGTCTTCACCACAGAGACCCCACCTGGAAGAAAAAACAATTATGGAGATGGCTGTAGTTTCCCAGATGCAAATTAAAGGAAGGGGTCATCATTATACTAACCTCGTAGACTTGCTTGGAAGAGTGAGTGAGAGACAACAGGCTATAGCACTTAGCATAGTCCTTGACCCATGGCAGACATGAAATAAATGTCAATTGGTACATTATTTATGTGAATTGGCTTTAATCATTAAAACGAACTTCAAGTTAAATACTGTTACCTCCTTTTACAGAAATGGGTGTTGAAGCACAGTACCATGGAGGCGCTTGGCCGACGTTACACAGCCAGGTAAGTGAAAAGCTGGGATTAAAACTCAAGTCCGTCCAAAAGTGGAAGCAGTTAGAGAACAATGCAAAACCAGACACACGACAAGCACATGTCCAGAATTAGAGCACGCAGAAAATGTTGGAAATGACATATGGGAGAAGACTGAGATCGGTCTTCAGCACGGTTTCTCAAACTTAGCACTGCAGACATTTTGGGCTGATTGATGTTGGCGGGTGGCGGGGAGAGTCCATCCCTTCGGCTGTAGGACACTAAGCAGCATCCCTGAACTCTTCCCACCAGATGCCAGTAGCAGCCTCCAACCTAACTGGTTACAATGTTGCCAAATGTCCTCAGAGGGGGCCAGTCAACCCAGGCTGAGAACTGCTAGTTTGGGGACATTGGGGAAGGTTTGAAGGGATGAGTAGGCTTCAGGATGTCCTCCTAAGAGTTTACATAGCCGCTCCCAGGCTCTGAGTTTTAGGGACAAATCAAAATGTAAACACTTAAATTAGGAGAGCCTAGTAGAGAGTGAAAGATAGCCCTTTCTAGCAAAGCATTACTGGCAATTTTAAACTAATGTTCTAATAATATATTTTTTAAACCTTAAAATAGGAAATTTATAGAATACAATTTGGTTGTAAATTATATTGTATGTGTTTATTCTCTTGATAAAGTTTATCAATTACACATTTATACTTATCAGCACAAGAGGAAATGTGGCCCCAAAGTCCAACTTATTCTGGGGCTTTTCATCTAGCTTTACAAAAAGCTTCCTGCGCGACTGCTGTTGTTAGTTTTGATTTTCACCAGGGACCTTGGCACATCATTATGCACTGGAACCAGACTGAGAACGGGCATGTGGTTAACAGTTGCCTTGCTTGGCTACAATCTTCGGTCTCTCGGCCATTGCCTCCTATTTCTGGCTTCCCTTAACGTGGAAAAAACGGCATGTGCTGATTCACAAGGTCAAATTTCCCTTTGGGAACTGTATTAATTTCCAGGTCTGCCATAACAAAGTAGCACAAACTGGATGGCCAAACAACAGAAATGTATTCACTCACATCTCTGGAAGCTAGAAGCCCAAAGTCAAGCTGTGGGCAGGGGGGATTCTTCCTGGAGGTTGTAAGGGAGAATCTGCCCTCGCCTCTCTCCTAGCTTCCTGTGGTTGCTGGCAACCCTTGGTTTTCCTGGGCTTCTGGATAGATCACTCAATCCCTGTCTCATCGTCACATGGCATTTCCACTGTGTGTCTCCTCTTGTTATAGGACACCAGTCATATTGGATGAAAGGCCACCCTATGCTCTTATGACCTCACCTAAGCTAATTCCATCTGCAAGGAACCTATGTTCTAATATGGTTGCTTTCTGAGGTTCTAGAGGTTAGGATCTCGGTGTGCCTTGCTGGGGGGTGGGACACAGATCAACCTCTGACAATAATTAATCCCGCGGGAGCCACTTTGGCCTGACCTTCACTCCAGCCCACCTACCCGCTTTGTGAACATGGCCACCTTCTTCTCCCTGAAGGAATGGGGCCGGCAGCGCTCACTCTTGTCCAGTCCTGAACTCCCTGTTCGCCCCCACCCCTTCTGCCGCATCGTGCCTCCCTGCTGGCGGCACCGGAGTTGATTTTGTCCAGCAACATGGACGCTTTCCACTGCTCGGTCCACCCTCCTCCCCAGGCCCCCTGGTGATCAGCAGCTGTAGAATGATGACCAGAGAAAGAGGAGACTTCGCTTGGTTGAATGACAAGCTCCTACAAGGAAACGCAGCCTTTGTTCTGGCAGCACAGTATGTGTTTCCATCGGGTCTGTGGCCTTCTAGGAACCTCAGGCTCACTTACATTAGGTTTCCCTGGTTACCAGGCATGTGAAAGTTAGGATAGTATGTAAAACATCTAACTGCCCTGAAGTAGGCAATAAGTAGAAGGTGAGCAAAGAAGAGAAAAGGGGAGGAACTGGAGGAGGCCCCAGGAAGGCAGGTTGGGGCAGAGGGAAGAAGGAGCCCTTCGCAGCAATTCCAGGTAAAATCGGTGGGAAACACTTCTCAGGGTCTGACGCTGAGGACATGGGACAAGGGAGCGTCAGTGACAGCTGCCTGCAACAGAGCATGGGCCGGCTCAGTGGTGGGCCCCACAAGGGAGGGTGACCCCCAGCCGGTACATCCGCAGCCTCGCCAGCCGGGCCACAGCTTGGGCCCCATCCACCTGGCTGAATGCTGAGGGAAAAGACCCTGGTAAGTGCTACTCAGTTCTCATTTCTAAAAATTGTTTACTCCGGCCTTTCAAAATGGCCCCGTAACCAGGCAGATCCCTGCCAAGGAAAGCCTGGTGATCCTCACCACGAGACCCGTCTGGGAGGAGCCAATGTCGGCAGGTACTGAAGAGGGGCACTCACTGTCTGGTCAAGCCCGAGCCTGTGTGGCCTTGGCACGCGGAAGCCTCCAATGCCCTGCCCCACACAGGGAGCCTGCCTTCAGCCTGGGGTTGGGGAGTGGGAGGGGATTTCACTCCAGTGCTTTCTCCAATCTGCTCCCTCCTCTGCTACGCCAGGATGCCGCCTCACCTTGCTGAACGAGCCGTGGGTTCTTGTTAGCGCTGCAGCCTAACACAAGCCTCCACAATCCGCAGTTGAATTTCTGAAATGCAATTTGCATGCAAACTCAGTCTGGAGAACCCCACAACAATTGAATTCTTCTCTGCCCAAAATCAATTGTGAAAGTGTACTTAAAACTGCAATAGTGCTCAACTCTGCATAATGAGGGGATTGTGCTAAGCGAGCACCTGATTTAAGTCGTGGCTGGCGGTCCAGGCCCGTCTCATGCCCTGGAATCCAGCCTTGGTGGGAACTGCACTGACTCCCAGGAGGGCAGATGGCGCTGGAGGCACAGGGATGGTGCTGTGCCCGTCTGGAGGCACAGGAGAGCAGCTGGGCTCACCAGTGGGGGGACAGCCCTTCTTCAGGCTCCCTTGCTTCTTCAACCTCTTCACCAGCCTTGAGAAAAATAAAAACTCAAGCTTAGATGCCAGACAGAGAGGAAGAGCTTTGGAAAAAGCATGAATAAAAAGGAGGTAGGCAGATAGGAGGACTAGAGGGAGGGGTGGGGGTGGAGACAGGAGTTCAGCCGGAGAACAGACGCCAGGACAGGGAGTGGGGCTGGAGGAAAGCTTGTCTGAGCCCCAGCCCTGACCCTGGGACTGACCTTGGCGACCTGCACAGCACAGCCATGGGTGGCCACAGCCTGCCCTCTTCCTCATCTGCAGGACAGGAGACAAGCTCAGAGGGTCGCTGTGGGAGTTAGCTTGGGGAAGGTCTCCGGAGAAGAGCACAGGAGTCCCCCATCAGTCACTGGGGCTGCCTCTGTCGCTGCAGTCCTTCCGACCCCATCTCATTTCCCAGCCCTGCTGACCACTTTCCAAAATGCTGTTATCTTAGTCTTTCTAATGCAAACTTGGGCTCACATTGAAATCTCTCCCTTCTGTGCTCACCTCTAAAAAGCAAGTATTCCCAAGAGGAGTAACTGACACCTTAGCAGAGCAGGTACGGGGGATGGAGGTGGGGTGGAGGTGCTGGAGGAAAACATGGATCTTCAGATGTGGACTCAGCACCTAGCAAGCTCCAGACACTGAGCAAGGTGTGGGCACACACGTTCTCACCAGACCCCAAGTCGAGCAGGGAGGAGCGTTTCAGTTCCAGGTGCTGAGCACTGAGGGAAGATGCACGAGGGAGCCGCTGTCAGGGGGAGCAACGTCATATCCACTTAGTAGAGGAAGAGGAGCTCACGCTGAGTCTTTCTTATTGTTATTTATGCTGTTACAGTTGTGCCAATTTTTTCTCCTTCCCCCACTCCACCCAGACTGCCCCCACTTCCATAATCAGTCCCTTCACCTTTGCCCATGTCTAGGGGTCCTTTGTATGTGTTGTTTGACTCATCCCTTCACCCTCTTTCAATCAGTCCCCACCTGCCCCTCCCCTCTTACAGCTGTCAGTCTGTTCCATGATTCTATGCCTCTGGTTCTATTTTTCCCATTAGTTTATTAGATTCCTCTTATAAGTGAGATCATATGGTATTTGTCTTTCACCCACTGGCTTATTTCATTTAGCATAATAGTCTCCAGTTCCATCCACACTGTTTCAAAAGATAGATATTCCTTCTTTTTTCTGCTGCATAGTATTGCATTGTGTAAATGTACCACAGTTTTTTAATCCACTCACCTATTGATGGGCACTTAGGCTGTTTCCAAATCTTGGCTATTGTAAATGGTGCTGCTATGAACATGGGGGTACATATGTTCCACCATAGACATATGAAAGAATGTCCACTATCGCTAACCATCGGAGAGATGCAAACTAAAACTGCAATGAGACACCACCTCACACCACTCAGAGTGGCTGTCATCAATAATAAATCAACAAACAGCAAAAGATAGTGAGGATGTGGAGAAAAGGGAACCACAGTACACTATTGGTGGGAATGCAGACTGGTGCATTCACTTTAGAAAACAGTATGGAATTTTCTAAAAAAAATTAAAAATGGAACTGCCTTTTGATCAAGCTGTCTTGATGGAAAGGTAGGCAAAGGAGGAGAAAGGGCATCGGGGCGTTCGAGGAGACCCGGAAGCACAGCCCTGCCGGAAGTGTCCAGCAGCGTTGATGGTGGACTGGAACCCGTACTCTTGAGAAGGAGCAACAGTTGAGGGGTAGGTTGAGAGAGACCAGGCCTGCACCTGACTTGGTGATTAAGTCTTCAGGGTAAGGGAAAGGCTCTTCCCTAATCCAGGTTCCTCTTCCCCAGGATTCCTTAGGGTCTCAGAACGGCTCCTGCATTTTAGCTTTAGGCCATTTGGCCGGTCAGAGCCTTGCTCTCCACAGCCTCTTTCTCCCAGGGTTGGGCTCCTTGGTGGGACCAGTGCAAGGCCACCCACCTGAAGGGGGCAGGAGACTGGCTGGAGGTCCGAGGGCTTGGTGAGGAAGGTGGAGGGCAGCAGTAACGGTGACGGCCCCTGGTCTGCCCAGAACGGCTGTCTCAGGGGTTCAGTCTCCACCAACTTAACCATTTACTGCAGGGCCCTATGGAGTCACACATGGCCCTGGCTCTGTGACCCCCACAAGGACTCTGACCTGTGTCTCAACATCCTCACGTGTGGAAAGGAGATTCTAACAACCTGGATTGAGAGTTGCAACAGAATTTACATGAGGTGATGCACGCAGCCTTCAGCCCACTTCCTGGCACAGAGTAAACACTCAAGCAGCTAAAAGGGTAAGACCTCCTATAAAAACAAATCAGACACAGATCTGTCCTCGAAAGGGCTTTCAATCTACATGGTGACATAGACAACTATCACACGCCAAAAAACCACCCTGCAGATAGATGAGGGCACATTTTGGACAGGCCCAGAGACAGGTGCCTTTGGGTCACCCACACAGGAAGGACGAGGAGGATCCACAGGTGGGTGAGGGAGGGAGGAGCTCACAGAACCACGATGATGCACGCGTGGCAGCGTGAGCTGTCTTAGGCTACGAGGTTCCCACTCTTCCCCGCTGAACGCTGTCCCTGGGAACAACAGCTGAACCTTCCATTTCTTTGCATTCCAGGTGCCCCCATAACCCCTCCCCCCCATGAGGGGCTCAGGGGAAATTTGCCCATGATGATGACACACAGGCTGGAGAGGGCAGCGAGCTCCTGGGAGCAGGAAGGAAGGCCTGTGCTCCTGGAGTGCCCTGGAGTGCTATCCGGCCTTAATGGCAGGCCAGGGTGCTGAGCAGACCGCCTGGGTTGGGACCTTGACCTCTCCACTCATTACAGCTGTGTCATTCTTCTGTACGCCAGGGCTAATCACCTCGCACCTGCCCCGATGGGCCAGCGGGAGGACGAAAGGAGGTCAGCTGTGAGGACTCTCAGCCCACAGTTTGGCACACAGACACACATAATGAATATGAGCCTAAAACATAAAACAAAAAATAAAGGCATATAAAGCCACTTAAAATGTCGATGGTGCTCAATTTGCTTTGAGACTGGTACTTGAGGTTGGGTCTATGCTCTTGCTGATCTGTCTGGCATTAGCCTGACTTTGAAGGAGAGGAGAGCCCCTGCTCGGTGGGGACCACTGATAGAAGACCGTCCCCCAAAGCAGATCTGAGCAGGGAGTCAGATAACTCTGAACCAGCCCAAGGCCAGGGCAGGATTTGCCAAGCCTCCTAGTAGAAACCCAGCACCAATAAGCCCTTACTCCTGAAAGGCATTTGACTGCTGAAAAAAAATTCACACACATTAAAAACAAGTGTCAAAAGCAGCCTGGGCTGGGAGCATGATCTCATTTCATTTATAGTGGAGAAACCGAGGTCCTCAGCAAGCAAGTGACTTTCCCCGATGCCAGGTGGCCAATGCGGGTGGGAAGCTGGTCATCTAAATGCCGTCTAGTCTCACTTTGCCTTCCATCGGTTCCTGACATATCCCAGCAGGCCATGGAGGAGAACTATAGCATTTGTCACTGCTGCTATTTGGGGAGAGGTGAGGACACCTGGTGGGTCTGCCTTGGTCTGCTCAGAGCCCACTGGGGACAGCTGTGGGCACATCACATGCCACGTGTGTCCCCCAGTCTCATGTCAGCCTCCTCTGGGGCCGGGGCCGGTGGCCCAGGGACAGGAGGGTGGCTTGGAGGGCCTCTGGCAGCCAGGTGGGCTCTGAAGATGTCCACCTTGCCTTTATGGGGAAGCGGCTGCTACACCTGCAGCCCAAGGTGATACTGCCCATCACTGCTGAATGCTCTTCCAGGAGCATGTCTGTCAAAGATCCACCTCACTCACTGCTTCCATTTCCTCTCGGCTGTTGGTGCGGGACCATGTAATCTATCATCTAAAGCAGGTAAGAAGAAGTGCCACCTCAGACAGGATACCAGGCCTACCAGCGTAAAATTGGGGGGGCGCCATCCAGACGTATGGACCCCTCCTAGCAAACCCTGTTTCTTCCCCCTGCCCCGCAGTTGAGATGCCACCTTGGGGGAGGAGGCCTGCTTGGTGTCCCAGGGCAGTCACAGACAGCCACGTCCACCTGGGGAGCCCTCCAAGGACATGCACACCCAAGGGGGCTGGACCCGTCTGCATGACGTCCTTCCTCTCTGGAAGGAGAGAACCAAGGCAGCCCGTTTCAGAGACGTGCTGGAGGGGAAGGAGGGATGAGCCATGCTTCTAGACAAAGTGAGAGACCCCAAAAGATAAAATGCCCCAATGAATGCCTCTCTCCCACTCCCTAAATAGACAGGTCTGCTCATTCTTCAAAATCCAATCTGCAGTCCTCCTCTGTGATGCCCACCAGGGTCACCCAGGTACCAGGGACCCTCCCTCCTCAGACCTTTGACGCTCTCACTCCTGGAACCAAAGGGCCTTGCGATTTCCCTGGTAACATGTCTTTTCCTTGAGCATGTCTTCTAGAATTCTAGGAGGGCACAGTAGTCTCGTAGCTGCCGTTTTGTAATACACACACATATCCGTGCATATAAAATGTATTCTATGATACACATTCATAAAAACATTCTTGGATTAGATAGTCCACTAAATATGCGCACGTGTGTATACATAGTCTACTAAATACATATGTATGTATAAACATGTATGTGTGTGAACATATATACATTTACGCATGAATGAAAAAATGGATGTTTAGATAGAGAGATGAACCTACAAAATATAAATTTATCTCAAAACAATCAATGGAAGTATTCCCAGAGAACCAGAAGTCCTTTACCTGGTGGTAAGTGACAGAACTTGCGCTGGGGGGAGCATGCAGCTTGGGGGCCGTGCTCCCCCTCTGGGCCTCCAGTGTGTGCCCTGACACAAGGGGGCCTTGCCCTGGTGATCTCAGGAGGCAGGCATTCAGGCCTGGAGACACAGAGTAACAGAGAGAGGAAGTCAGATCGGAAGTGATGCCAGCGACCCAGTGCACAGAGCTTCCCAGACTGACTTACTCATTCCTGCTACCAGCCCAAGCGATGTCCTGGCCTCAGTTCTGGTCATCAGAACCCCTTCCTACAGCCGTTCCCTACTGATGTTTGAGGGGCTTCAGCCCCCCTGCCAACCAACAGCTTGGAGATAGAAGACTGGAGACCTGTGAACATTCGTTTTCAGATTTCTGCAATCATGGGGTGCTTTTCTGGGTATCCCCAGAGATGGGTCCCTGTTCTTTAAGCTTCCTGCCTCCTCCCAGCCCCCATACATAGTAAGTCCTGTTCTTGCCTTCACATCATGGAAGATTTCTTCCAAAATTCAGTTACTAATTAGAAATTATTTACACCCAAACATACGCCTGTGCACTGCTACACAGCATGTTGTTTTCCTGAGCACCCACTGCTCTTGCAATGTCCCCATCACTTCGTCTCTCCACCCTGATGCTGGCAGGCACCCTGCCCCGCGAATGCCTGGCCTCAGCAGCTCTCGTAATCACCATGTGCGGAGCCCAGCTGCCTCGGCTCCATCCGTCTTCCCGGCGGGGGTTTGTCACTGGTCAGTGGAGTCAGGACTGAGACAGCTCTTTCTCCACTCCTGGGCAGAGGGGGTGGGGAGGGACTGAAGGCCAGAGCTCTTCCTGATCCCTGTGAGGAGCCTCAGGAGCCAGAGACGCAGGAGGACATCCCCTGTCCACCCTGCACACACATGCAGGCTCATCATGATCATCCAGCAGAATTTTTGAAAATCTACTTGGTGACCTCCACGAGTCTGGGGGCTGGCAGGGAGGTCAGAAGTTCTGATGCCTGCGGCATTTCAACTCTGGTCTTTCTGAGCAAGAACTGCTTTAATCAGCTGTTGTTTAAAAAGCCAAGTAGGTGTGCCCAGAGCTTGGAGAAGGGGGAAAGTCCGGCAGAGAGTGTTGGAACAGTTAAACCCATGGCTGCGGTCTAATTCACAAACTGCACTCACCTGCCCAGGGCGCGCCGGCCCCCTGCACCCCTCCCCTCACAGCCTGACAAAGGGTCCGGCCCCTTGCTAGTGCTGCCAGACATGCAGAAACTAAAGTCCCTGATCTGCAAGCGCTCTACATGAGGGGAGGCGGCCCTGGCCCATCCACTTGTATCACAGGTCTCCAGCCTGCCCACCGAGAGGCCAGGCAAGGCCAGACCCAGATGCACTTCCCGTGCTTCTGCGAATGGGCTCGATGTTGAAGACGTAGCCCTCAGCACTCTGACAGGGCTGAGGGCATAGCTGGGTTTGGGTGCAGAATTCGTTATGAAATTGTTTAATTCATTCCTGAGTAAACATTTACTGAGTGGCTACTCTGTGCCAAGCATTGGGTTAGGCACCTGATAGAGGAAGAGGAAGTTATATAGCAAGGTAATTACCACACTGTGGTAGACATTATAAAAGAAAAATATAACAGGAAAATTTGTCAACTGCTGTAGGACTATAGAATGAGCTTCACCATCTTAATCAAAGAAGAAGAATGGATGAGGAGTCATGAAGGCTCGATAGGGGAGCGGTCAGGAAGGATGGAAGTTGGGGAGCCATTGCGCAGCCCCAGAGGAAAACCTGGTTTGAGACAGATCACCGGGTTCCACTTTCCCCTGTGTAACTCAGAACATTGTTACCTGTTGGGTACTCCTCGCAGCAGCCCACCGAGGGCAGAGCGGTCTCCCACATCCGCACAATGTTATGGGCCGCAGTCGGACGCTGCTCCAGGCCCTGCAACTGCTTTGGAATGCAGCCACCTGAGGAGCCGGAAGGGGTGCGGAGCCCAGCCTTGGGGACGGTGCCTTTCAGCACCCCATACCCTGCTCCCGAGTGCTGCAGCCTGGAGACCACCCCAGTTCCCTGAGAACGCTGATTTGTGATTGTCATCTTTCCCTAAATGGATGGTCTCTTTGTACCTTTTCAAGTCAGCGACACTGCACATGCAGTAGAAGTCTGCCATGTGGTAGGGGCTCAGTCGCTATTTGTTAAAAGCACTTACTGTCATCAGGTGCTCCTAACATACACGTAAGAGAGGGACACGTTTCCCTGGAAACCATTACCTTTTGTCTTTATCAAGCGCCCTGCACACACACACGGTTGTGGTTTACACACAGGACTGCCCAGGCATCGGAACTATCCCGTTGTGTTCCGTCCGTGGAACCAAGCTGCGGAGATTATAAAAAAGTCTGGCCTGTGTCTCTCTGGGAGCTCACAGGCAAAATGCTGCTTGAATTTGGGACGCACTCTGCTGTGCACCTTCCCTGACGGAGTTGGAAGAGGAGTCTGCCAGGGCGAGAAATGCCTCCCCACTCAGCCAGACACGAGCAAGACCCAGCGGTGTTTTCCAGAAGGTCCCAGCATTCGAATTCTAAGAACAAGAGACTTTTCTGACATCTCACATTTATCTTCCCTGGGAGGAGGCAGGATGAAGTTCTTTGATACAGACAAATTTAGTCGTCTCGGATCCACTGGGTGACCACAGGGAGAGAGGAGAGTCCTGTGGAGGGGATCTCCCCTCCTGGTGCCAGGGCGGGGGTGGAGGTAGATGTGCCAGGCAGAACCAGTTCGAGACCATGGAGGGCGGAGTGTGACCCTAGACTGAGCTTGGGGGAGAGCGGCTCTCAAGGAAATAGACAGTCTGACACGGAGAAATTTGCTGGGACTCCCTCAGTTAGTTCCCTGGCGGTCTGCAGGTTGGGAACCAGGAAACCTGCGAGTGGGTGAGGGTTTCCCGATACGGCCACACTTGCCACTGCCCATCCTGAGCTTAGTTCTCAGCCTGATGGGACCCTGAAAATCTACCCAAGGTGGTACCAGTCATCAGTCCTGTGTCCTTCATTCCATATTCAGAGTTTGCCGTTCCCAAATGCTGCACATTCTAGCATCTTCCTTTTGCACAAAATACCTCCCAATTAATCATACTAAAAATATTTTATGATGTTATTCTTGAGAAACTGGTATGGAGTAAGTGAAAAAAATCTTACAGTTTTGACCAGCTATATGTATTTTTAAAAATGAAAAAAATTGGTTAGTTTTCTAGGAAAAAGTAAATTATTAAAATTGATTGACCACAGATGAATTTCCAAAGGAGAAGTTTGATATATATATATATACACACATATATATATCAAACTTCTATATATAAAATATATATAGAATATTAGCATAAAGAACTAGACAAAAGATGACAAAGATAATTAACCATGACTAAGTGGTGTTTATTCAATAATACAAGGACAGTCTGACTCTATTAATGTAATTGCCTATATTATGAGACCAAAAGATAATCTCCATAAATGCTGAAAATGCTGCAAAGAAAATGTAACACTGTTTCTTAACTTAAAAAGAGTTTTACACACTTTATAATGAGAAAGAGGCACACTTCCTCATTATGATAAAACTTCATATATTTCAAACCAAAAGCTTCATGCTTAATAGAAAATCATAGTAGAATCACTCCTATTAATATCAAGATCTAAATAGTCATGTTTAATATGGCTATACCACAATATTTTAAGTTATTATTCCCTGAAACATAAAAATAAGAGTATAAATAGAAAAAAGAGATAAATCCTTCATTATTTGAAAATTATATGATTAAATAACTGAAAGTTCTAGAAAATCAACCTAAAATCTGTTATAAAACATAAAAGAATTAAATAAGGTGTCTGATAGAAAAAAATCTATAGTCTTCTAATATCATTGAAAGCCACAGTGGATAAAGAGATCTTATTAACAGTAGCCACCCGAAAATAATGTACATAGCGACAAATGTAACACACGCATAAGAAGAGCAAAACTTGAAACACCGGGCATAAACCAAAAGGACACAAGAACAAGGGAAAAGACGTGCGGGCTCTTTCTCAGGAAGACTCAGTGTGATGAAGACAGCGATTCTCTCGAAATTATTTTGTAACCATAAATTTTCCCCACCAAACACACCAAATGTGAGGCAAGCTAAAGTTTACAAACAAGAATGAGTTAACAAACGAGCAAGAAAAAGTAGAAAAACTTTAAAACACACATACGCAAAGGAGTATGAGGAGACGAACCATCAGATGATAACACACACCACAGAGCTACGGCGCCATAGCAACCAGCACGGTGTGGTGCCGGGTCAAGAAGAAGCAGACCAGTGAAACAGAATGGAGAGGTCAGAAGCACAACCAAAGGCTACATAAAACATACTTCATAAAATTTATTACATAAAATGGAGGTGTTTAATGCAGTTTGTATATCAGTGGGAAAAATTTGGATTATTCAATCATTTTTAATGGACAGGGTAAATTAAAATTTAAAATTTTAGTTAAATTAAAGTTAAAATGCCTGACTTACGCCCCATACATTAATCGGTTCCTCAGGTATAAAATATGGAAGTAATGCATAGGAGGAAAACATAAAATTTTCCATTTATTTTTTTAATAATCTTAATTTTGAGAATTTATTTCAAAAATATTTTATTATAATTTTAATTATTCAAGATTAATTTTGTTAATTAAATTTCTCTTTTCCATAACAAATGTGCCATAAAATATTTTTAAAAATCACAAGTGTAAAACATGCTCTATACTTATGCAAACAAATATATAAGAACTGTTACAAATCAGTAAGAGGCCAAAAACTCAATTCAAAAATAGACAAAGGTCATGGACAACGAATTCACAGAAAAAAATTACAAACTACTTCTAAACATTTAAAAAGATGTTCAGCCTCACTCCTAAGAGGGGCTATGGAATCTCAGCAACATACCCTCTTTTACATATTGTGCTGCCAACGAAGAAAATATTTCATAACATGTTGGCCAAGATTATAAAAACACCCGCTATTTCCACTCATTTCTTGGCACAACGTTTTTAAGGGCAATCTCATGACATCCGTCAGAGTTGAAATGTGCGTCTTCTGCACCAGCGATTTCACTGCTTGGCCTTTCTGCGGATGAGCTGCTCACATGAGACCTGCGTGGAGACCCACGTGCATGTAAGACTGCTCATCAGCATCTTTGCAATAGGACAGTGGCGGGGAACTGAAACGGAGAACAAACTGTCCACCAGAGGGCACGGTGAGATAAGTGGTATGTGCACGCAATGAAATAGTATACAGCCTTAAAAATACACAGCTTTCTACGGACTTATAGTTTTAAAAAAAAACCTGAAGGTGTGGTTTTAATTTTACAAAGTGAGGTACAGAACAAGATGTTTAATGCGCTCCATTTATTTACAAAAGATGAAAAAAGAATAAGTGTTCATTAAGTTCTTGGTTATAAGCGGAATTGCCCCAGGACACCAGAGAAATGCCCGCAGTGAGCGAGAGAGGGGGCCCAGTGGTTGGGAGGGAGGGCACACAGGAGATGCCTACTTCCCACATACCGCTTTCTACTTTTTAAGTGTCACACCGTGGACGTGTACCCTGTATTCAAAGCAGTAAGTGCCCATGCTTCCCCGTGCCCAGAGGGACACTCATTCGTGCGACCTGTGTCTGTGCCAGACTCAGCGGCAGGTTGCAGGGCTCCCCTTCATGGGCTGCGCTGCACACAGAGCTCTGTCCTCACTGCTTCTTCCCACACCTTGTTGTGTCCCCATCCTGCACCTTTTCTGGTGTTTTCTACTGACCTCGAACATTTCCCCTCCCACCCACACACCTTCTGATCCTGCTGCCACCTCAGCACCAGGTGCAGTCACTCCACCTCCAGAAAACTATCTTGCTCATACCCCCAGGCCCCTCCTCCTGGGGACCCACAGCCCTTCTGGGCTGGGTTCCTGGCTAGAATGTAAATGTCCCCAGAGCACAGACCTGCCCTGGCCCATCGCTGTAACTCCACAGTGACCTTGAGGAGGGAGGTGTTCAGCCAGAGAAGACCGATGGCTTGCTCCTGCCATGCTGCCTGGCCATCATTGCACTCCTCCGGCATCTTCTGGGGACCTGGTGTGAGTCCGACACAGAATGAAAGACCTGCTCTCAACGCACTTGACCAGAGGGCTGGCTGGCAGGGCTCGTGTGCTTCCAGCCTACCCCGTACTGAGATCCCAAAGACTGATTTCCAGGGCCCATCTCACCTGCACTCCCTTGGCTGGCAGGGGAGGCCAGGAGGAAAGAGCAGAAGCCCTGGAGTCCTGAGCTCTACAGCCCCCGAGAGTGGGAAGTCACTCTCTGCTGAGTTGACTGCTGATCCCAGACACACAACCTTCAGCCTTCAGGGTATCAGAGGATTCAGAGGGGAGACAGGAGAAAAGGATACACACTGGGCAATGTAACCAGTCTGACAGGTTAGTTTGAAAAACACAGTGCAATTCCGACTGGATTGGAGGGTGTGAAGCTGGCAGGGTTTGGGGGGATGAGGACCCAGGTCTGGTGGTCTGGTTGGGTGGGGTGTCTTCTCCTCCCTTAAGCCCCGCCCTCACCCCCAAACAGACCTGCACAAACAGCCCAAGAGAAAATGAGACAACCGAGTGGACTAAACAACAGTGGGACATTGTTGGGCTTCATGGTGGCCAGAGACCCTGCTGGCTGGTCAGGCTCAGGTGTGGAGACTTTGGGGCCTCAGCAGGGGCTGTGTCCTCTCCTCCTCACCACACCCCCTTTCCTAAGTTGGGAGGGTTCAGTTATTTATTTGGGGGATGGGTTCCTTTTCCTTTTCTTCCCAGCCCTCTTTTGATCTCTTTTAACAAAAAAATATAGCATGTTTGAGACAAAGAGTAGGCAATTCTTCTACCAGAAAGGAGGTCTTTGAAGAAAAGGCAAGTGATCAGAATGACAAAAGGGAGCCACCACCCCGCGCCCCCCCACCCCCAAGAGGGGCCAGTGGGAGGAGGTTGAGGGAGGAGGGTCTGGGCTCCAGGGAAGCTTTGATCTCTCTGGGCAGGATTTGGCTTCTGTGGTTTTTTTTACCTGGTTGTTGGGGTGAGGGGAGTCTCCTGGAAGGGTGTGAAGTGAGGTGGGTAAGGAAAGGGAGGTGAGGATGTGACCCTCCCTTCCACCCCCAAAGGTCACATGTAAGGAGTCCGCTGGTACAGAAGGAGTAGGGGGAGGGGACTCTTCTCATCCACCTTTCCTCAAGCGCACACACGTTCACCCCATGCACACACTCACCTGTACTGTCTCACATGTGCACACACTGACACACTGTCTCCATACCCATGCACACACTCACACACACACACGTTCACCACACACACACTACCTGCACTGTCTCATATGTGTGCACACACTGACACACTGTCTCCACATCCACCCCCCCCCCCACACACACACACAGGGGCTCAGTCCTGACAAGATCGTTGATGCTGATGTGACAGCAGCAGTTTCTGTGTTTCCTTCCCTGGAGCCCGTGGCACGTTCCTCCTCCAGGACCTCAGCCCCCAGCCAGCCCACCCCTGTCTCCTGCATTCCTTCAGCCTCTGATTCAGGTCAAGTCCCCCTCACTACCTTTGCTCTGGAACTTCTCCACTCACCTCCCCACTGCGCCTGCCCTCATTTGCCTACACTAACCCCCTAAGCCACAGCAGTAATGGCTACAACAGCTAATCAGACAGTAGGTCTCGGATGAGACCTGAACTTCAGTGTGAGATGGGCCTTGTGGTCCTTGATGTAGCTGTGATGGTGGAGTCCCGCCCCAGCAGCCGCTGCTGGGACTGGACGTGGGCGAGTCACACCAAGTGTCCCACAGAACAGGACCTCGGTCATTTGGGGCTGACTCTGCTCAACACCTCTTTAGAGATTTGAGGCACCTGGAAGAGGGAACCCCAACCACAGGCCAGGAGGGTGAGCCCATCCATGTTCAGAAGTCTCCTAACCGCAGAGACTCGCCCTCAGGAAGGCATGGCCTCCGCCCCCTGCTGCCCGGCAGAACAGGTGTTTCCTCAGAGGGCGACCTGTCAGGGCAAAGTCAGCACAAAGGCTCATTTGGATCTTTCCCCAAACAAAGTGTCAGATAATACTTGAGTGACAGGAAAAATACCATCCACTTTCTTGCTGGACACTTTGACCCAGTCCAGACTCAAATAATAGGCTCAGTTCACATTCTTAGGGTAGTGCATAGTCCTTGGTCTGTGAAATTCCAGGTCCCCCACCTCCCCTGCTCTCATCCTCCACCTACAGTCTACAAAAATTGCACTTACTCTTTCTCCCTTGACTTGATGAGGAGGACTCAGGCTTTGTCCAGGACAGGGAATGAAGCAGGAAGAATAAAAGCATAGCCTTGCCCCACCCCACACCCCCAGCCCCGCCCCATACCCCCAGCCCCCACCCCCACTCCCACCCCCAGCCATGCACGTCCCTCAGCAGGTTACTTCAATGACTCTCAGTGTCGTTGACAGCAAAGTGGACTTTGTGACTCTCAGACGTGAAACTCCAGCGCAGGTCTTCCCTGGAGGGTGTCTGAAGGGCAACTTAACATCTCTCCTTACATATATAATAGGGATCTCAAACCCAGCAGGTCAAAGCTAAACTTCTGGTCTTCCACCCCAAATCAGCTCCTCCTGTAGGCTCCTCATCTCCATGGGCATCAACTCCACACTCCCACTCACTCAAGCCAAAACTGTTCATTGTCTTTCATACCCATAGTCCAGTCTCCCAGGTGAACTCTTGGAGACCTAGGAAACTGCTCCTCCCCCTCATGCCCCAAGCCATCACTTCTCCTGCACTAGTTCACAGGTCTCCAAGCTTCCTAAGCTCCCCACAAAATGGTCACTGGAAAGTGGCAGAGCAATCCTATAAAAATGTTTATGTCACTCAAATCCTGTGAAGAGTCTGGATCTCAGAGTCAAAGTCAAAACCTTTACCGTGGCCAACAAGGGCCCACAGGCTCCACTGCCCCGAGACCCCATCCTAACCCAATCTCCTACTGCTATCTCTCTGGACCCCAAATCCCCACAAAGCGCTGGCCCCTGAGAGCCTGTCCTGCTCATTTGCTGCGCCTTGCACTTCAAACACCAGAGAGGCACTCAGGCAGCAAGACAGGGGGATTTGGCCATTATACTCTCTCTTGCTCCTTTCCCCTTCATCTCCCACTAGACAGGATTATGGGTTGCACCTATTAATTCTTGTCTGGAAGCAACAAACCAACCTTTTTCTTCACGGAGTTTTATAAGCTGCTCCCTCTTCTCTGGGGCAGTGGGGAAGAGCAGAGGCCATCCTCTGCCCTAGCCCACACAGAGCCCAGACAGAGAAAGCTCTGAGTTAGCTGGCCCCGGAGTCAGCTGCGCAATTTCCCAGGCCCCCTTCCCAAGGGCAGCAGGACACGGAGGGGAGGAGAAGGTGTAGGGGCCTGGTAGCTGGGACCCTCCTGTGGGGGGACACCTGGAAATCTTACCCCCAATCTGTTCCCCAAGGACAAGCAAAGCAATGAGAATAAAATTGCATCCAGCGCAATCAATCGTGCATCTGCTCACTTGCTCTTGACTAAGGGCCTCCCAGTTCCAGCTACCATGAGGCCCAGGTGCAGGAGTAGACAATGTCCCAGCCTGGTGGGGAAGACAATGAATAGGCAAGGGCAGTGACAGCTGCATGATAGGTGCACTGACTACAGAAAAGCCCAGGAGAGTCAGACTCTGCTGGGAGAGTCAAGGAAGGCTCACCGCCAGCAGTGACACCTGAGTGGACTTCTGCATATTAAGTAGGCATCATGGGAGGTAGGGAAAAGAAAAGAACCAAATATGCATGGGCTAGGAGACTTAAAACCACAAGGCAAATCTCTCAAATTGCATGGATTTCCACACAGCTGAAAAGAATGGTACGTGTGGGGTAAAAGCAAGAGAGGGTTAGAGAGAAGGAACCTCATGCACCATGATGAGCAGTTTGGATGTTCCCCCTGAGCAATAGGGAAGCCCTGGGAGGGTGTTATGTGAGGACCTGACGTGAGCTAAAAAGATGACTCCCATGGCAATGGGGCAGAGAGGTGGGCTGTGGGTAGGAAGCTGTGCAAGACCAAGGACTAGAGGGAAAGCCTTGACGACAACATCCCAGGAGTCATCCTGGAGCGCAGCCTGAAGCTGAGAGGCAGTGAGGAGGGAGCAGGCCAGAGTCACATTTATAAGGTGGAATCGACAGGTCTTGGAAACAGATTCATTGGTAGGGGTAAGAGGAAGGAAGGAGGGAACAAGTGGGAAGAGGAAGGGAGGGGGACAATTCTATATGATGAATTTGGTGACTGGGTGGATGACAGTGACACTTGCTGAATAAAGATGTCCAGCATGAGAAGCAGGTTTGCAGGGGAAGATGGAAAGTTCACTTCCAGAGAGTTTGAGGATGAGGTGCTCGTGAGGGAGCAGGGAGGTGCATCAACGGAGAGGGGCTCGGCTGAGGCTGGAGGACCACATAGAGGTCCGGTGAGGAGGCCACCAAAGGCTGTGGGAGGGGCATGATTCCCCCTGGCACTTTCACAGTTTGGAAAGGGAAGCAGGGTTTACCTCCAGGAAAGGAGCCCCACACAAGAGACACCAACACACCTGGGTCACTCCAAGCTTTTGGGGGTGTCTCTGTGCTGGCTGGCCTGCTGTGGAGGCTCTGAGGCCAGTCATCAGGTGGGTCCTTCCATAGCCCTGGAACCTGCAGCCATCGTCCTCTTGCTGGCAGAGCTGCTGCAGGCTCAGTGCTACCCTGGGGTCCAGGACCAACTGTGACAAAGGTCATCTCACTGCTAGGAGGAGGCAGTGACCCAGAGCTGAGAGATGCACTCTTTCCCACATCTGACAGCAACAACACCCTCCCCGTAACTCAACCCTGCCCATCAAGCCCTCCCTCTAGCTCCTGCATCCACCCCTGTCCTGAGTCCCCGTTTCTGATACCCTGCCTTGTCTCTGTAGGTCCTTAGGACTCCACTTAACCATTGTGCCTCATCTGACCCTGGCCCTGAGGTCCTCATCCAATGGCTGGGCCCCATACCCTGCAAGCAACTCAGGAGTGTGTCTGAGGCTACCCATCTACAGGTAGCCTTGTACCTGGCCGCTGGGCCTCATCCTTCCTGGAAGTGTGTTATTTGACAAGGATGCCCCAGGGAAGTCTGTGTGGCTGGCCAATGACTAGACGGCAACCTGGTCAATGAATGCTGGGCTCACCAGTGGGGTTGCAGCCTGGCCCTCCTCAGGGAGAATCTAGGGGCCAGACACCAGGCCTCTTTCTGTCTGCATCATTGTAACCGCCCTGTCTCCTCTACCACAGGCGCCAAAGCCCTGCAGGATGGTATACACCCTTCTCCCTCTCGTGCATATCTTTGCTTCTCTCCATCATTGTGGGACTGTTCCCATAGCTCCACCTTGGTGCACAGCGGTCACTTAATAATGACTCTTCGATGGCACTGATGGATACAGCAGGTGCTCATCGATCTTGCTGAGGGACAGACTCTGGCTGGAGACAGGGCTATAAAACTTGCCTTCCCTGCCCCAAGCTTCTTTTTTCCTTTATTCACTCCCTAGTTCCATCCCCTGGAAACAGCATAAATCCTATTATCGCTTCTCCGTTCTCTATCGAATGTGTTCTCCAAGCCTTTATTATCTTTGCTCCAAGGCTTAGTCCTTGTCCCAGAGAAAGTTGTGGTCCAGTTGGCAGGAGGGGTTCAAGGTCTCCAAAGCGGTAAGCTTGCCTCCAAGGTCGGTGCCTTCAGCCACCTCACTGATGGCACTCAAGGGAAGGATGTAAAACTACCACATACCAAGCACTCACTGGGCATCAGGGCCTGTGCAGGAGCTCCACTCGGGAGCTCATCTCATTTCACCTTCCTGGAAAGTCTGCAAAGGAAGGACCCAACACCCATTTCACAGACGACAGGGCAGCTGGGAAGAGACCTGGGGGCAGACAACGGGGAAGAGCAAGAATTCAGTTCAGCCAGTGCAGATGCTGGCTGGCTACTCTGGAGGCTAGCGGAATGCTTCCCTGTTGTGTTCCAGTTTTCCCCCTGGAAGTTGAAGACTTGGACTAAATGGTCTCTGAAAACACTCCAGCTGCTCTTCTCCCTCTCAGCGGCATGCAGGGGCCTTGGGAAAGTCTGCCCAGCTGGAGGAAGGTGCCCAGCACATGGCTCTCAGACCGCAGCTCTCCCCAAGGGAAGGCAGCCATGCTGTGCTCTCCATGGTCGCCTGGTGCCAAGATACACTAAGGTTCTCAGGCAGGGTGGGTCCTGGAGAAAGGTGACATTATAATTGCCACCAGATGGGAGGCACGACCTGTGTGCTCCCTAGGAGACCTACTGGCTGCCTGCTTAAGGTGGGGGTTGGGGTGGAGGTGGGGTAGAAGGCAAAGCTAAGAGTAAGCTTGAGGGGAGGAAGTGAAGTCCAGCCGAATTACAGGGGAAGCTGGAGAGCGTTCCTTCTGGGACTGGGGGTACAGGTAGTTTCTGTGTCTTCCCATGAGAAAACATGGTCTTCACTCACCTTTCCAGAAATCACAGGCACCTGTATTTAGAAAAGCACAGGTCTGCCCTGGCCAGGTAGCTCAGTTGGCTAGAGCATCCTCTGGATACATTGAGGTTTTGGGTTTGTCCCCCAGTCAGGGCACATGCAAGAATCAACCAATGAGTGCATTAATAAGTGGGGCAACAAAACAATTTCTCTCCCCCCTCTCTCTCTCAAAAATCAATTTAAAAATTAAAATAAAAAAGAAAACCATCTTTTTTTTTTTTTTTTTTTTTAGCTTCCCTGGAAGAGACAGACAGTTCCCAGCAATGGTTTTCAGTCAGTCTTTGTGGCAGTGGGACCCCGTGAACTCTGATGTGTGGGAACGTGGCCGCCATGTGCAGACGCTGCCTGGGAGGACCTCAGGTGGGTGGCTCTGGCCCCCTACTGGCCCTGAGAACTCTGAGGATTCCCCAGGGTTTGGACTGTGACTCTTTGAAAGAGCACCTTGTGGTAGACCAGCTCATTGGAAATAACACAACCAAACACAATCAGACACCTCGAGCCATGTAAATAAGTGGAAATGTTACAACGTCGCCTAACAAGAACGCCAAAAGTGGGGGCTCCATGTGCTCCCTGGCCTCACAAAGGGCAGGTGTCTTGGTGCTTCCCTGACATCCCACCATGTCGAGGATGCTCAGCACCTGGACGTGTTCTCTGGGCTGCCTGCCTGCACAGTCACAGGAGGGCTGCCGTGTCTCCAGCTCTCATTCTCACCATCTTTTTAAAAATTAAGAAACCTTCTGCAGAACATTCTGACCCCTCCACCTCTCATGGGTCGGGGCTGCCTCACCCACAATCACTGGAAACACCTCAAACCCACATCCACACTGGGACGGGTGGGGCTGTGGCCCCTTGACTTCTGAGACAGAGTGGAGCGGATGGACCCCTGACCACAGTCCTCTGATTCTATCAGCTTGGGAGGAAGTGGCCTTTTATCCCTGTGGCCAGGGGATTTGGGCTGTCACCGGGCTCTGCCACTCACTGGCGTTTACCTTCCTGGGCTCTCCACCAGCTTCTCACCTCTTGCCATCCTTGGGCTCAACTCCTAATCTAGGCTTCAGTCCTTTATCCCCAGGTAGTGAGATTAGGTGCCTGCACTTCAACTGGAAGGAGAGGAGGAGCTACTGTCGGGTCAGCAGGGTGGTTCTGGGTTTCCATGCCTTCATGTTCCCCTGAGCACAGGCGTGCTGGAGTGTGCGCACAATGGCATGTGGGGAAGAAGACCCTGGTGACCAGGATCCCCAAGTGTGGCTATGACACTTGCTTTATCTCAGCATTTGTGCTCTCTGGCTGTGCGGCCTTGGGCAAGTTACCAGTCTCTCCAGTGTCTCAACGCCTGTGCAATGGAGATGCACATGTGTGTATTTAATGTGAAATATGTATCACTATGTATGTGATAGGACTGACTTCACCGAGGTGTGTGAGGGTTATCTGAGTTCCTGTGTATAAAGCAGTTCGCTCATGGTACATTCTCAAGAAATGGGAGCTTCATCATTGCCACCACATCATCACCACGATTGTGTGTGATGCAGTCGACACAGCCTCCCGATGCCAAAACAGACATCTACCTGAGGAGCAGACCCTCAGTAGGTTTCAGCCCTAGCACTCGGAGACTGCTGGCCAGCTGGGGATAGAGGGGGCCCACACACTATCTCTAGAACGTCCAAGGTAAGAGCGCAAATCCCCCGATAATGAGAAACTGGGCAATTCCCAGGAGCCTTGCCCTGAGGGCTCAGCAGTAGTCATGGAGACCAGAGGCAATTAGCAAGTGAGTGCTAGCATCGTGACATCGTGACATCGATTGTGCTGGCCAACCCCCAGCATCCTCCCATGTCCGGCCAACCCAGGCTGGTTCTGAAGCCCAGCTGCCCCTGGCTGGGTCTCTTGACCATCCAGTCAGCACTAGGGCAGGGAAGGCATGTCCAGCCCAGGCCCTCTGCCTGCAGCTCCAGCACTGGCCCTGGGAAGACCACAACAGGGAGGAGGTGGGTGGGTATGGATTCTCCATGTGCACACACACGGGGACACCAGGCAGCCCGTATGCTGCCTGCTGGAGGGGGCTAAGGCTGGGAGAGGTGAGGCAGTGCTCTCTCCTCCACCATGGCTCCGAATGTGGAAGTGAGCCGTGCATGCAGGTTCGACGCGGTGGCACTGAGTGCATTCAACACTCAGTCTGGGGCCATTTCTGGAATATTCTCCCTTCAAAATACCCTGCCCGATTGAATTACCTCTGCTTTCTGAAAATGCAGCTCTTCCAGCTGGGTGCTTCTCCCTGTCCCTCTGTCCACACCTCTTCTCTGTACCCCCTTCTCCTCCATTCCTCCACACATTTGTTTTATTTTCAAGTTCCCTTCTCAATCCTTCACATACCCTTGGCACTTTCCCACCCCAACATTGCCACCCACAGCCGTCTGCAGACACCTCCTCCCCTCCCCGTGGGATTCCATCTCCCAGTGAGGCCCAGGGCTGCCCCTTCCCTGCTCTCACACCAGCTCCAGCCCAGCCCAGCCCAGGGGGCTGGCCCACACTCCCCCTTCAGCTCTCTGACTGGCTGCTCACCCAGGAAGCTGCCTTGCATACATCAACTTCACCAGCACCCAGTATCCCCCTGAGTGTGACCAAGGGCCCAGTGAAAGGAATGATTGATTATTTGGAGGAGATGTTAGCAGCCTCAACTCCAAGTCCACAGGCTTCTGTTGGCAGGACATCAGCTGGGCTAAGCAGAGGCATGAAAATGCAGCTGTGTGTTGGGACAAGAAGGTCAGGAGAAATGGAGAGGGGGCACCCAGAGGACCAGATAGGAGCTCTAGCAGAGAGGGCAGCTCTGCAGGGGTCTGAGAACAGCCTGGACAAGTGCCAGAGCCGGCATGGTGCATGAACAAGATGTGGGTGGCAAGGGGAGAGACCACAGTGGTGACAGTGGCAGTGGATGGGGTGAGGAGAGTGCAGGGACAGGTGGAGATCTGGCCCAGGTGTTACATGGATGCTGACACTACCAGGTCAAGGAGAGAGGGAAGAGGAGAGGGGGAGGAGACTTGGCCGCAGTTTCAGGTCCAGGATCAGGAGACTGCACATGTGTTTCATATTTTTACCACTTACGCCTTGAATGAGTTTAACCAAGAGCAAGACTGTCACATGGACCCCATGTGCCCTTAACGAGCTTCTGACCCTCTCCTGCTGCTTCATTCAGCCCCTGCTCTAAGGTAGGTGTCAGTCTTGTCAGCTGCGGGGGTGGTGGGGAGCTGGGGGACTTGGGAGTCCAGCCCTGGTGCCAGACATGCTCAGAGCAGTAGGAATTCTGCTGTAGCTCTCTGGAAGAGAGCCACCCCCCAAACCAGAGGAGAGCCCCAGGCACAGCCTGTTGCTCCCCCTGCACTGCTGTCAGCTCAAACCTCGGGCTGGGGCTATCCCCAGGGAAGAATGTTCTTCCAGCAGCAACTTTGCCTTCTTTCCTAGTTGGGCCCCTGGGCTCAAGGTAGGCCCACCTGCCCAAGCCAGCTCCACCACTGCAGGCCCCAACCCTGCAAGGGGACAGAGCTGCATGCTGTCATCTGTTGGAACAGGCTCTGCCTGGGAAGAGGCCCCAAGGGTGTAAATGAAAGGGCATCCTAGGGGTAGAGCCCTGAGTGCTGGGAGAACAGCATCCAGCTGTGGGAGGGAAGCCGGTCCACACTCGGGGGGACTCCTGGGAAAGAAGTGTTACTCTCCCAATAAATGCCCTCCAGCTGAGCTGTCTCAGAGTCCCGCATTCTCACTGGGCATCGGTTTCCTTCATGGCGTCTTGGCCCAGTTCCATACTTGCTCACAACTTGTGTTTTTTAGAATACTTTCGTTCTGGTCCTTGCATCTCAGTCCTGTTCCTTTTAAAAAGTTCAGTCTCCAGCTCAGATCACAACTTACACCCTGTGGCTCCAAGTTTCACGTGCATGTTGGGGTTCGAAAGGATTGTATTATCAGATTTAATGATTAAAAACACAGGGCTCCCAGTTCAATTTGGATTTCAGATGAATAGCAATATTCATATACATTTTCTTAGGATAAGTATGTTCCATGCAGTATTTGGGACATATTCCTCCTGAAAAATATTTGTTGGTTATCTGAAAACCTGACTGAACTGGGAACCCTGCACATTATATGGCAGCCCCGGAGTACAGTGTGGCTCACGGGGTCCCTCCCCCACTCAGTAGCCCTGCTCCAGGACCAGAAAGAAGGGGCAGCTACAGTAGAGGGACATCCTCACCTAGCCGGGTGCCCAGGTGGCAGACCTCTTTCCAGTGACTGCCATTGCTTCTCTGGTTGTCACCCACAGGTTTCGCTGCCCTCCATGCGGTGGGCCCCACCCTGTTGGCTCTCAGAGAATGCGTGTTTGGGCACTTTGGGACCTGCCCCACCATTCAGCTCACTTAGGTGGGAGATCCAGTTGTGATTCAATCCCTTCCACTGTCCCTTAGCATCTGCTCAGGATCCTCACCCCTGAGCACACTGTTCTATGGCGGGAAATTACAGAGGACCTTCATCCCTATCAAATGAGGCAGTACGGGCTCTTCACCATCTCTCCTTATTTCTATCTCAGCCCCTTCAGGCTGCACGGGGACAGAGCAGTGTAGCAAAGCAACAGGAAGTGAAGCACCCACCACCCAATCTTGGGGAACCCCCAGTCTCTATATGATTGATTCTCATGGAGATTTCCTCCCTTAGCTTTGAGGAGAGCAAGCATTGCCTCCTCCCCCATAAACCCAGCTTCCTTTGTGCAGGTGCCCCCTACATTCCCTGGGGGAGGGAGGGACTCCTCAGGGATTCTGCTGGCTGGACTACGGGGGTTCCCTGCACTGAGAAGGTGGGAAACTCAGTGGTTTCGTGCACAGCTTGGAGCCTTTGCCACAATTCATGAGCAACAGGAAAATATACCTGACGTCTCGTGAATTCCACTTAGCCCAATTCTAATTTGCAAAGAGGAGAGAGGCCCAGCTCCCTGGAGAAGGATGCAATAGGGTCTGCACACTCTGGCCATCCCTGTCTGACCAGGAGCAGGTTGCCCTCCCCCTTGGTCCTCAATGTCACCTTCTGTTACATAGGGTCCAGTCCACATTGTCTCTTCTGAACTTCTGGTGTGTTACTATAATTACAGATCCTCTCTGGGAGGAGAAGAAAGGAATGAAGGCCAAGGGAACCCTTCCTGTCAGGATGTGGAGCCTCAAGAGTTAGAATTGGAATCTTCACTTCCCAGCAGCCACCCTTCTCTGCTAAGAGGCCTCCATATCGCCTCAAATCGCCTTCTTCACTCTGTGCAGCTAGAAAAGCAGAGAAGAGAGAGGCAGCACCATGGACAGTGGCCGACATCTGGGGAACGGGAGACAGGGCTCCTTCAGACCCCAGCCCCTTACTGCACAGCTGAGTACAGTAGGCTTTTCTCTAGCTTTCTCCGTGTTGGTGAATGAACTGCAGCCTCTGAGTCACCATATTTTTCTGACTATAAGACTCACTTTTTTACCACATTTTTGCTTCAAAATTTTTGCTTCAAAATTTTTGCCCCTATTTTCCTCCTCTAAAATGTAGGTGTGTCTTATGGTACAGACCTCAGATGTACCTAGGTTTTAGAGGAGGAAAATAGGGGAAAATTTTTTGAAGCAAAAAATGTGGTAAAAAAAGTGCATCTTCTAGTCCAAAAAATGCGGTCATTCTTACCACACCCCTTTGAGATGTTGTCGCCCTATTTCACAGGCCAGGAAACCAAGATGTGTTTAATTCAAATAGAATGCATTTCACTTCTGTTCTATGGCACACTTTGTTTTCACCTTTTAATATTTTTCCTCCCCACTCTGCCATCTAGTGAAGAAACCAGGTGTTATTCCAATCATTATTTTACCTTACAATCGATGATGTTCCCACTGTGATCTTGGGAGCCAACCAATATTTCACAAGAGGAACTCAAAACGTGTCTGCATGACTTCAAAGACTATGCTGTTTTCTACCACTGTGTGGCTGTGCCGCTGCCTCTGGGTCATACAAGGTGAAGGTAAGCCCGGCTCTCTCGGGTTCAAGGCCCCTCCCTGGACCATGCTCAGCTAATCTCAGCTCACCTGTCTGGCATTCAGCCAGCAGCCACTAGAATGTCTCCATCTGTTGTCCAGACCAGTGTCTGTTCTGATTGGTTGGTATCCATGCTGTACCAGTTACTTAACATTGTCAGTATCATCCCTGGCCCACCTTTCTGCCCCACCAAGGTCTTCCCAGCAGATTCATGCAGAGAGGGAGCCCTGTTGCGCACAATAAACTGTACGAGGCTCTTAAAGGGGATAGGGAAGAAGAATCTGGCACTGCTTTTAGGAAGCCCAGTCTAGGAGGAGAAAACTGCTCTATATTCACGAGGCAATTTGAAAGCAATATGATGTCAAATAAAGTTCTCGCCTGGAGGGTTCGGGTAGGAAGCTGATTTGAGACCAAGTGACTCCGTGTGAGATGAAGTCTCCTTAGCTTATTTCCATTTCTTTAAACAAAATAATAAACTAAAAGCAATTTTTTTCTGAGAGCCTGCATTATCCTAGGTGCTTCTATATATTCCATCTCATTTAATCAGTAATATTAACTCAGCACACATTAAATATCAAGTAATGTGGAAGGATGAATGGGTCAGAAAAAGCCCAAGGCTAGGTTGTGCTGTCAACGACCAACCAGGCGTGTCTTGCAGAAGTGGGAAAGCACCTGGTCTTAAAACCATACAGACCTGAGCTAGAATCCTGGCCTTGGGGCTCACAGTCAGCCTGGGCAAATCTCAGCTTCTCTGAGCCTCAGTTACTGCAAGTACTGGGAAGGGAAGGGAAGGGAAGGGAAGGGAAGGGAAGGGAAGGGAAGGGAAGGGAAGGGAAGGGAAGGGAAGATCTTGACATATGTCTTGGAGGATGTTAGGTGATTCAGTGAAATAAAGCATGTTAAAGTGCCTGCCACAGTACCTCACACACAATGGATGGTCTACAATCATACAGGATTTTTTTATTTTCCATAGGCATTTCTTTTGTTTTATGGGATCTTTATTCTGTTCATAATGACAAATATGTTCTTCCTTAATAGCCCTTTATAGTGTTTTCTTTTTAAATAAACTTTTTAATTTAGAACCACATTAGATTTATGGAAAAGTTTCAGAAATAGTGAGCAATTCCTATTTACCCCAGTTTCTCTGTTGTTAAAATCTTACATTTGTCATAGCTAAGGAACCAATATAGGCACAAGATTATTAACAAAAGTCCACACTTTATTCAGATGCCCCTAGTTTTTACCTGGCAACCTTCTTCTGTCCCAGGATCTTGTCTGGGACCCCACATGACATTTCATCCTCACATCTCTTTAGACTCCTGAATGTGACTCGCTGTTTCTCAGATTTCCCTTGTTTTTGGTCACCGTGACAGCTCTAGGCACAGCAGCTATTACTTTGTAGAATGTCCCTCAGTTGGGATTTGCCTGATGTTTTCTGATGACTAGACTATGTGGCTAGATTGGTTTTTGGCAGGAAGGGCACAGGGGGAAAGTGCCCTGGTTACCAAGTCACATCAAGGATGCATGCAATTGGCTTGATTTAGTTCTAATGATGTTGAAAGCCGGGTAAGATAGATGAGACCTGTTGCTCAGGTTCCTCCACTGCATTTACTCTTTCCTCCTGTGAACCCTGAGGGAAAAAAAAGGACACCTATGAAGAAGGGCTCCTGGTGGTTAATGGGGCTCACATTTGAAGCCCAGCAGCCATTTCTGCACAGGGGCATCTCATGCAAACTGCACTTCGTGGAGAAGTCTCTGCACTGAACTGCTCGCCTCCACTCTGTGTCTGCCATCCAGCCAGCCCTTATAAAGGAGTTCCTGGACTCCTATTTCAGCCAATAGAACTGAGGCTTTTCCCACTGAGGCTGTGCAGATCTGACCAACAAGAGTGAGAGTGGCTCTATTCTGACCAATCAGGGACCAGGGGTGGGCACTCCTGTCTATATAAGCCAGCTCCTCTCTGGCTCCTAGAGTGCACCTTCTAAGGTTGTAGGTTGTGTTTTTCCAGCTGGAACTAAAACACTGGAGAGCCTCACAGTGCCGGCCTTGCAGTGCCCAGCGGAGGTAGGAGCTGTTCCACAGCTGTGCTGTGTTCACAGCGGTGCTCTATCACCTTCCAGCTGTTGGCACTAAAGTTTCTTTCTTCACCAGACCCCAAACTGAGGCTTCCTTTTGGTAATGAATTGTAGCTAATGACCATCAGCTGACACCCTCTCTCTCATTAGCTCTTTTTAAAACTGTCTTCTGTAAAATAATTCTCACTTGCAGTAGACCCACCCAGAAGAAAAAACAAACAAAACCCAAATAATCTGACATGACACATTGGAAGTCACAGGTAAACAATAGGGAACACTCAAGGAGAAAAAGGTGGCAGAGCCAGCAAGCTCACTCCATGATCTTTGGGGAGGACAGCCTCAAGCTGGGGCCTCCGAGGTAAGGTGAGCAGGTTTGGACAGGAGGTGGCAATGGGAAAGTGTTCCCTACGTGGCAATGGCAGGAGCAAAGTAGGGATCACAGCCAAGTGTGTACCTGTGCACAGCTCAAGTGGTAATACAGCCACATGCACTGTGGTGGAGGGCGAGGGGAAGGCCAGGCTCAGAAAACACTTCATGCTTACCGAGAATGGTCAGGGCATCTTCTTAAATGCTCTTTAAGCCTCACAATCCTTGAGGAACTAGAGCTGAAACAGATAAATAAGCAGAATGGAGGGAGGACCATAGGTAAGTGCCTCTACACACTGCTCCCCCAAAATCTCAGCCCACACCCCAGCTCCACCATGAGGCAGCAGGAGGCTCAGTGTGCAGCAAAGATAGGCAACGAAGTCAAGTCCATGCATCCCCTGTTTGCAATTACACGTGTCTGGGCCCAGACTCAATATGCCCAGGGGTTTGCAGCCACGTTCATCTGGTGGAGCACACTGACCTCCACCATCAGTCCATAGACGCCTGTGAACCTGTGCACACGGATGCATGCTTGATGGACAAGCTGCAACCTATTAAAGCTGATGACCCAAACCTGACAACCCTGCAAGCTGCAGTGGGGCACATGACACCCACCTTTCTTTGCCAGCTCACCCCTGCTCTCTGCTGGGACCAGGAGAACCAACTCATCTCGGTGTCCTACCTCTGCCCCTCCCTCAGAACCTGACACGCCATGCTTGGGGACTGGACCACAGTGCGGGCCTTCTCCAGGGAAGCAGCAGAACACAAGGCCAGTACACACTCTGTTCCTGACTGGCTGAAAGTGCTGAGGATCTGGTTATGGGGAGGAAATGTTTAGCTTTAGTCCCTGGAAATGGAGTTACCAGTTAATTTCCATCTGCATGGGAGGGGGACATGGGGACTGCCAGAGGGTGAAGGATGTTGGTTTCAAAAAAAAAAAGCTCAGAGCTTTTGTCTGTTGTACAAAAAGGCAGTGCCTTACAGTCTCTGAGGAGAGGGGGTGGGGTGTGGGCAGACCCCAGGATGTGGCAGGGTAGGCAGAAGTGAGAGACCAGCAGCAGAGGCCAGAGCGGACATGGATTAAGGTAGAAGGGGCAGGCTGGAGGCAGTACCCACAAACTTCAGAGTTCAAATCCTGCCTCTACCACTTGTTTCTCTGTAGATCTTGGCAGCCTTAAACTGTCTCTCTGAGCCTCAGTCTTTAAGACCCGGCAGGTGGGATGATGAGGAGCACCACACTGGGCCCACCTACCTGGGCGTGAGTGCAAGCTCTCCTCTTTCTAGAACACTGGCCTTGGGGAGGTTGCATGTGTTCTATGTACCTCGGTTTTGTCATCTGGAAAATTCCAGGCACATACTAATCGCTCAATAAGTGCTACCTATTTATTATGTATGAAATGATAAATCATATATCCCGCAATGAAAACAGCTTTAGGAAAAACAAATAGTAGCCACTGACACTCAGAACGTGGGCTCTGGGGATCGGCTGTCTTCGGGAAATAGGGTCTGCAACAAGACCACTCACTGTGTATATAAATCCCAGCTGCCCCTTTTGAGGGAATGGTCCTGCCACTGCCTGTAATCCGCCCCACAGCCCTGCCAGCTGGGATGCACTGAGCTCAGGGCAGTGGACTCCCACCTCCAGGGCCTGACCCCAGGGAGGAAGAAAGCCATGCAGATCAGAACATCAGCGTTGTTGATGGTCAGGCTGCACTGGACTTGGACCTGGACCAAATGGGGCCCCCTGCTAGTGCTCCCCCTCTGCAGGACAGGTGTGGCTCTACAGCATGATTCTCTACTCGGCTCAGTGACGGTAGGAAGGAGAAATTCGGAGCGAGGGTCCCAGGCCTGCTCCAGGGGGCAGGCCCTGGGCAGGGGACCCCGGGGGCTCAGGGCTTGGGAGCAGGGGTCAAACTGAAAAGAGGTTCCTTTCTGGAGAAAGCTGAACTCAGATCAGGAAGATTGATCACAAGTTGGAATCATTACCCTCATCTCACTAGCCAGGGAACAGCTAGTGTAGACAGAAAAATCAAAGGGGTGTTTTCAGTCCTGTGTCTTCCTGGGTGGACAACTAGTGTCCGTGGGAAAGCAGGGCTGTCCTGTGCAGAAGTGTGGAGAAAGGTGTTCGGGGAGGCCAAGCTGCTGTCAGGTCTGACCCTAGCAGAGTGGGTGCTGAGACCCAGCCGCCCACCCTGCGCAGCCCGCTTCATAGCACTGAGTCTGCGTGCTGTTCTGGGCTCTTTCCATCTGTCCCAGGCTGCTGCTCACATGGGCCAAGTCCCTCGCTGAGGCCTCTGACTGTCATGCCTTCCCAGTCGGCTGCAGCTCTGATCCACATAGCATGCAGTCAGGAGGTAGTAGCCCTTTCAAACTGTCATGATTAACCACTCAAATGAGCAGTACAGAGAGTAAGTGCTATATGCTTTTTAAAAATAGCCCAGAAAGCCCTGGGCACACATGGAAAGGGCAGAATGACATTCTGAGTATCTCAGAGAGGATGCTGCAGGGACAGCACTTGCCTGAGTCAGGGTGACCCATCCCTACCCCTGAGCTCTGGGCTGCAGGAGCACCCAGGGCCACAGGGTGGAGTGCCAGGCCACTCAAGGGTCCCCTGCCAGCTTTTGTCTGACAAGGGGCCACTGGAGGGAAGACACTGCCTAGAGAAGGGACTCCCTGGATGCATAGACAACGAAGGGCTGAGCACTGCTGGTGAGTGAGGCCCACGCAGGCGTCCCACTGACAGGAGACTGTAGCGTGTGATGAGCAGTGGAAACATGGAAGGACAGAGAGAACGCAGTCAAGTGGAGAAATGGAGCCAGGACCCAGATGAGTAAGGAGATGAGCCCCTATCTCCATGCCCTCCCCAAGCATGGTCCCTCTGTTGGTACCAGACCACCCGGCGGACAGCGGAACTCTCCCTCAGAGCTGTGGGCACTCTGGAATCCGGGAGCTCAGTGTCAAGACCCTGGAGCCAAGAGCAGGAGCCAAGAGAGATAAATCAAAAGGACTCAGAAACAAGGTGACTGTAAGGCAGATTTGGAAATGGGCTGAAGTCAGGGGTGGAGGAGCCAGGGAGAGGAGAGTGAAGAGGCATAGGCCGTGTGACAAGGGGGAGGGACATCCTGGGGAGAGAGTGCATCATTTAGACTATGTCAGCTGTTGCAGCCTTGGGCCCCATGTTGTGCTAATCACCCCCACCCTTTTTACAAGTGATGCCCAGGGGAGAGGACAGCCTCTGCTGAGGGTCAGCAGTGCAATCCCTGGCTGTTTTGGTGACACAATCACATTACCCACGGCAGAGAGATCCACACCCCAGACAAGGAGCCCCTGGTGGCATTCTTCCCGAACACCAGCTGGCATGCAGGGATTCTGCTGGCGCCAGGTGATTGCAATTTGATGCTTCCCTGCTCTTACCTGTTTCTGACTTTCTAGCTCTCCTGCTTCTTCCTTACCTGCAGCCACAAGTCTTGCAGATGGAAGCAGCCTATAGCTTCTCGTGAGGACAGAGGGCCTTCGCTGCAGAAAAGCTCAGCATGGTCGGGGCACCTCCTGGGGCCTGAGGTCATTTTTCTCCTGTGCCTGCCTCTGGATCCCAGTGATCCCACTGGTGAGAAATTCTCCCTGAGTCTGTGTAAACAGACTTCTGATTAAACTGGAGAACTTAGAAGATAAACACCAATACAAAGATTTTCATGTTTTTATTATAAATAGCCCAAATATTTTGGTCCCATTTCCAGTTTAAATGGGTAAACCATAATATTGATGGCTTGCAACAGATAGAAGATGAATTGAGCTTCTGTCCCAGCTAGCTGAACCACTTTTAATGGGGAATGTATCGAAGCCATAAATTCCTACAGACAGGATTGCTATGCAATAGCATAATATATCTCCCATTCAATCTTTTGTGCACTGTGTTTTGTCCTGCATTCCAGTGGATATATTGATGGATCTGGAGCCTTGTTGTGAAGAAGCCCCATGTACCACCGCTTGCCTTCTCTCAACATGTCCATGGCCTCAGGGAGATCCCATCACTTGTTCTTTTCTCTCTGAGAGCTTGAGTGTGGTCCCTCCACCCTTGTGAGTGCCTTTCCTCTCTGGGGATGAGGCTCTGCAGCCCCAACCTTTCTTGGGGTCTTATCACCCAGTGGGAGGCAGAGGTGCCAGAGAAAATGAAGGGATGCTTCTTCTCAAAGGAAGAGTCAGCCCTCTCTCCTGGCATGACAGTGGGCAACGCTGGCTCTGGGCACCTTTTTGATGGCATCAGGTATAGCAGGTATATTTTTGATGGCATCAGGTATAGCAGGTGGACCCTCTGCCGTCATAATGCCCTTTCAACACTGTTGTGTTTTTCCCATCAGACAGTAGTTCCTACAAACCAAGTCTCTCCATTATCTTCAAACCCCTGCCCAGCTGCCCCCAACCAAACCCATGAACTGTATGGGACCAAAACGTGTCTCCATTTTTTAGAAAAAGCAGCCCACTTGGGGCAGCATCACTGAGCTAGTGCGACCTGGGTCTGCCTCTCGGCTTTGCCATTTCCTTCAAAACCTCTGTCTTCTTCCAGACCATTGTCAAGACCAACTGCCGATAGTGTGCTGATAAGTGTTGAACTATGTTACAATGTTTATTGCCTTCGTTTTTAATGTAATTTATTTAATTGTACGTTTATATTGTTTTGTTTTTAGTAGCAGCTCTGTATAACAACTGGATTTCTGAAAATGTAGCAGTCGGCTCTGGTAAGCTGGTAGGAAGAGTAGTTCTCCCACACCCTGGGTCCCACGGAGCGTGGCCATGAGGACAAAGCCTCTGAGGTCTCACACCTGCAACCACAGCCTGGCCCAGAGGAACCTTTGACTCGGGGAGAGTCACCCACAGTGATAACAGTGAGGACAAGAAGGAGGGTGCTGAGAGGTGACTCAGACCTGTTTCAGCAGGGAGGCTCCGGCAGCGAGGGCTGGGGACCCCTCCCCCTTCCGGGGTCCAAACAGCACAGGGCAGTTTTGTTATTTGATTTCCACTAACTGGTCTGGGAGGTCTCCAAATGTCACATATAGATATTTTCAAATTCAAGACCAAGGACCATCTTCTAAAGCTAAATAGAAGTGATTTTTGCATTACTTCTCATTACCTAATTTCCGTTCCCTTCTCCCCACGCAAAACCACACAGGCCGACTCTCAGCAGATGTGCATGACCAGCTTTTCTTCACCAAGGTGGGCCCTGAGGCTATGTGAGGACAGGAGCTGAGGGTACACAGATGGAGCTTTCCTCCTTTGGTAAAGTGTGGCCCATGGACCCCTACCTCAGAGGGGTGTTGTGCCGATTAGCTGAGATACCCACGTCAAGCGATTAGCCCAGCAGATGTTTGCGGTTGCTGTTCTTGTCCCGAGGAAACCTAAAGGCGTAGGCAGGTGTCTGGCTACTGCTTAGAAACAGGGATTAAGCATCTGACAAGCTTTATCTTTCCTGTGTTATGAACCTAAGAGATCCCACCCCTCCTTTCCCAGTTTCCCATTTTTTTTCTCACTGCGTGATTTCGTAGAAATCAAAGGTCCCTCACCTAGACAGCCAAGATGCCAAGACCTTCCAACATGGCTTCATGAAAGAGGCACACAGAGGCTGGTTTGCCCACCCCATCCTAGCAGTCAACTGATTCTAGAAGATTCCAGCTCATGTCAAAATCAGGGATGATCACTATCTGCTCCTACCGTGCCCCCTCCTCCTCCAGGAACCTCAGAGAAGGAGTACAGGACCAGGAGCTCGAAGCCCTGGGACTGACAGCAGCCATGCTGTTTGCTGAGCGGGTGAGCCCGGGTAACCCTTGGTCCTTGGTTGTGAAGTCAGAGCACCGATTCCTAACGTGGAGGGATGCTGTGAGGAGGAACTGGAATTTCCTTTTGTGACAGCATGGGTGGACCTGGAGAGCATTACACTAAGTGAAATAAATCGGTCAGAGAGAGACAAATACCATGTGATCTCACTCATATGTGGAACCTAATGAATGAGATAATTTAACAAACAAGATAGAAACAGAAGTGTAGATACACAAATGGGACTGAGAGCTGGCAGAGGGGAGGGGGGGTTGGCAGGCTGGGCAGAACAAAAGGTGAAGCAATTAAGCAACATACATGTAAATATATATGTATGTGTATATAACACATAGAAACAGTCAAGAGTGTGGTGATAGCCAGAGGGAAAGGGAGGTGGGGGGAGGCGGAGGTCAGCAAAGTAGGGACAAATGGAGACAGAAAGAGACTCTACTTGGGGCAACAAGCCCACGATGCAGTGTGCAGATGATGTTTTGTTAAGCTGTACACTTGAAACCTGTATGGTTTTGTGAACCAATGTCACCCCAATAAACTCAGCAAAAAACTTCCTTATAAATGGAACCATGCTCTCCCTGGGTTAGTGGGTTTTGTTGCCTGCGTAGCAATGTGTGCAGTACGAAGCATTTCACATCCATTATCTCACTTGAATTTTACAGCCCTAAAGTAGGGACAGGAAATGGTGATTCTGAAGTGCTTGAGTGGAGCTGCTGGGCTGGGCTGAGAGCTTCTCTCTGGGCAGAAGCAGAGAGTGAAAAATAGGGTGAGCCAGTGGAAGAGCATGGGCTTCATGGTGCAGGCGGGTAAAGGGATATTTAAGATCTCTGAGCAGAGGAATGACATGCGATTGAATTTGCCGAATTTTGTTGAGATGACTCGCTCTTCTATTTCCATTATCTGAAGTAGAGAGAGCCAGTTCTTGGATCTTAACATGAAGCATTACTCTCCTCCTCACTGCAGACGTAACAGGATATTGGAAGGTAATTTTCCTGGTGCCACAGAATTAACAACCATATCCCCAAGCTGGCATAAAAAAAGGAATCAGAAATGCCACTCTCTAAAGAAAGCTTCTGACAGTTGGAGCCAGACCCTGTTCCTACCCTGATCCAGTGTTGGGTGCCTTAGCAAGCTTGGCGTCACCAGTTCAGTGTGGGGTGTGGTCGTGCGTTTCTCCCCTGCAGCGAGGGGCTTAGAGCCAAGGAGGCGCTGGCATGGACTGCTGGGACTACAGAGCTCCCGCTGTTGGGACAGCATAGCAGTGTTTCAAGAAAAGCCCTGGGGGCTAGCCTACATTGCTCAAATCCCAGTTCAGCTACTGCATCAGAGGTATAACCTTGACCTTCCTCTTCTGATTCTGTGGCCTCATTTTTCTCATGCATAAAATTGAGATAATAGTAGCTGCTTCATGCAGTTTCTATGAGGATTACTTGTTGCTGTGGACTGAATGTTTGTGAGGCCCTCCCCTCTAATGTAATGGCATGTAGAGACAGAGCCTTTGGGTAGTGACCAGGTTATTAATGATGAGGTCATGAGGGCAGGGCCCGGCAGGATGATGGAAGTGTCTTTATTAAAAGAGGAAGAGAGGTCTCTCCCTTTCTCTCTTCTCTTTCTCCCCCTGCCCCTCAGGGTGCACACATATGTTATCATTTCTCCCCCTGGGATGATCTATACTTTGTCTTGGACTGTTATTCCTTTTTATTACTTAAGGCCATTTTGTGCTTTTTCTTATCCTGCACAAATAAGTGAATCTGTTCATTATTTTTAACACTTTATTAGAGAAGTTTTCTTTTTTAGATTTATTAGGGTATAACTGATACATAGGAAATGACCACATTTAATGTCTGTATCTTGATGAGTTTGAACATGGGCACATGCCCATTGCCTCCCCAATTTCCTCATGTTCTTGCGTATTGTTGTTTTTGGAAGAACAGTTAACACAACATCTATCCTTTTAATGTATTTTAAAGTATGCAATAGGGTATTGCTTACTGCAGAAACAATGCTGTAGAGCAGATCTCTAGAAATTATTGACCTTGAATAACAGAAATGTTGTACCCTTTGAAGAATAATTCCCTACTTCCTCTGCCTGCCTCCAAGCAACCACCATTCTGCTCTCTGCTTCCATGAGTCTGACCCTTTCAGATACCTCCTGTAAGTGGGCCCGGGCATTGTTCCTTCTTCTCTAACTGGCTTGTTTTACTTAGTATCTCAATGATGTCCTCTATTTCATCCACGTTGTGGCAAATGGCAGGGTTTTTATCTTTATTAAGGCTGAATAATGTTCCACTGTGTGGGTATACCACATTTCTGGTCCGTTCACCTGCTGACGGACATTTGGATCACTTGCACATCTTGGTTAGCTTGGGTAATGCTGCAGCTGGCAAGATGGCACAGAAAACAGGGCGGCCGTGTAACCCAGCGAGCCCACTTCATGTAAACAGCCAGAGATTCGCAGTCAGGGTCTCAAAGGGACATTGGCACCTTCGTGTTAATTCTTACCCTAGTAGGGATTTTCATCTTAGCATCCACCTCTATGTCTGCTCTTTCATTTCCCTTTTCTTCCTGTGCAGAATTCCCTCTGATCAGTTCTTATATCCAAGCTTACTTATCATCAACAGAAGTAAGGCACCCCACTACTTCAGGAAGACTTAGAGTGTGATCACATGACAAGCAAGAAATAAACCCCATTTCCTATCAGGTTTTAAGATTCCAAACATAGAAATTGTGAAAGTGAAAGTGGGTGTCTCTCCTGCCCCAGTCCCCTCATTTACACTCTTCCAAAGCAGCTACTCTCGGCTGTTTCCTGTGTGTCTTTTGAGAGATAGTCTACGCATGCACCATCAGATGGATACATAGATCATAGACGATAGACAGAAAGATGACAGACAGAGAGGTAGATAATAAAATTCTTCATTTTTCTCCCATAAACGGCTCACACTGTAACAATCCTACTACGATATTTTGTGGAACCCCCTCGCTGTCAGTTCCAGAGAGCTTCCATGCCCGTCCGAGCCCATGGATGATCCCACTGTCTGGTGCTGTTCATCATTCACTGAGGCCACCACTGATGGGCATTTGAGTTGTTCACAATTTTTCCTCAATGTGCACAATCATGCACTAAATAGCAACCTTGTGCACATGTGCAACAGCAGTTGCAGGACGAACTCCTAGCGGTGAAGTTGAAGAGTCGAAGGGTACACATATGTCATCTGGGTAGAGATTGTAGGAATTATGTTTCCATCAGTAATGATTAGGAAGTCCCCGTACTCAAAACCTGCCCAATACATTGTGTCATCAAACTTTTTGATTTTTGCCAATCTGATAGGTATCTTATTATAATTTTAATTTGGTTGTCTCTTCTTATATGTCAGATGTGACATATTTTCATGTTAGGAATTTTCTGCATTTCCTGTGGTGTGAACTCTTTATGTCCTAGTCCCATGTTCGACTTGGACAATTAGGCTTTTTAAATAACTTTCAGGCACTCTTATACGTGAGTTGTGTTCCAAATATTTTCTTCTCTGCCATTTTTATTGTGTTTTTCCCACAAAAAATAATATTATATTTGTATAATCTAGTTCTTCAATACTTTAGAGAATGTTGAGTTTTAGGTCAAACTCTAAAACACTTTCCTCAAACCAAGATTGTGGCAGCAACAATAGAAAATTGCCACAAGTTCTTCTGATGTCTTATTTGGTACAAACTTGGTTCACTGGAATTTGTTTTGGAGTAAAGAATGATTTGGAAAACAGACTTTATTCTTTTCTGGGTAGCATTACATAGCCATGCCAATATTTATTGAAGAATTTACTTGATGCAATTTATTTTAAATGCACCTAGAGCAAAATAGAGAGACAGTATAGCCCAGTGGTTGGGAGCAGAACCACTAGGTCCTGAATTCAGTGGCTCAAGTGTCAGGTTAGAGCATGTAGTGAATTCCCAGCAAGTACCATCGTCGTCGTTGTCATGGCACTTCATTTCCCTGTGCATTGGGTACCAGTCCTGGATCTTCTGCCCTAGTCCATGGACCTTCCTAGCCCTGCGTCAGCACCCACACTTCAAATTATTGTAGCTTTACAATATTTTGACAGGTATGTGTCACCATTTTGATTACTGTTACAACTAGTGTCTTCCAAAAATTATTTGTATTAGTGAAGGCTTCTAAGTATTGTTGTCCACCAATCTCTTTACCAAATTCTCTTTTAGTTCTTACAGTTTGCAGCTGTTTTAAGTTGACTCACACTGCTCTTCCAGGTGTACATTTATACTATCTGCAATTACTAATAATATTACCTCCTCCTTTCCAATATGTATACCAGTTATTTCTTCATTTTATTTAGTTACACTGACAAGTTCCTCCAGTAGTGGACATTCTTGTCTTGTTTCTGCCTTTAATGTGACTGTTTTAAAGTGTTACTGTGACACATAACCCCAGCATGAGGCTAAAGAATAGATATCCAATTAAGGAGGTATTTGCCTTTCTTATTGTATTAATACTTTTATCATGAATGAAGTGTGAATTCTATCCTAAATGCCCTTTTCATAGGATTTTTACTTTCATCTGTAAATATTATGAGTTATATTCATTATTCCGTTCAACTATTAGGTGCTGAGTGCTTAATATATATGTGAGGCACTTTCTAAACACCACAATTCAAGAGTGAAGGCCTGCAAGTGACATGGGTGCCTGACTCACAGAGCTCACATTTCAGTTGAAGAGACTGTCAATGAGCAAACAAAGGGATGTGAAAGATGACGTCAGACACTATGTCCACGTTATGATAATCGATTGCTTAATATTGCATTATCCTTGCTTTCTTGAGTGGACTAGTTTTTATGCCTATAAATGGCTGGAAAACTTCTGGGTTTTTTCAATGTGTTATTATCAGACAAGAAAGAGAATTTCACCAAACATCCTTAAAGGCAGAGATTGAAAAAAAACTTCATTTGTGTGCCATGATTGAGGTCAGTTAGATAACCTGGTCGCACAGATTATCCATAGCACTGAATTAGAAATGGGGAAAGGGTGAAAACTAGAGAGGGGTAACTGGCTATTTTTTAAAAAGCACACTTTTTGTGAAAACAAGGAGTGTATGGAGTCATTTTGTGGGAAATGGCTAATAAAGGCAAATGAGAAATTAGCTTCCCCAGACAGTCTGCAGGGAATCCTGCCACTGTCACCTCTGAGACACATCATCCACATGCTCAGTGCCCTGAGTCACCTTCTCTCCTTGCTAAACTCTCTGCCATCCACCAGAGAGATGCCTCTGCTTGGAACCTCTCTGACTTCCCCTGAGCGAGTCGCTCCCACCTCTTTGGTACCAATAGGCTCTGCTTATTCCTCTCCGTGCACTTATCGCAACACATTAATGCTTTTATTCCTATGCCTTTGAGTGATCACAGGAATATGGTCCCCACATGTTAACAGCTCCCTACCCACACTCTTGTGTGGTCCGCATGCTTTCTGATTCCGGGCTTGGCCATGGCACTTAAATTGGCAAATGCATCAGTTACAGATGTTTTGAAAGCAGAGGCTTAAAAGTGGCTTATGCCTTGGGGTTGGCAATGCCTCCTGTTCTTTAGAACCCTGAGACTACCACTGAGGAGTCCAGCCTACTGGGGACTGAGAAGACCACAGGGATCAGCGATGGACCACCTGCCTGCAGCCCTCCACACCAGTCAGCCTGCCTGGTGTGTGAGTGAGCTCACCCTAGACAACCCTGTCCCAGCCAGGCCACCAGCTGACCACAGACAATAGCCGAGCCAACCCAGACAAGCAGAATCACCTGTCTGATCTGCAGAACCATGAGAAACAACAAATGTACATTGTTTTAAGCCACAAAGTTTGGGGGTGGCTTGTTACACAGCACACGTTTACTGCTTCTGTAACTCAGCTGTGAGCACTTGGGAGGTGGCGGTGGGGCCTTACCACTGAATGCAGCGTGTAGCACAGCGCTGCACACGTAGTGTCCATCTGGTCGGTATTTGTGAATGGAAACCCCGAATCTCAGAAAAAGAGCTCTGATGTCACCGTCCCCCACCCTGTGTCAGCTAGCTCGCCCACACAGGCACCTTCTCCTCCTGTGAAAACACATATTCGGGTTACATTTTCCGTGGCTGTTTTGTTCAAGTGTCTTTCCCATCAGACTATTAACACTGTGAAAGCAGGGGCCTACTTTGCATTTGCTCACTTTTGGGTCGTTCAACACCCAGCACAGTAATGTAAGAGGCCCTTGGCAAGTATTTGTTGAATAAATGAACCAGCACAGCTTGGCATTTGCAGCATCCAGTGATGCGTCCTGGTGGGCGGGGAGGTATTCATCACCTGTCTCCACCACACAGCCCCTGATCTCCGCATGGCACCGGCCCTGCTTCCCGCAAAGGGGGAATGTCGTGGGTGGAACAGAAAACAGGATGGTGGGGGCCTGCAAGGACATTCTTAGAAGTTAAGCATAGCCTAGCCAGTGTGGTTCCGTTGGTTGGAGCACCATCCTAGACACTGAAAGTTCTAGGGTTCGATTCCCCATCAGGGCATATGCTTAGGTTGCGAATTCAGTCCCCAGCTGGGGCGCGTACGGAAGACAACCAATCGATGCTTCTCTCACATCGATGTTCCTGTCTCTCTCTCTCCCCTCCCCCCGGAATCAATACATATATTTTTAAAAAAACAAGTCAAGCATAGCTGTCCATTTCCTACTAAATCTAGGCAGTCCCTTGCACCCAGTCCTCTCTTAGTGGGTGCCAATGTAGAAAAGTCCCCCACTCCGCAAGGAGCAGTGGTTTAAAACTCAGGAGGCTGGAGACCCCGGCCCTGCTCAGTTGTGACCTATTTCAGCTGAGCTGACTGCTCTGGGCTACAGGGCCCTGGTGTTCCAGCTCAAAGGAAGATGGTAAATAATGTGAAATTGCTTTAGGGAAATAAAAGCCAAAGAGACCATCGTCAACTCACGAACAGGCTGTGTATTCCTGTTTTGGAGGGTTGTTTGGGAGTATTACATTTCCTATAAAAACCAACTGAAAATGATGGTCAGGTGCCCCAGCCCCCACTCAAAAACATTCTTAAGCCACAATGTAACTGAAATAACATATATTTGTAAAGAAAAAGGGCAGGGAAAATGCTGTTGCAATACCAGTAATTAAAACAAAACAAGACAAAAAATGCCGTGCAATAAGGAACAGTGTTTCCAATCCATCACAAAAGTGGTGCTTGAAGAAAAGTGGGTTTAATTAGAAAAGCAGAAGGCGGCAGACAGGCTTTGCGGAGCTCTGGGGCCCCTTTCAGCCACACCTTCAGATGCTCCGATACTGAGCAGGTGATGGTTTCCCCCCAAGATGTCCCAGGTCCTGTCCTCAGCACTGCCTCTTAGGTGTGTGCCTTCTGCTGTGATTTAGTCCATATTTTGAGTCACTAGTGAAAAGAGGAAAGAAGGAGACTGTGTGGCCAAGAGCCCAACGCCGCAGGCCAACGTTGCTCATTGCTGGCTTGGTGTGGGGCTCGCAGCAACGTTTCCCAGACCTGCTACGCAGAGTGCTCAGCAGTTCTTCCTCCACAGCAATGTGCACAAAGGCACCCCCACCCCTCCTCACCCCCGACCCCACTCTTGGTGAAGGTGAAGGAGAGGCTGGAGGGAAGGCAACTTAGCCCGAGGGTGCCCTGATGGAACCAGACAGGTGGTGCAGGGCTGCCTGATCCTAACGCCATTTCCTTCATTTTCTCTGTGACCGGTGGGCAGGGTCAGGGGACCAGAAGGCGAGGGGAGGGAAGCACTGTTTCTAGAAGAGGACGAGGAGGCCGCTGGAGGCCCCCCTGCGAGGGGTCTGGGAGCACCCTTCCACCAAGACATCTGGTGGTCAGGCAGAGCAAGGCTGTGAAGATGCTGTGGGGCGTGGCGCAGGGAAGGAAAGTACGTGGATAACTGCGTGTAAACATATGAAGTATTTAAGGTCAGGGCTGTTGACTCCAGCAAGAGCCAGTGGAAATGCAAGACACTATTAACCAGATGGATACCGTCCCTCCACTTCAGAAACCACAGCCTAAAATCAATGCTGCACATTGAGACTCAGTCCACAGAGAGTCAAGGCAGAAAATGACATCAAAACAAAGCACCGAAGCCTCCAGGAGAGGGGTTAATAAATAAATAAAGCAAAATTAATAACAGAAGGGTATGTGCTGAGTGGCAAATGCACCTCTCGAAGAAGATGCTTCCTCCTCAGTAAACAACTGGGAAGAGAGCACAAGGAGGAAAAGAAACTTTGCAAATTATCATTTTCTCTCCTGTTGATCAACCCAGGGGTTCTCGCTCATAAAATTGAAAGAAATAAAATTCAACCATAACTAGCTCCCCCAGGCTCCTCAGAAGTGCTCACGTGGCAGGGAGGGGACTATGGGGGAGGAAGAGGGGAGCTTCTGTCTGTACTCCTCCCGACGACGGGTTCCTGATCAGTGAGGACACAGGGCTCTGGGGCCCATTTCCCCAGGTCCACGCCCCCGCACCCCACCCCACCCTGCACAGCCTCCGAGGACAGGCAGTGCTCACGTCCCGTCCTCCCGTGGATATGGTGGCTATGCCCTTCCCACTCAGCCCAGCTGTTTGCTCTGTGCTTCGGCACAGAAGTGCCCTTTGACATGCAGATGTCCCCAGCAGGGCACCTGCCCTCAAGGCACCTCTGACCCAGTTGCAGGGCAAAGGCCCACGTGAGAGCCAGGGAACAAATTCCAGCCGCATCCTGTGCCCTTTCCACTGAACCCTGCAATCTGCCTCCTTCCCTCCCATCTCCTTCCCGGTTTCCTTAGATTCCACTAAGATGCCTGGATCTACAGGCACCATGGCAGCCCCTCGGCTGGAAAACAAGATGGATGTGAACTTGAAGTTGACAATTCAACCCAACTCTTTATTTTGTAAGTTAACTCTGTAAACAAATCATTTTTAAAGTGATTTAGAAAATGCAAATGTTAGTTGTTGTCATTGGTGGTCAAAGGTAATATCAGCAAAGCAGCAGAAACTGGACTATTGGGCCCTTCCTGGGATTGTGCTGGATAGCAAGTGAAGGGCACTGCTGGCGGGAGACACCTGTGGTAACAAGCGGAGAAGGACCAGGCGGCCTTCAGCAATCCGGCGCCATCCTTCCCTCTTCACAGCGATGGTCTTACAGGCCGGGATCATAGCACTCAGGTGCGCTTTCCTCTTTCCTTTGCTCCTCCTCCCCCTGCTCCTCCCTGTTCTTTCCCCGGCCTCCCTGTCTCTCTCTCCTGCCCTCTCTCTCTCTCTCTTTCTCCCTCTGTTGGAGTGTGTAATCAACAGGGAAATACCAACTAGTCCAAGAGGAGGAAGCCTGGTTTTAGAAGGGCAAGTGGTGATGGGTTGTTCACGGTCCACTAACTACCAGGCACTGAAGGAAGCATTTTACAAGCATGGTCTTACTGAGTTCTCACAAGCAGCCTGTTCTTCCGACAGTGTTTTCACCAATGTATTAAAGAAGAAACCAAATCCCTGAAACACCAAGTGACCCACCCTGCATCACAACTGGCAAGTGCCAAAAAAAGAAATCTGAACTAGATCCACTTGCCTGAGAAGCCCAAGCTTTGTTTGACATTCAGCACTTCACCCTCCAAGTCCTTGCTTTGATCAGCAAGTCTAAACTCTTTGAGTAAGAATCTCTGGCTATTCCACTTGATGTCTCTTCTTACCCTTTCTGGGTTCCTTGTTTTAGTCTCAAGCTCAAAATGTCTCACAAAAGTGATATTCAGGGGCATTAGGTTCTCCATGCAGAAAGAAGTCAAATTTAGGCTGCAGTGGTCGTGGGGCTGACGGGCAGAGAAGGTGGCTGTTTTCCACCCGACATGCTGCCACCCCTCCTCAGTCTCTCTGTACGTCAAAAAGGCAGTTGGAAGCCTTTTGGGGTACCCCTTGGACATCTTCTCAACCTGTGCCCTCACCCTTCTTCATGACAGCTACCGTTTAAGAATGCTTTCCCTTCTTGACTGCCTGATTCTTAAATACAAAGAGCATTCAAGATGAAGGGCCCAGAGAGACCTACGTGTGGCCAGGCATGCCTATCACGTGGAGAACTATTAAAGTAGGTAAATCCCTGGATCCATCTCCCATGGTCCTCAGAGACTAGGTTTGGGGTTCAGAAACTTATTTTTTAAAGCCTCTTGAATAATTATTCTGATCAACCAAATGTAGACATGATTACAGGTTGATTGAGTACCCAAACTTTACATGTTGAAGTCCTAACCCTCAGAATGTGACTGTTTTAAATAAGCAAATATTAGGTTATATTTTAAGTTAATATTAAGTTCCAATGGGGCCATGTAGATGGGCCCTAACCAAATAAAACTCATGCTCTTATAAGAAAAGGAGATTAGGATGCAGACGTACACAGGCGAAAACCATGTAAAGACACAGGGAGAAGAAACGGTCACCCCCAAGGTGAGGAGAGAAGCCTCAGGAGAAACCAACCTGCCCACCCTTGATCTTGGACTTCCAGCCTCCAGGACTGCATGAAAATAAACGTCTGTCATTTAAGCCACCCAGTCCAGTGTACTTTGTTACGACAGCCTTAGCACACTAACACAGGCACCTCAAGCCAGCCCAGCCTGCTCCTGGCAGAGGTTGAAGTGGGTGGTAGCAGTTGCGGTCTGAACTGGTCGATGCCCATTCCCACGGCCTCCAGGCGCGTTGACAGTGGGTGGAGTCTCTAAGTGATGTGCACTGACCTACATTCTAGGACTCATTCTGTGCCCCGTACCAACTCTAGGGACCAGAGAGCCACACCAGCCCCAACCGTCCAGATGAAGCCTTCCCTGATGACTGGTGGACTTGTACCAACCCCTCACTTCTCTGCAGAGAATCTGCAGTGCTAATTATCCAAGGCTGCTATTCAGCACTGGACAGGGCCAGCTTCGTACTGATAACCATCTGGTCTTCCCTGCTGACTCAGGCCTGGTGTTTCCACAGGCAACTGATTGATTGACCAGGAAATGGGGAGTGGGGAGAAAAAAAGGAGGTGGGGGATCTATCTTCTCTCACGGCTTCAGAAGGAGCAGGAGAGCCACTGAGTTACGTGTGCAGGATCTGATCTGGTGTGCGTGGTAGAATCGGGTCTCCTTATTCAAAAGGGGCTTCTCTCAATATCCATCCCTGGAAAGCACAGTTTCTTAGTCAGAGGACACAGTCTCAATCCTGTCACTATTTTTTCTGTGATCTTGAGTCTATCACTTAGATTATTCAGGCGTTCATTTCTTCATACAGAGAATGGAGGAAAAAGAAACACCTGCCTTACCTACCTTACAGACTTACAGTGAATATCAAATAAGATAATGTACAAGAAAGCACTTGGAAAAGTATAAAAATGTTATTCAAATATGAAATGTGACAAATCCTTCATGCTCAAAATATATATGTGAATCAGAATGAATTCCTGTCTAGAGGAGGCAGCAGCAGTCACAATAAAAATGTGAGGGATGACTGATGGGCAGCCTACATGAGTGGCTTTCAAATTTTGGGAGGGAACGGTGGTGCACAGTAAAAAAAAATGGGGCAAGAAATCTGGAGATGAGTTTCTGGAACCAGCCCCACCAGAAATTATGTGTGTGATGTAACGCAAACCCATAACTCCTCTGAGGCTGGGTTTCCTCATGTCTGAGATGAGGATAATAATCTCCACCTCATCTTGAAAATGAGGTTATTGTGCCCTGGCTGGTGTGGCTCAGTGGATTCAGTGCCGGCCTGCAAACCCAAGTCAGGGCCAGTGCTGATGCCCAGTCAGGGCACATGCCTGGGTTGCAGGCCAGTAGGGGGCTCTCAAGAGGCCACCACACACTGATGTTTCTTTCCTTCTCTTTCTCCCTCCTTTCCCTTCTCTCTAAAAATAAATAAATAAAATCTTTTTTAAAAATGTGGTTATTGTAAAGATTAAATGAGATTATAAAATTTAATATATGTAATGCTAATATGCCTAAATTAAAAGCATAACATGTTAAATAGATTGAGTGCAGCAGGACAAGGGAGTTAGGAGAGAAATTAAAAATCAGTGAGATTCTAGTTGGAGTAACTATAAGCTTAGCCAAAAGGTGTGCTGACCAGAAAGTCACTTAGAACATATTAAAAAGGACTTGGAAGTAGGGAATTACCCAGGTAAGCAGAAATAAATCAACCAATAGAGAAGACCTAAATCCAGACAAATGGCAGCAAGTGAAAACTGTGTGTCTTCAAGAATTAGAATATCAGAGAATTGACTGGAGCAAAGGTAAGGTTTTTTTTTTAAGGTGTAAATAGGAAAAAAGAGATATAGTTTATACTATAGCTAAAAATACTTTGAAGTGAGACAGAAATTAAAACCCTGATTAATTATTGTACCTTTGTCAAGCTGAAATGAGCAGTACAACTCTGCATTTGTAAATTGGCCACCTATCCATACAGCCTGTCCCTCAATTGCTCTAAATGCTTGTCATGTGGTTTTTATACCCAGCTATTTAAACATATAGCATCCTAAAAATATTAAGAACTGTGCTATGTGCTTTGCATCTACTAGGCATCTAAAAAATGTTTAATTCTTAGAACAACTCAGAAAATGATAAAACTGGAAACCTGTAAGTCTTATAATTAAGGGATACGAAGCTCAGAGATTAATACCATGATAAAAGACAATAACTGAACCCAAAATTAGTCCCAATTTAGACTAACAAAGACTTGAAAAATGGTGGTGTCTCATGCCAGGGGTTAATTTCTTTTTTTAATTAAAATAAATCTAAAGGTAACAGTCAAAGGGCATCATGGCAGATCAATAGTCATCGAGGACCAGGCTCCTTCTAACTCTCTGCTCCTCTATCTCTAAGATATCCTCATCCTCATGGTCCTAAAACATTGCTAGAGCTACAGCTATTATCTCTATGATCCAAGGAACAGAATAGAGAGAAGAAGAAAGTCTCCCTCCTTTCTCAGAGACTTCTTGAAAGTCCCATACTAGACTTCTGATACATCTCATCAGTTAGAACTTTGCCACAAAGCCTTACTTAGTCGCAGGGGATTCTGGGACATGCAGTCTTTTATCTGGGAAACAATGTTTCCAATTAAAATCTGGGCTATGTTACTACACAAAGGAAAGTATGATGGTCAGGAGGCAACTAGGAGTCTCTGCCATACCACAGTTAAAAATTCCAAAGTCTATGTTCTTTGTTAGTAACATAAAACCCCTAAAACACATCTGTTTGAGGATTCCCCAGGCCCATTTGGACACATGCAGTGTTAGCTCAATCTAGTCTTGCTATTAAATGGGAAAATAAATGCAACATATTTGGATTGCTCTACTATTGCTATTATTTGGGGACAATAGGGCTCAATGGAACAAGGGGTACAGTGAGCATTGAAGAGAAACCTGAGAAATTTTCTTGTGTCTGCTCAACCAAGAAACAAGTTTTATGTGTTGTCATGAAAATTATGGACAGAAATGTTTCCAATATAAATGTAATTTAGAAGGAGAAATACCAAGCCTGGAAAAAAAGGCTGAAATCTGAGTTAAATTTGGTTCTAGCCATTGGCCTTCAATCTTGCTGAACTGAACATTTCAAAAAGGAAACAGAGCAGAGACAAATTTTATAGCTTTGCGAAAATAGCTCTAGATGGATTTTCACCTATAAATGATCATGAAAAAATACTATGATTGCAACAAAGGATCTTACAATCACATATGGAGCTGGCATTCTGGAAACTAGGTGAGCAAACCAAATGCCCATTGTGTGGACTCACTGCATCATTTACAAAGCTGGGTCATCCAATCAGGTCCAGCCGCAGCGCCAGGTCCGGCCCAGACCCCACAGCATCCCTAAGCTGGCTTCAAAAGCTTGTCCCTGCCCTATCCTACTGCATTTCAAAGCCAGCCTAGCTGAGCTCTTTCTGGACTTTACACAAGCAGGCAGCAAACTGGGAAGGTTCCAACCTTAGTTCTGTCCCACACTGAGTCACCTCACCCTGGGCATGTCCCTCCCTTCCTTCTCTGGTCTCCAGGATCCTCATGTATAAAATGAGCAAGTAGGCCAGTTAATCAGAGGTCCCTTCTGCATCAAATGTCACAAACACTGAAGAGGTCAGTGTAGGGTTTGGTGAACAAAAGCAGGGAGTGGGGTGAGGGGCAACAGGAAGTGACTAAGCCATTCTAGTTCTTTAAAAAATCTCCACACTAAATAGGTGAATTTGTTTGAGAAGTCTCCTCCAATGCTCCATTCAGTCCCACAAGAATAGCTGGGACCCGCTGTTGTTCGCGTCCACCTCCCAGGCAAGGAGCCTTCTGCCACCTCCTACATCACAAGAGCTCGGTGTTCTGAGCTCCTAAAAGCCTGGTCTGCTGACTCAGATAGACCTGAGTTCAAGCCCAAGATCAGCAGCTTCTTGTCCCTCTGCAACGTTCCCAACCTTTATATATCTTAGATTCTTGATCTCCAAAGGGGAAGCCCCAACACTACTTACCACAGGGTTGTTGTTAGAGTGAATGGCAGTCTCTGGCACATCCTGAATAGTCAAGCAATATTAACTGCAATTAGAAGCCTTACTTAAACACGTAGAGACAACAAACCCTGGAAATTTGGAGTTTGTGGGCCTGCTTTGAGCTTTCTATGCATTAAACCTCAGGACCATCCACATGTATTAAAATGTCCCAAAGCTGGCAGGAAATAATCCAGAGTTCCAAATCATTCAGAACCAAGATCAGAAGGGGTGTGTGTGTGTAAAATGCAATGGAAGAGGTGAAGGAACAAAGGAAATCCTGTCCCTAACAAATGGAGAGAGGACAGCTTTTCAACCAGAGTCTGATTCTTCCCATCCCGTATCTCCCAGGATTTTGCTTTTCCCTGCACTTGCAGCCACTTGCAGGAAGACCCAGCCACCTGCAGACGTTACCGGCACGCACAGCATCAAGCTCACCTTCATCAGTGGAAGCAGCACTGCTGAAAATCTGGTGATTTTCATACGGAGCTGACAACATGGTCATTTATATTCTGCACCACATAACCAAAGAGCTTGTTATGCAAACACAGGCCACTGATTTGACAAATCTCCTAGAAGCAGAATTAATGTCTGTATTCTGGGCAAAGATGTAATTTATTTTAATATTTTAAAGAGATAATATATCTATCTATCTCCATATATTCAGGGACTGAGATATATACATGCATAGAGATGTATATATTTAAAGAGTGTCGAGCTCGGGCACTGGGGCTGCTGTGTTGCTGCATTAAGAGTTTCTAGAAAAGGAATGAAAATAGCCTTGCTCGTTACTGCCAGCGTCTTACACTTGCAGTTTCTTTTTCCATTCCTGGCGATAATATAAATGTTATTCTTTTGTGAAAATGCTTTATTTATGGTGTCAGAGCAAGGAACATATTTCAAGGTAATGGAGGACTTCACAATGGAGAACAAACTGGGCTCTGCCCAACGCAGAAAAAGTTTTAAACGGTAGAAGCTTCCGTGGGTATTTCCCAGTCATTGGGTTTTCTTTTCTCAAAGGGAGAGTTTTGTTAAAGGAAAGGTCAGCCTGGCTGTTACAAAGGACTGGCTCTGAAGGTTGGGGGTTCAGTAAAATCCTGACACCCGCACAAGAGGGCGAGACTAACAGTGTTTGGGGACCAGCTTCAGAGAGACACAGCTTAATGGGTTCCCTTGGAGAGGGGCTATGGCCCCTCTTCTGGGGACAGCTGCTCTAGGCCCTGGCTGGGCCTCACCAAGCTTTGACAGGTATTTGACTTCAGAAGGAGCCCTTGATCCTCGTTCTTTTCCGGTGGGAAAAAGAGAAAGGAAGTGGCTTCGAACCAAGTCCTTGTAACCCTTTAGCCCTCTTGTATACCTGCCTCCGGCTTCTATTTGAGATGCATGATTTAAGGAGGTAACCCCACTCTTCCCCATTTCCCCCAATTCCTTCAAGCCTGGGTATGCTCCCTTCCCTAGCCTGAACCCCCTCATGGGAAAACCTAATCAAACCTGCCACATCTCTTGTTGCTACACAGCTAAAGGGCCCAAACAAGAAATCAATGTGCCATGGCCCAGGGGATCTGTTGTGCTGTTTCTCTGTTAATGCCATGTCAGGAGATGTCACCAAGAATCGAGGCTGCTGAAGATGGCATCCGTTCCTGTTTGGAAAGACCTCTGACAGCACTTGAGCAGGAGAGACTGGAGAGGGGGTCCCACAGGGAGGCAGCTGCTGGGGGCAGACAGTGTGCCTCCTAAACTCCATCGACAGGAGATGCTAGGCCCAAAGGAAGGGGAGTCAAGAGGGTTGACCCTCTTCCATGGCAGGAGGGGGCAGCAGGGCCCCCCAGGAGAGACCCCATCTGTACCAGGAGCTAGCTAACATGCTGTGTCAGCTCGGTCTCCATCCTGGTCCCACACCCCACCACACTATTGTGCACAGGTATGTTTCTGGAAGCGGGCAATCCCTGGGGAAAGAACACAGGCTACCACTGACTGAGGATGACCAGGCAGTCTCAGAGAGCAGCCTTGGGAATAAGCATCATCTGTCCAGTTTCCCAACTGCATGCCCTGTAGACTGACCCAGATTCAAGGCACACTGCCTGACCACGCAGACCTCAATGTGCCCTGAGCTCTTCCCCCACCTCCTCCTCACCTTCTCACTGCCAACCAGCTCCCCACCTCCACCCCCACCCCCCGCCCCGCCCCGCACCAGGGAAGCTCTGGTCATTTGCTAGCTGCACTGGTGGTTATGATGTAGAGCTCACACTGGATGGAACCGACAGTTACACAGCTGCTGCTGGTACCCAATATGCACCAGGTACAATATGCTTAAAACAATTGATCAGAACCAGGCCTGGTTCTGCTGGCCCTTATGACCTTATGCAGAAGAGCAAGGGGTCAGGGAAAACACCATCTCTTCATTCGGCCTTCCCAGACCCCAGCTGCTCCCTCTCTCATAGACAGGCGATGTCAGGCGCTCCTCAGCGTCTGCTCCTTCAACACTCATGCCTCCTGCCACTCTTCCCTTCTCTCCACCCACTGTCCATCAGCTCCTTGAGCGTGGGGATTGGCCAATTTATAGTTGTAGATCCAGCGCCTAGTTCAGCACTTGGCATACAACTGATACTTAATAAACATTGGTTGAACACATGAATGAATTTAAGGAAGGGAGGAGATAAACATCAGCACACCACCTGGGCTTTTCACCAATCTCTCCTATGCTTGTGAGGAGGAGAAGGATGTTAAAGATGCAGAAATGGCTGAAAACTAAGGGTTTGAGTTTATTGTTCACGTCTTCAATTCACAGTTTATGGAGGAGGTTTGAAGCTTAGCAGAACTTACTAAGTATTTCCTATCCTGTAGCAAACTAGGAATGGTGCTTTAGACAAAGTCTAGACCTTGATTCTAAAACAACTTGAACCAAATCACTTAAACTCACACAGACATTTTCGCTACCAGGAGCACAGTCCTGCTAAGGGACACCTTTGCAAAAGCAGGCTACTCTACAGTTTCCTCTTGGGTGGTCATTCATTACACATTGCGGAGAATAAGTACATTTTCATGTTTGTTGTTGTTTTTGCTCAAAATCCGCAGGCAGGATTGATGAGGCTGGGATGGTGTAGCAAGGCAGGGTCTCAGCCTGTGGTTACATCATGGACCTTTCCCGAACAGATATGTGCCCTGGGTCCCAGAGGCTAGGCCCCCAGTGAGAGAGAAAGCACAGGAAAAGCCCTGATGAGGCCAACTGCGGACCAACCTGAGGGATGAGGCCCTCCCTGACTCCTGGCCCTCTGGGGCGTCATTCTAGTCCAACAGCATCCCCACTTCCAAGCAGAGCAGACTGAGGGGGACCCCAGCCCCACATAGCCATGCAGCAGCAGAAGAAGTGGGGTTTTCTACCTTGTGCATCCCCAGGAAATCAGGAAGTTCTCCCAAACCTTTCCAGGCCACACCAGAGATATAAACCTCATGTGCAATAGCTTTGATGGGAGAGACGTATACTCAGAATGGAAGCCGAGCTCCAGGGCAGACCAGCACGGTGCATTACCAAGGAGAGGGCTCAGCACACAGGAGATGGGTGAGGGCCTGGACTAAGTACCTCTTAGCTGGACAGATGAGCCCAAGAGAGTTTTCTTGAAGCAACAACAATGAAAAGATCTCTTCGGTTTGAAAAGATAAGGTGGAGTTTACCATGCCAGAGGGCCTTCTAACAGAAAGGTTTTATCCTGACGGTGGTGTCCTCTTAACATATATTTACTTTCTAATTACCCAGAACTGTGTAATTAACCTGTCACTAGACAGGGCTTGCCACACTGATGAACAGACAAGAGTTCTAGTGTTAATAATCTGCCTGGTGGAGGGAAGATGATCCTTGTTCTCATGATGCAGTTGGTGTGTCTCTGGTAGGGCTGTACCTTCCTTCCCCCTTTATTTCCTCTATTGAAGTCTCATCCCGAAGGAAACTTCTTTTTAATATGGAGGTGTCATAGGACTCCAGCTCACACCAAAGGGAGTCAGATACCTTGAGTGGGGCAAGCCGGAAGATGAGGGGAGCATGGCTTGGAGTTGTAGATGGACGAGGACATCACCCCAGGACTCTGGCCTGGAACCAAGAGTAACAGAAAAAAGAACAGGGGTATTCCCTTTTATCTGGAGTCAGACTGATGTAGTGTTGTATTCAGTGCCCATCACTGGCCAGCTGGGCCAGTCACATAAACTCCTCGTCTGCCGTACTGGGGTGAGAACACCTGGGTCACCTCGTGATGCGGACACCGGCCAGCAGTGTCCACATCATTATGGATGAATTAAAACATACACATGGACTACCGAGTCCGGTGGAGGAAACAGGATGACAGCATGGCTTTTCTCTCAAGAGGAGCAAAAGCTTCAGCCTCCACCATGACAGGCCTTTATTCTAATCTCTCCTTACATTCCAAGATGGTTCTCCCTCACCACTCCGGTTACAACAAAAGGAGCCAATGCCCCTAACTGCATCACAGAAGAAGGATATTAGCAAATGAATAGGCAGCCAGTTACACTGGTCCCAAGGTTTAGCACTTGCAGGGTGAGGGGGTTTTAGCAAAAAGCAAGATTTAAAACAGCCTAGGTATATTGAAAATCTAATTTCCCATGAGAGAACCTATCTGTGGGCGTGGGTCCTGTGCATCTCCAGGTGGGAGCTGGGCCCACGCCATGCAGAAGGGTCTGCCACAACCTCGCACATGGCAGGGGAGAATGAGAAGTATGTGAAGGGGACAGTGTGTGGCACATAGTAGGTGGTTCCTAAACGCCACTCCCCACCTCTGCCTCCTTTTCCTCCGCCTATCTCTAGTCTTCTCCTTCTGTGGTTTTTCAGAAAACAGGGCTCTTCTTTAAACAATAGACCCAATTGTTTTCGGCCTCAGATGATCTCTCTCATCACCACAAAGTCGGATGCTGGTGCCCCCATTTGTGAAAACCATCTCCCCCTGAAGGCAGAGGAGATGATTAGGGGATGCTCTTAGGAGGTGAACAGCTTAAGTCCCTCTGGAAATCAGCCCATAAAAACAATGACACACAAAGCAACTGGCTCATCAGAGGAAAAACCGTGAACAGAGGGGGCAGGGGAATGCTGTCTGCCCCCTCTGGGGACCCCCACCCCTGTCAACTGCTGTTTGCATAGTTCCTGAGACACCTGAGGCCACCCTGGCTCCAGGGCCCTGAGACTCCAAGAAGGAGGTGTCCACAGCCCCTCGAACCCCTTGGACCCCTTGGACCTGTGGGAACCCTTCTCTCCACATAGCTGTGAGCCAGCCCAGCATATGAGCCCTACGCCCCTCCCTGCATCTGTTTCATCCAGCCTCTGTTCTGCCAGGTGTGCATTTCATTCACTTTTCCCTGCTAACTGGTGAAAACCCAGGCCCCCAGGCCACAGCTTCACCACCATCAGCACCATGTCAGTCACCCCCCCTCACACCCCCCAACACACACAGGCTGGGCTGTAAGACAGCCACTTTCTCCTCTTCAGGCTTTCCTGTCTATCTCTCCATTTCCTGCCATCAAACTCCTCTCCTAAATCCAAATCCCTCTCAACTAGGTGTCACATCTGAAAGAAGCCAGATAAATTAATCCCCACTACAATGCACCCACTAAAACTGACAGCAGCTTAATGTGTTTTAAGCGCAATGTGCTTGAGACCTGCCCCAGGGGGTTGCATTTTATCAGGGGATTCCTGAGCTGCAGAGAAATGGCGCTCAAAGACGGGAATGACACAGCCTCGTGAGTAAGAGGAAGGGCAAGGTGAGGGCTTGAGGGCAAGTGAGGCTTTCTACCTGATGTCTCTGTGCCCATTTCTGAGCATTCCCCAGACTCTCCCCTGGACACTCCACTGAGCATCAGAAGAATGAGGGGCGGGGGAGGGCTGGGAAGTACCAGCTGTTTTCCATTTAATATCGATACCTGTCTAGGTTTACATGGTATAGCAGGGGTTAGTTAACAACGGGTAGGCTTTATGCAAAAGATGGCAGACAAGCCAATTTTCATGACCCTCTTCTTATTGATCACAAAGCCACCCCTAGAGCAGAGACCCCTGTGATAAGGGCCTCCTCAGGGAGAGAGGGTGGGGTCACTGCCTACACCACCATTGCCACACCTCAGGCAGCAGAGGTCAGTATGCACATCGGGTACCTTCCCCTTCCTAAGGTCCAGTGTGCCCAGCCCAAGTTGGGTAGGACCTTGTGAGATAGAGCAGGCAGGAGCAGCTCCTGGGGTCATCTTCAGGGCACTGAGGGAAAGCAAGGTAGCTGAGGGTTCACACTGCTGGGTCACATTTGAGAACTGTCCACAGGGAGGAAGGGAGAAGCCAATGAGCAGCTAGCAACTGGCCAGGCTAACGACAGAGTGCACATCACCCATCTATCCCATTCACCGTCGGAGGGCTCTCCGTGCATTGCCTTTCAGCTTCCATCAGCAGTGGTGTCTTCTTTGACTACGAACAGCGACACTCTATTCCCAGTCATCTGTTTATGTGGGTTCTAAGTGTCTCCTATTTTCCAAGGTAACCTCGACTACAAACAGGATGTTCATTATCTCTCCATTGCGTGAGACAGTGTTGGTTGGTCAGATTATATGGTAATGTGTCCTAATTGTTGGTTCAGAAAAATATGCTTAATGAACCTCTCTAACCATATGGTGGGCTTGTCCCTTGGGCAAGGATTTCTAAGGCATGACCTAGACTTATTTTCTCCATGCATTTTCAACAACCTTTTCCTCTATGAGCACACTTTGTACAGGACATGAACCCAAGGACCTAAATATGCCCACACTGGTGAGGGTGACGCCAACGAGGACCTCTCTCTTCATAGGGCTGAACCGATCCTCCCTACTCGAATCGCCTACCCCTGAACTTCTCCAACGAGTTACGCTAAGAAGAGCCTCCTCACCCCCACCATACTGCTTGCTGCTTTCAGCCTCCCAGCTTCTTGCCGGAGCTCATTAGATTCAACCCAAGTCTACATTCTCTGCTGCACCTTCCCTCCCTGATTCCCTGGCAGGAGGATTGAGGTGACCTTTAAATGTCACTTGTAAATGCCAGCTGATGCTAACTGGCTCCAAACTTCTGCACTGGTATAGTTTTCCCAAAAGCCAGCCGACAGCAGAGCTCAGGCACAGGAGTGTGTGGGGGTGCGGCTGGCTTCTGGGGACAGGTCTGCACCTGGAGCAGGCACGTGACACTGCACTCAGCCAGAAAGCCTGGGTTACCATGGTCAGACTCTCCCTGCACTGGGAGGCGATGTCTGTATTATTAAATGTCAGAGCTGGAGAAATCCTTAGAGACCAATCACCCTTCAGGCTCCTGGCAGGTCACCAAGGTCCAAAGAAAGAGGTCAAATATATAATTTTGAAAACCTAATATTTGGCAGGAACTTTGATAGGCATTCACCCAACCTTGATATATGCTTTATATTGAAAGAATAAATGAATGAATGAAAGGCTGTTTATTTTAATTCTCTCATCTCTGAAAGGTAGGTATCATCTTCATATTACAATAAAGGAACACACTCTACAAAGTTGATTGAGTTGTCTAAGGTTGCATAACTATTAAGAAATGAAGCCAGGATTCAGATTTAGGTTTGCCCAACTCTAGTACAATTTCTAGTGGTCCATCTGCATCCCACACCTAACTCCTTCCTTACTCGTCGCCAAGGACCGTTCTGTAGCCTTTAATTGTCCTATGCACCCTGATTGTTTGCCTGAGTTTCTGGTTTAGTTCAACATTTATCAATTAGCATCCTCCTGTTCTACCACCTGAAGCTTTCATGTCCCATTACCCAGCTGCCATATGTTTGTCAGAACAAATTGCCTGCAAGGAAAGCAGGAGAGGAGAGTCAGGGTGAGACCCTATCATAAGTGACATCCCATCATTAGGCTCAGATCACAGAGGGTGAGGGCAGTGGAGGGTGTTGCATTTTTCCTCCTGCTCTTCCACAAAGGGGAGACCCAAGACCCAGCACGTGGCTTTGAAGAAGGCCCTACAGGAAGCGTTGGGCCAGATTCAAGTGTGGCTCCAGCTGGAAGCAACCCAGTGTCCCTTCTGAAGAGCCTTGTTAACTCAGTGGGTGGCACACTCCTGAATGTGCCATCATGGAGGGGCTATGCGGAGCCGTGTTCCCAGTTTTCCACCAGGCATCTCATAAATGGGTACAAGAGAATTCCAGAAGAGCAGAAGTAGCTCCTGGCTGACAACAGTCATGCCAACTTTGCCTCTGAATCAGGGCAGAGACATTACATAGAGAAGAGGAGCCGTTACATAAAGAAGAGTTTCAGCACCTGGTCTGTTTACTGCACTCCTGGGAGGCTGGAAGAGTCACGTGAAAGGGCCCTCAAGAGAAAAGAATGAGTTTCAAAGAAAATTAAGTGTCCACCAATGGTCCTCAGTGGCAATTCACATACCAACAGGAATCCCTGATTTGGGGTGTGATGAAGAAGGACAGTTTATTTAGTGCAGACAGCTCAACAGTAACACAGTGCAGCATGGCTGTGAAAACAGCATGGTCAGGAAACTGCCCCAGGGCCATGCCAAGCTCTTCAGCTAGGCAGCTTCGCTCAGCCATGGCCCTGTTTGGTGATGGTCCCCATCTGTTTTGCTCTGCTCTGCTCCAGTTAAGATGTCTCTGCTGTTTTAGCTTCAGGGAGGGAAACCAGACTTGGATGGAGAGTGTGCCCCCTGAGCTACAGGGGAGCTGCTTATATCGACAGTAGTGCCTGCCCCGTCCCTGACTGGTCAGATGAGTGCTGCTCTGATTGGTCAGAGCTGTGTGGCTCCAATTGGATGGGAAGAGCCTCAATCCTATTGGCCAAAACAGGACTCCAAGAACTCCTTTATAAGGGCTGGCTCAGAGGGCAGACACACGGGGCAGGCAGGTAGTTTAGCTTGAAAGAGGCTTCTCTGCAAAGTGCAGTTTGCAGGTTGTGTGAAAGGCCCTGTGTAGAAATGGCTGCTAGGCTCTGTTTACGTTTTGGTTTATTTTTTTAAGTTGAGCCCAGTTGGCCACCAACAGCCCTTCTTGGCAGGTGTCTTTTTTTTCCTTGGGGTTCACATAAGGAATTTGGTTAAGGCATGTTTTACCACAGCAAGACTTGACACATTTGACTACATGTATCCTTAGGTCCCTCACGTACAAGTAATCAATAAAGCAGAAGTCGGGCTGGCCTCAGTGAGTTATCAAAGTGACCAGACTCTTACAACAGCTCTCTTTATTCATTCATTTGTTTATTTGTTCCTTCATGCACTTAGTAAGGTATTCATTCATTAATCAATATGCACTGAACTCTCAATTTATATGCTGTCCTCTGGGGGAATGATAACATGAAGAAGCTGTTCCTGCTATGGAGAAATTTACAGTCCATCTTACTAAGGGAAATAACACAAGCACTGGAGCCCCTAGTTCTGTCCACCTGCACTCAGAGCAGTGTGGCCTCAGGCTCCTGAGCTGCACCTGAGGACCTGTCTCATCTGGTTCTGTGGATTCACCGCTCTCTTGTACTTCACTCTTGGCCTTTGCCCACCAGCTTTCATTTCCCCCAATAATATCAATAGGCTTCATTAAAAAGCATTCTCCAACCCCGTGCAAACCAACACCCTCCCTAATATCAGAGGCTCTCCTGAGTCAGGAAGAAAATAATGAGAAAAACTTAGGGTGAATAAATTTTAGATGTTTGAATTGCGTGTTTGAGTAAATAAGCGAGAGGACTCTTATCTCCCTGCTTATTAGAAGCCAGCAGGGATGAGCTTCTGAAGGCTGTCTTCATCAGAGTGTGCCTCTCAGGATGGATTCTGCTGCCCCTGTAATCCAGCCACCGGTCCAACCAGCAGAATACACAGGCCAGGAAAGTGGCAGCGTCTCCCAGGAAGTCTTAAACCTGCTTATAATTTTCTGATTCCATAAAAAGAGAAGATTGAGACTCATTTTAGTTGAAGTAGTTGGCTCAGCCCCAATAATAACTGCGTGCATGCTCTTTCTTTCTATTGGCTCAGTGGGCGACAGTCTGTTTATTTTCTATTCCAGCAGAGTGAGGCGTGTAGAGAAGCTGAAAAAGGCCTGTTCTAGGTGCCCCAGGATACCTCTATGTTTCCAAGAGAGCATGCATGCATAGGCAATAAAGAAAAAAGGGAAAAATTGACTCAGGAAGGAAAAAGCAAAAATGAAAGACGTCTTCCCAAGAAAGCAGAAGCAAGTTGGGGTGGGATGGAAGAGTCACAGCTGCAGCTAGTGATGCTTCAGGTGGGGTACAGGGTTGCGGGGGAGAGCCTAAATTGTGGGTTAACATGGTTTTTTAGTAGTAGGGGGGAATACTATTTTTTAACTGAAGAATTTGCAGTTCCTTATCTCAGAGGTGTAGGAAATGAAAGTTCAGTTTAGTAAGATTCTGTAGAAAGAATCCAAGCGGGACACTAACATCAGGTATCTTAAACCCAGCTGTGGGCTGAGAACGCATTCGGAAAAAATTTTGCTTCCTCTGCTTCTAAGGGAGATGAGCGCACAGGCACACCTCAGAGATAGTGTGGATTCGGCTCCAGACCACCGCAATAAAGTGAGCTTTGCAATAAAGCGTGTAGTAATTGTTTTGCCAGTGGAGGGTCTTGCCATCAATTTGTAAAAAAATATATGTATATATCTATGAAATGCAATAAAGTGAAGTACAATAAAATGAGGTATGCCTATAACCATTCTAGTTATTCCAGCTTAAAAGTAGAAATGAGAAAAGGAAAGTGGGATATACTTCTATTTTGATGGGATAGGTGGTTCTTCCCAGCATCTATTCCTTCTCAATTGTTTTATTCTGATTTTTCCTGGGGGATCCTTTCTCCATTTTTAGTCCATGAGTTATGGGTGAGGTTGAGTTCATTACCAGCACGGGATGTAAAGCACATGACCTTGACCTGACCAGTCAGCTCATCACAGACTGGTACAGAAAGAGCACTTGACTTCACTAAGCCAATCAAAGGAATCCCCAGGGCTTCTGTGGGAGCCACCAGGAAAAGCCTTTCTTTTTTCTCAAAAACTTGAAGCTGACTGAAGCCAGTGCTGTCACCTCTTAAGCATGAGGCGGAGGAGAGCTTGCCCGAGACTGGAGGCAGTGTTAAAGAGAGCCAAGAGATGGAGAGGCCAAGAGATGGAGAGAAATTCAATCATGGCGACACTGCCTGAGCTCCTGCATCGAGCAACATCTGATACCAGACTCAGACCTGGACTATTCTATTATGATGAAGCCAGTTTGTGTTGAAGTTCACCACTTTAAGCCAAATGAGACCTAATTCATACAACAATGGAATACAACTATTGTAAAAGATAGCTTAAGTTGGGACCCTTAAGTATACGGAAGGGTAAAGAATACGGAACTATTTATGTATGGCTTAACTACTGGTGTTTATCTCGCTTTAAGAATCTCTTGTATTTTAGTAAAATGACTCATGCCTCTGGCTATACAGTGGAGCTGGCTGATCAGGAGAGGCCTGGTGAAGGGCATGGAGAATTGTGACGCAGGTCTAGCACCTCATCGGTTTGAACTTCAAAAGCTCAGTGTGGCAGCAATAAGTTTCCCAAATAACAAAAGCCCCTTCAGCTTCATGACTAGGAGGCACCTCCTCCTCAGCTGCTGCTCCTGGCAGTGGGCCACACAGTTATCTCACTGGAATCGCTAGAGAAAGAAAAATGAGTTGTGGTGCAAAGAATCCTGATCTCTAATTCTGTCAATGTGGTTTGCATCTCACCCCCTCTAACTGTGTAACCAGCTGCAAACCACAACCCGTGTGGGCCTCAGTTTCTCCCTCTCTATGTGGGGGTGGTGCCTTCCTGCCCGGCTTTACAGGGTTGAAAAAGAGGCTGAGGCAAGAGCACCATGAAAGGCCTAAAGTGCTGCTTAACTAGGAAGCACTATTAGGAAAACTAGAAAGCTCTTCCTGAGGCCACGCACATCAGCACTAGTTTCTCTTTTAGGTATTAAACAAACAAACAAACAAATGAACCACTGGCATAATTACAGCTAAATTGGAAATGCTGGCGTTACCCAGAACAAGCTATCTATCCAGAGAAGCTGAGAGGACTCCGATGCACGAAATCATATTTCCCCAGGCATAGGATTAATTAAAACTATCAAGTGTTCCCAGCTCTTTGAAATTAACTTTGAAAGTGTTTGGTGTGAAGGGATAAAGAGAGAAGCAATGTGGGGGCGGGGAGGAGGGGAGCAACCCAGGGGCGGGTGCTGGAAAGACGCACCAGAGCTGTGTGTTCACTTTATTCCTCTTAGGAGAAAAGAGAGAGAAAAATGAAGTGTGAAAGTCTTTTGGAAGGACCGCAAAGATAGGACTAGCTCTGTGCATTCACCCACTCCAGTCTGGTGCATATGGGCTCTTTCCTCTTACGTGAACGTGCTCACATTCAACACCAAGGACTAAACCAGGTGGTGTGGATGCAGCTGGACAGTCATCCAAGGTGGGATCTCAGCTACCTTCTCTCTCTCTATTCCTGAGTTTCGTTCTCATTTAGTTTGTTTTTCTTCCTTGTGAATAAACCCATTTCTGGCACTTCCCTGAGCTCTTAGGGGGTCGTATTGTGAGCTGAAACAGCAGAGAAGTGCACCAGGAATCCTGGATCTAATTGTTGCTCCACCACATATCAGCTGCGTGACCTTAGCTAAGTCACCTGCTTCTTTCTAAGACTCATATCCTCACCTGGAGGAGGGAGAGAAGGGCTGAGGTGTTTCTTCATCAAGAAACACAAGTGAGACTTGGGAGTGAACTGCATTATACACAAAGGATTGCCAGAGGGCTCCAGAGGCCTGGAACATTCTTCTACATTTCACATTTGCTTGGGCCACTATCAGCTGGAGCATAGGACATTGCTAAGCCCTGGGGGTGATGGAACCCAAGGACTTGACCAACTCTGGACTAGCAAATAACATCTTCCTGGTGGAAATCTGTTTGCCGCAGCAGAGAAATGCAGTTTCCTGCCTGTGCTCACTGTGATACAAACCCTGGAAAACACACTGTTTCCTTTTCCTCTCACTTGGGCAAGCTTGAGATCTCCCAAGCACTACTCACCAGCTGCTTGACTTTCAGCTCCCCTAGACTGCAAAGGGAAGTGGTGTGGGTCCCCAGAATGACACCTTCTACCATCCCCCATCTGGTCCCCTGGGTCTACACGTCCCAATGCAAGGACTGAGGTCTGTGGACTCCACCTTCTGGAACTAAGGGGCCTGCTTCTTCATTGCACACTAAATTCCTAATTGCCTTTGCAGTCATATTAAATGTCAACTCAACATTAGAAGGCTTCTTTTCTCCTTCCTAACAGAAGTCAGAATACAGCCAGGTTTCCTACTGTCCTTTATTCAGCCATGTGCCTCCTGGGAGAACAGGCTTGTCACCTTTCCCAAGGTACAAGGGGTTTGTTTTGGTTGGTCTAAGCCAATCATGGTGATCCTATGCTCCTTTCTAATGGTTGGACCAGGGGCATATCAGTTATGGCCAGCAAGAGACAGGGGATGTCTTCTGGGGGCTTCTGGGAAAAGTTTTCTTATTTTGAAAAAGAGACATAAGGAAGGAAGCCACTATTTGTCCTTGGACATCTTTAGGTGTGAATGCAATGCCTGGCCATGAGGGCACCTTGGCAAGGATAAGCTCTTGTGCCCAGAGCCCATGTCACTACCGAGCTGCTGAGTGAGAGCCCTGCCTCAGCACGTCTTGTCACTTGTGATAATTTTATCATCATTTACATTGATTTGAGTTCTGATATTCTCTTACTTGCAGCCTGAAGCACACCAGAGATTCATAACTCCCACCATTTTCCACAGATAATGTCTTCAGTCCCTGGTTATCATCTTCTCCATCTGTGGGCAGGGCTTGCTAACACCACACCAGGCAGGCCACTGTGAGATGTGCTGATGCTGCTGGAGAGAGGACAGCACACAACCTCCCATCTGAGGTCCAGATCTCAACAACACCCCATGGATCACCAAAGTCACTTTAGTCTCTTCAGTAGTCTTACCTCTCTTCCCATCCAGGTAGAGCTGTATCATCTCTTGATTGAACCATTACAACTACATTTCTAACTAATTCTCCTACTAATCTCGTCCTAGCTCCACTTTGTTGTTTTCATTGCCATGAGAGTGAACTGAGGTCAATGTTTCCACATGGTCCATCTCCTGCTTAATAGCTCCCCACTGTAAACAGGGTAAAATTCAAGCCTCTTAGCAGGCTAAGAGGCTTTCCAATGACTGGTTCCAGGTCTCCTTTTCTGTCTCATGTCCCCAAAGACAGCACCTTGCTCTCTATGCTCTAATAACACCAAACTTGACTACACACCCTTTGCTGACAAATGCCTGCACATTCTTTCCCACACAGCTAGCTGTGTCTAGAATGCTGGTTCATCCTTTGGCACCTGGCTGATTGTAATGACACTTTGAGACTCATCCTGGGCCTACTTTCCTCCTAGAAGACTTCCCTGAACCTCCAGGATATTCTAAATCCTATCTTCTGGGCTTCCATAGCCTCCTGTGCATATCTAGAGCGCAGCATTTACCACATTACATTAAACATTTCTGTTTCAGTCAGCCTCCCCCATTAGATTCTAAGCTCTTTAAACAGGGCTTATTTAGCAGGTATTTATTCATTTCTGTGCATTGAGAACCAGGCATTACACCTGGAGCATGGTAGGTCCTCAATAAATATGGATTAAATGGAAATTTTGAATTTTGTGTTTGTCAAGCACACACAAATACTTAACATAAAGAAACAATTGCATCAAAAAAATAAAATAAAGCACCTAGGAATAAATTTAACCAAGAAAGTAAAAGATCTGTACTCAGAAAATTATAAGACACTGAAGAAAGAAATTGAAGAAGATACTAATAAGTGCAAGCATATACCGTGTTCATGAATAGGAATAATTAACATCATTAAGAGTCCATCCACTCAAAGTAATCTATAGATTCAATGCAATCCCTATCAAGATGCTAATGGCATATTTCACAGAGCTAGAACAAGTATTTCAAAAGAATTATATTAAACCACAAAAGACCTCACATACCCACAGCAATCTTGAGAAAGAAGAACAAGGTTGGAGGAATCATGCTGCCTGATCTCAAAGTATACTTCAAGATCATAGTAATCAAAAAAGCATGGTACTGGCATAAAAACAGGCATAAATTAACAGAACAGAGAGCCCAGAAATAAACCCATACCTTTATGGTCAGTTAATATGTGACAAAGGAAGCAAGCATATACAATGGAGTAAAGATACACTATTCAATAAACTGTGTTGAGAAAATCGGGCAAACACATGAAAAAAAATGAAACTAGACCACCTTCTTACAACATACACAAGAAAAAACTCAAAATGAATTGAAGATTTAATGTTAGACTCAAAACCATAAAAATATAGAAGAAAACATAGGCAGGAAAATCTCAAAAATTTCTTGTAGCAATACTTTTTCCTGATATAGCTCCTTGGGCAAGGGAAACAAAAAAAATAAACAAATGGGGCTATATCAAATTAAAAAGTTATTTGCACATCCACAAAATAAAAAGATAACCCATCAAATGGGGGAACATATTTGCCAATTATACATCAGATAAGGGGTTAATATCCAAAATTTATAAAGAACTTATAAAACTAAAAAAAAAAAGAGAGAGAGAGAGAAGGAAATCTTACTTTTTGCGACAGCATGGATGGACCTGGAGAGTATTATGCTAAATGAAATAAGCCAGACAGAAAAAGACAAATACCATATTGATTTCACATACATGTGAAATCTAGTGAGCAAAACAAACAAAATAGAGAATAGACACATAGACACAAAGAACAAACTGACAGCTGTCAGAGGGGAGGGAGGTTGGGGGCTCTGGGTTAAAAGAGATGAAAGGATTAAGCAAAAAAAAATACCTTTTTAGACACAGACACAGACAACAGTGTGGCAATTACCAGAGGGGAAAGGGGGTGGCGGTAAGTGGTGGTGGAAAGAGGTGTGACTTGGGGGTTGTTCACACACAATACAAAATACACATGCTGTCTTACAGAATTGAGTGCCTGAAACTATGCAATTTTATTAACCAATGTCACCCCAATAAATTCAATAAAAGTTAAAAGTTAAAATTTAAAAGGGGGAAAACAAACACAAAACAAAACAAAGCTTCCCTCGGGAGGAATGGCCAGATCAAAGAGAACCACATCGGTCACTGAACGGACATCGTTGGCTAGAAAGGAGTTTAGCTTAAGAGTTTGACATAGTTTTTAAAAAGGACAAGATGAAAAAGTGTTGTGTCAAAGTTCATATCAGTTCTCTCTCTCTCTCTCTCTCTTTTTAAGATATTTTATTTATTTTAGATAGAGGGGAGGGAGGAAGAAAGAGAGTGAGAGAAACTTCAATGTGCCAGAGAAATATCAGATCAGTTGCCTCTCACATGACCCCAACCGGAGCTGAACCTGCAACCCAGGCATCTTCCCTGACCCGGGATCAAAACAGCAACTCTTTGCTTTGTGGGATGACACCCAACCCACTGAGCCACACTGGTCAGGCCATATAGCAGTTCTTTATGATACCAAAGCTGGAGATAGAGCAGATGGTTCTAATGTCTAAAAAAACAAATGTAATGGCTTTGTTAATAAATGACAGGGCTCACTCAGACCAGGCTGGGAAAAGGAAGGTTGCAATGAATATAGTAAACTTTCTCTGTTTGAGAAAGTGGGAAGAACTTGATTTGGAGCTGATAGCCCAACCAGGGGGCACACACCTGGAGAAGGCATAAGGACAGAGGCAGGTAACAAAACAGTGGCAGGAATGGCCGAAGGACTTTTGTAAAAGGATGTGTAATATTCTAGGCTCGTTTGCTATGCCTGGCTGGTCTGCAATCAGCCTTTGTCCGGTCCAAAGCTCTGGTAGAAGCCTCACGCACACGTGCTGATCCCTGTGGCCATGAAGGAGGGAGACTGGCCACCAACCATTGGGGGAGTTTGAGTGGACAGAGCAGCCACATGGGGAAGTATTATCCTTCCCGCCACCACCAGCGACATGTCACATGACCCACTTTATACGTGGGACCTTAGTGCCCTCCATTCTTATGAGCTCCCAGAGCTGTGTGCTACTTCCTACATAAATCCAGCCTGTGCTTATACCGTTGCCGGACATCAGGATGTCATCCCAGGCATTTGATGAGTGGGACTCTCACCTGTGTATCTATTGGATCCCACTGAATGGAGCCAGAGCTTGGCGTGCTGGTGACTTCACCCCACTGCCCAGTGGGCCTCCCAGCCCCAGACTTGGCTCCCAGCCCCGCTCCTCCCCTCCAGCTCTCCCTCCAGGGTCCGCCCCAAATTGATGAGCTCCTTCTGCAGCTTCCCTGCGGCTCTGGGCAGCTTCCTCCTGCTCCGAAGATCCCAGCAACATTCTCAGACTGATGCTGGGCAGACAATTTAGCAAACACAGTTTAGCAAGTTAGCATTTTTCTGGCCTGACTTTCTTTTTCACCCAGACAGTTATTCAAAAGCCAAGTTTAGTGCATATGCATAGCATACATATGTATAATGCATTAAATTCATCTCTCCTCCATCCATGCCTTCTTGCTTTCTTTACTCAAATATTATTCAAGCATTAAGGCTCATATCATGAGTTGCCTCCATGCAAAAAACTTTCTTGATAATTTTCAATTCTATTGACAATTTTTAGCTCTTCATTTCTTCAGTCTACTATTGAAGACATAATTTAAAACTTGATTTCACCATAAACTCTCCTGTATTTTTCTCAGATTTTTATATATATAAGTGCAAGTGTGTGTTCCCAACCCAGATACAAGCTCTCTGAATGTAGGAGCTATACCTTACTGTCCTGTTTCCCTTCCCAGTACAATGTTCTTTATATGATTATTGCCAAAGAAGGAAAGGCTTTGACTCAGAGGAATTAGATGTGGACATTTCCAGTGCACACACATGAAAATGTCCAGGTAGATGGGATATAGGGTGAGTGGACTCAGGAAGGCAGGTGAGCTTTCTCACAAAAGTCCTAGAAGCATCACCAGGGGTTCCCCTGACCCTCTGTGGACTTCAGCTCTGAAGTTCAAACAAGACAACTCAAAGCCCAGAAAGCTCTCCCAGTCCACGATGGCTGCACTCTCACAGGGCTGATGCTATGCCAGCAGCACGCCACTGCCCAGCCCCTGTTTGAGCCCCCAACCCAGTGTTAAGTCACATCCACTGAAAATCAGGCACGGATCAGAGCCAACGTGCCTCTTGTTGGGTGGAAAGCAGATGGCCGGACCAAAGAAAGCTGACGGAAGGAATCACAAAACAAGTATCAATCAACCCAAGCAACTCGGCATTAGCAAACAGGCAGCCTCGCAGCCTGGGCAGGGCTCTCTGGTGGCGTTTTCAGCAGCTTTCCTAATTAAGGATGAGCTGTGGAGCTCATCAGCCACCCTAAGTTCCTGTTAAATGTGGCAGGTGGCATCTGAGAGCCCCCTCCTACCATAGCTTCCCAGTTGTGCTTAAGAGGGGCATATCTTGCCAGCAAGGAGCTGTGAACAGACACAGAGCAGCAGAAGAATTTAAAGGAACATCACCCCCAACCAGTGCCCTAATGGCCTTGGAGACCACGTCTCCAAGTCCAGCACTTATGCTGTTGAGTGTAACTTGGGGTCAGGTGTACATGTTGTTTCTCTTATTAGATGTAAATCCTTGCAGGAGCTGGGCCACCTGTCACAGTGCTGCTTATTCCCACAGCACTTAGCATCCTACTAGAAATATTGACAAATGTTTCATTGAAATGTGGCCAGCTCAATCCATTGAGTTTTATTCAGATTCCTAAATATTCCATATCCTAGTGCATCTTGTATAGCTTACTGACATCATCTACTTCTAATAATTTGTGTGGATTTCTACTGTTTCTCCTATACCTATGAAGTCCTTCAGAGAGGTGTCAGGACTTAAGTTTTACTCTGGATCTGACTCTACCTCCCTCGCAGCTGAGTCACGACTAAGAAAAAGAATCACAGGCGCCCATTTATGCTTGCTGACTGGTATGGTTTGGGGCTGCATGTGGACATGGGGCACACACAGGGAACCTTCCTCACTACTTGTTCTGTCACTGACCTGCGCCAGGTACTGTGTGAGAATGCCAGCTCCACTCCAGTGGGCAACAAGCCTTTGTGTTCCCATTTTTTAAAGGTTTCATTTGTTTATTTTTAAAGAGACGGGAAGGAGGCGAGAAAGAAATGGAGAGAAACATCATTGTGCAAGATGTTGGAAAGAAACATTGATTGGTTGCCTCTCGCCTAACCAGCCAGGGACCTGGCCCACAACCCAGGCATGTGCCCTGATGGGAACTGAACTGGGGACATTTCAGTTGGCAGGACAACACCCAGCTCACTGAGCCACGCGGTCAGGGAGTCCCCATTTTGTGATAAGGAGTCAATGGTCCTCAGTCAGACTCGGAGCAGCTCCCTGACTCATAGCACCGACCCCGACTCCTCGGCCTCCCAACTGCGTGGTCCTCACACGCTGATCAGTTTTTTGTTATTAAACTAGATGAAGTCGGTAACGTGTCCAGCAGAGTCTGGCACATGTCAGATGCTCAATTTATAATCCCAACTCCCTCATAAGATTATTTATTATAAGCATTCAAAGACTTTTTATTCATTTGTTATATGATTTCTACTTCTTTGGGGCCTTTGGCTTAGGTGCCCAGGGCTGAAAAGAAAAAGATCAGAAAATAAAGACGCTTTTGTGAAGTAGATGAAATATGGCCTTGACCTCACAGGTTGCCTTCTAAGTGTTTGGGTTTCAGACTGTGAGTGTGATGACAGTGGCGCTTTGGTCACAGACAGCCCAGCCTGTTGTTTTTAAGGCCATTCTGGCGGATTCATGCTCTCATTGCTCTGTCTTGCCAAGCAGAGTGGCACTGGCTTTTGGACAGAGGGAAAACCTTGACAAGCAGGTGTGACAGATCCAAAGGAAGACAGGTGGGGGCAGGGCTGCAGAGCAACAACCTGAAGGTAAAACTTCACGGCTGCTCCTGGAAGGGCAGCAGAGAAGGGTATAGAAATCTGAGATTCCTCGAGAACAATCAGGGACAAGTCAAAGTGGCCAATAAGTCAAGGAAATTCAAGCTCTAATTCTGTCAGCCAGGCCCTCCTCCCCTCAGAAAAAAAGGATGTGGTTCTAAGGTAAAGTTCATGGGTACTGCTGGGTATTTCACCTTTCTACTGCAAGCAAGGCCCAGGGTGCACTCAGAAAAATTATGGGGCCTTCAAGGAAGTTAGAAGGCTGACTACATGTGCTCTGACCATCTGGTCAGGAGAAGGGACCTGCTGGTCCCAGGGGAGTGCCTTCCTCCTCACTGTGGGCACGCCAATGGGCGTTCCCTTAGAGACAATGGGAGAAGGATGAGGAGCCCTCACAAGCCGACGCTATGGCCCCTTCTCTGTATTTCACCTCTATGATCTGCTGCCCAGCTGCTCTGATTCCTAAGTTCCATGTCCGTCCTCCCTGAGAGCCCGCAGGTGAACAGGCTGTGTTGAAAGGGGAGAGTATATATATTTGTATTTGTATATATAAATAACATGTAGAGAGTAGATTTTGCAAGGGTTCAGAAAAACCTACGAAGGACACATCCATAGAGAGTTATTAAAGTAGAGATATGTCCAGGTTAGATGCACCTTAGCCACATGGGCCAATGGTCTCAAAGTCTGCTCCCTTCAGTGGTTCTATAAGGCCACCTCACTGTTTGACTAGGGAAGATACACCCCAAGCAAGGGGAATTTAAGCAAGGAAAAAAATCAAAGCCATCCAAAGGTACCGGGAAAGACAGACGCTCTTGAAGGCTGATTGGGCCTGTATTCTCTGCCTCCCGCTGACAGGTTTGCCTTCAAGTTAATTAAAAAGTCAAATTTGACTGTCATCCCAGTATCTGGTAAAGGGGCAAGCTGTTCATAAAACACCTTGCGTTTGCATAATAATTTTATGCTTTTCCAAGTACTTCATCATCTATTGGCTCATTTGAACTTCATGGCAACTCTACAAAGTAGGCAGAGCAAGAACTGCTGGGGAGGCCGTAGAGCATACAGGAGCCAGACTGCCTGCATTCCATCCCCAGTCCTGCCTCCTCCCAGCTGATGACCTTGGGCAAGGGGCCAATCTCTCTGTGCTGCTTCTTTCTCCTCTATGAAACGGGCACAACACAATGTCTGCATCATTGGTTTGTTGTAAGAAATAAGTGAGTTGATATGTGTGAAAATCTATCAAATCTGGTCTATAGTAAAGTCAGTCCTACTTCAGATGTACCCTGGATTTAGCAGGATGCTAGACCTCCAAGCAGACATGAAGAGAGTAACACACCAGGAGTGCTCTGTGGGCTGCAAAGCACTTCGTACCACGAGAAACAGCATCACTTCTCTGCCCTCCCAAGAGGAATGGGTCTGCTGCAGCCCCCCTGGCCAGATCCTGTTCTCAGACATTCTGCTCAGGACAAGCACTTTACTGGGCCACACCAGGAAGCAAGTCGTTAGCTGTGCTTTCCCCAAAAGCCTCTGTATCTCCCCACTCCCACCAGGACCAACCCCCAGGGAAAGAGCATGGAGCAGAAGCTCAAAGATGTCACCTGCCCGGAGCTGGTGGGGTATCTCCACAGCACCTAGAAAGACACACTGGATCCCCATGACTGTTCTGAGAAGCAGGCCCATCCACCAGTCCTTCCTGGCAGCTAAAAATCCCCAGCCCCAGAGCATGTCACAACCAGGGGCTGGTTTGACATGTACAGTCCAGGTTGAGGCATAGGGTTGGTATAAAACAAGACAGCAGCAGCGATACCCAGAGCTTCCTCTGAGGCACGAGCCAGGGCACCTGGCGGGGGGAGGGGAAGGGAGGCGGTTTGAGCTGGACCCTTTGTAAATTGTCATAAGTCCCTGTCACATTACTTTTTCCAAAAAGACACTGATAGGGAAACGGTGCACAAACTGGCAACGTCAAATTTTAACCAAACTGTCAAGTGCACACAGAGAGCCTTCCAGGAAGGCAGTGGACTACACCTCTGTGCTCTTGTGCAGAACCCCCTTGGGGACAGGGGACAAGGTAGACAGTCTCTGAGCCCCCTCCCTCTTCCCCCAGCAGTGGAGCTGGTACCTGTACGGTGTGCTGAGCTCCATGTCAGGCTCCACTGGGAAATGAGGTTCTCCCCACATGCATGGACATCCATAAATAAAACTGTGAAGCTCTGACACAATCCACACTGGCAGTGTCCTGCCCAAGAGGGCCCAGCTTGGAAGTCCATGTCACCTCCCAGACACTACGAGGATGCCCCACGGTTTTGTTGCTGTTGTTACTTTACTGCCGTGTTTTTGTGCAACAAGCACACTGGACTAGCTACCAGAGACTAAAGGTTTTAGACCCAGTCTTTTAAGCCCTTGTAAGGTCCATCAGGTGGCTTGAGAGGGACAGATGGACAGGAAGAACTGACACTGCGGCAGCAGGTGCTGACTGCCAGGGACACGAACCAGGCCCTGTGTGCTCTAAGTGCCCAGAGGAGAGAAGGACAGAGGACTGGGTGACCCTCAAAGGCTTCCCAGAGGCAGTGGGGCTGGAGCAGAGCCTGCCAGACAGGAGGGCATTAGGAAAGCAGAGAATCGAGTGGAAGGGGAAGGAGGGAGCACGGTGTCTAGGACAGAAGGTAAGGCCAAGATGATTGAGTGTCTGGGGTGCAACACGCAGATGAAGTGGGAGCAGAGGGCTCCATGTGGGAGTGTGGAGGTGGGGAAGGACAGAGGAGAATTGTTTTCAGTCTAGAGCTCACTTTGGCAGCACATGCACTAAAACTAGAACCATACAGAGAAGATTAGCATGGCCCCCGCGCAAGGAGGACACATGTGCATCGTGAAGCGGTCCATAGTTCTGAGATACCACCTCACACCTGTCAGAAGGGCTGTCATCAGTAACTCAACAAGCAGCAAGTGCTGGCAAGGACGTGGAGAACAAGGAACCTTATGCGCTGTTGGCGGAAATGCAGACTGGTTCAGCCGCTGTGGAAAGCCAAATGAAGTTTCCTCAAAACATTAGAAATGGAACTGCCTTATTACCCCACTTCTGGAAATTTATCCAAAGAAACCCAAAAGACCAACCAGAAAGAATACATGCACCCCTCTGTTCATAGCAGCACTATTTACAATAGCCAAGATCTGGAAGCAGCCCAAGTGCCCGTCCATAGGTGAGTGGATAAAAAAGCTGTGGTTCATTTACACAATGGAGTACTACTTGGCTGTAAAAAGAAGGAGATCTTACCTCTTGTGACAGCATGGATGGACCTGGAAATTATTATGCTAAGTGAAATAAGCCAGTCAGAGAGAGAAAAATACCATATGGCCTCACTTATATGTGGAATCTAATGAACAAAATAAACTGATGAACAAAATAGAAACAGAGGCATGGACACGGTGTACAGAATGACAGCTGTCAGAGGGGAGGGTGTTCGGAAGACCAGATGAAAGGAAGTGCAGGGATTAGCCAAAGACCATGTATGTGTAAGTCATAGACACAGACAACAGCGTGGTGAAGGCCGGAGGGAAGGGGGTGGGAACTGCATGGAGGTGGACGAAGGGGGGAAATGGGGATGGAAAGAGACTTTGCTGGGGGCAGTGGGTGCGGGATGCAGTGTGCAGATGATGTTTTGCTGAGTTGTACACTTGAAACATTTATGATTTTGTGAACCAATGTCACCCCAATAAATTCAAAAAGAATTGATAATAATTTAAAATAACAAATGACACAGAAACTGTTGGTGACATCTTATCTGCCTGCCATGAGTATTAATTGAAATAATATGCATACGCATTAAGGTGGAGCTATTATTTAGCCCATCTCCCCACTGTTCCCAGTACAGAGCAACCACACTCTAAATAGCCAGTTGAATTTCATAGATAATAAAAGTCAGTCTTCTATTTTTTTTTTTAAGACTCATTTTCAGTCTATTCAGGGATTCAGGGGGCCGAAGGGAACCCAAAAGCACGAAAGCAGGACAGTTGTGACCTGAATGAGTGACAGAGGTTGCATCGCACTATTCCTAAACTCCTTACCGAGGTCCACCTGGGAGGTGGGAAGAGAAGGGTGTTGGGGAAGGGGAGAGAGAAATGACCAGGCCCGAGAGTGAGCTCTTGTAGCAGGAGTCTCACTGATAACAAAGTTCTCTGTCACTTTCCATCCTCTAGTCCCCACCCATGGATGCAGCCTGAGACCGAGACAGGAGGCAGAACCTGAGAGCAGAGGAGAACAGAGGGGGGATTTGGGCCAGGCCACTCACCACCCTAGGAGAATACAGACAGAGCAGGAGGAGGGAGAAAGGCCCCCCAGGTGCCAAGTCAGGAGCCCCCTCCCCACACCCTGACACGGGCCCTTGGACGTGGTGGTCCTGCCAGTTGGATGCACTCATGGAGAAAAACAACCCAGTCAAACCATCAGTGAATTGACAAGTCAAGCAGTGAATTTCCTCAGCTCACTTTTGGAGCCTGAGTCCCAGAGAAATTGGTCACCGGCAGAAACACAGGAAGACACCCACCGAGACAGTGCCCCTCTCCCAGACACAAAGCCTTCATGCCTGGCGAGAGCTCCACCTTTCTTCACACACCCTGACCCCAGTCACACAAGCAGACCCACCCGAGGCACGCGCACAGTGTGCGAGGACCCCCACTGTCCGGCCCCCAGGCCTCGTGCACACGGAGGCCCCCCGCAGCCAGGCAGGCTACCTCGGTGAAGATGAGGGTGGGGGTAAAATACAGAGAGACACCAGTTAAGCTAGAATTGTGGATAGACAAGTAATGTTTGGGTATGTCTTCAATATTGCATGAGACATGCTTTTGCTACACATAGTATCCACTGCTTATCTGAAATTCAAATTTAGCTGGGAATCCTGTGTTTTTGTTTGCTAAATCTGGCAACCCTAGTAGAATGAGAGGAGGTGGGGGGTGGCAGTGGGGAGGGAAGAGGAGGGAGAAGTGGGCAGGCCGCAGTTCCCTTGGTGAACGCGAACGGCGAAGAACTCAGTCAAGCACTTCTGTTAGTTTCGGAAATGTCGAGGTGGTAGGGACAGGTGAGGGTCTGGGGGCGTCCTCCCCACGCACACCTGTTCCCAGGTTGATTCAGTGGGACCCTGCCCTGGGCAGGAGCTGCCAAAAAGGGTGATAGTGCAGTAGCCCCACCAACCTCGCCTTGGTGTACGTATTTGAATGCAGACCATACTGATATTTAAATCACTTAATACTCAAAATACCCTGCCAAATGGTATTATAATTTCCATTTTACAGAGGTGTGGAAAAGGCAGGTGGTTTGCCCAACAACACAGAACTTTAAATGGCAGTTCAAGATAGTCATCCAGGACTGGCCAGACCCCAAACCTCCCTCATCTCCACCGCCCCTTTCCCATGCACCCCGTAACAAGCAGCTGCCTCCTGGGGCCCCGCTTAGCACTGTGTAATGGAACTTTCTCGATGATGGACCTGCTCCATGACTCCGATCTCCAACACAGCAGCCACCAGCCCCACACAGCAACCAAGCTCTTGAGTGACAGCAGCTAGTGGGACTAGAAATGGAAGTCTTTGTTTAATTTTTATTTTATTTCTCTCCTTTGGGGCAGGGGATCCTCCAGGCCTAGGTCCTGCATTTCCTGGTTGTGGCAATGGTTCCAAGAAACACAAAATGTTCCGAGTAACAGCAGCCCTTGGAAACTATCCTTATCCACCTCTTCACTTCCGAGGCAGCAAATCTGAGGGCCAGAGACGGCACAGGAGCCAGAGGCCCTACTATTCTTTAGTGGTGCTCCTAGCACTGGAGAGGAGAGCAAATACAGCAAAGGCTAAACCCTGAGGACCTCAGCACACACTTGGCAGCCCCAGAAGCCCCCGAGCTGGCCCAAGTCCCACCTCAGAACACCCACCGTTGTAAAAAGGGGTGTCGAAGAAGCTTCATCCCAGAAACCAGCAGAACTTGTCTATCTGATTCATGTAGGGAATTTGAGAGACAAAGGGAAAAAAGGCAACAATAGCAAAAAACCTTGCTGAGCATGCTCCCCCACCCCCCCATTACCTGTAATTATAATTATGCTAGCCCTTAATATCTACACACCCAAGTGATTATAGCTGGCATGTGGCTCCCCACTGCAATCGGATATTAACTTTTTATGGTACCCTCTGAGAGGACCCCAGAGAGACAACCACAGCATCAGGGAAGCAAGGAAGCCTGAGATTGTCCCCAGAAGGTCAGTGGCCCCAGTGACCTCCCTCAGGAACCACCCAGGCTTGGGACCCACCTCCACATCCTCCTGTTTCCATTCTGTTCTGCATAAGTCCGTCCAGCAGAGGGCTGACAGGGCTGAAATGCAGCCGGGCTCACTTGCTAAGCTCTGCACCATGGAACGGGTCTGTCTTTAATTTAGAAGCTCCAGCCGCTGGTGTGCACACTCCCCAAGGGCCAGGGGCAGCCAGGCTCTTGGCTCTCAGTCAGATGGGGAACGCACTGTTATCCTGACATTGACTGCAGTGTAAAGGAAGGACCGGCGCCCCGGTCCTGGTTTCGCCAATTGTGTGACTGACCTTGGGCCAAGTCATTTTCCCTCTGTGAGTTCAATCTCTTTAGTAGTAAAATGAGAAAGAGGAAAGCTGCTCTGCCTCCCTCACAGGGACAAGACTGTGTCTTGGAAGTATCTCTACTTTTCACATCTCACTCAGCAGTCAGTCTTTTTTTTTTTTTAAGTATATTTTATTGATTGTGCTATCACAGCTGTCCCATGTTTCCCCCCTTGCCCCCCTCCACCCTGTACCTCCTTCCCTCCAGCATCCCCTCCTTAGTTCATGTCCATGAGTCATGCATGTAAGCTCTTTGGCTTCTCCATGTCCTGTGCTGTACTTTACACCCCCTGTCTATTCTGTACCTACCAACTATGCTTTTCAATCCCTACACCTTTCCCCCCATCCTCCCGCTTCCCCCTCCCAGCTGAGAACCCTCCACATGATCTCCATACCTAGCAGTCAGTCTTTATTAAGTATCTGACCAGCTCTCGCTGGCAGGGTTTTCCAGAGGCTGAGCTGCCCGTCCTTCTGGCCAGCCCACCTCGCCTGGGCACTCCCAGGCTGTCCCGCACTGGCTCCCAGCAGGCCCCTGCAGAACCGCCTTGAATCACCACTACTAGGGGGAATGTACATTTGTATGTTAATTCTTTAGACTTTGAAAGCAGCTGAGCATACATTTTCTCATTTGAACTTCTAATCGCTCAGCGATTTGTAGGGAAGGCACTATCCTCACTGTGCAGAAAAGCCAACAAATTCAGAGGAACGAAATGAAAGCTGGAATGGAGCTTACACGTTTGAGCTTATGCTTATGCAAGAGACACAGCTGGGAGTGGCCTCCGTCTTCCCAGTGCCCAGTCCCCGTACCCATGGGATCTCAGGGCCAGGAGACACACCAGCATCAAATCCTTGTTGCATCACAACAACTACAACAAAGAAGTGAGCCTGTGGGTAAACAGAGGAGCATCTCACAGACAGGGCTTTGCAGAGTGGAGCACCTGGTATCCTTGGAGACCCACTGAACAGGTCAAGGTGAGCCCCCACTTCCAAATCCTGCCCACACTTTTTTCTGACCTGTCACCAAAACCGTGAGTCATTCCCCTGGTTCTACAGATTGGAAAACTCACAGTCAGAGAGGTGAAGTGCTCAGCTCATTTTGAACAGTGCATCAGTGGGCAGGTTTAGAAGCAGCCCCCACCTTCCTGGGGCCAGAGCAGGCTTTGGGGCACCAACCATGCTGCCTCAGCTCAGGCTTCTCTAAAGATTCCCCAACTCTGGATAAATATGTGGAGTTTCCATATATCTGAGCAGGACAAGAATTGCCCAGCAAGAATATTGTAGACTTCCCAACAGATCACATTAAAATCTACCAACAGGGGGCCAGTGGGGAAGGGAAGGTGTAAAATAATCCCAAGTCAGAGCTTAGGTAACGTGTTTTCCCTGGAGGACTTGATACAGGGATAGTTTAATTAACTGTGCATTTCATTTAAGCTTAGCAGGCAAGTTATTGTACATTAAATAAATAGCAGTTGGTTATTAAGAACATATTTACTTCTGACTTAACAACTGCAGCAGGTTATAGACACAGATTTCCGTTAAACCACAGTCTGGTACATTTGTTTGGAATAATCAATTGTTCTTTACTCAAGATATAATAATTGCCTTATTGAATCTGGAGCAGCTCTTCTCTTGGTAATTTACGGCAAATAAATTTCCCCAGTTAGTTACTATGTGACCCCACTTCATCACTGCCCCACCCCCGCACAGCAAGCCAGGTAAGCTACATTCAGACTATAAGAAGCACCCCCATTTCCCCCAAAATTTTGGGGGGGAAACATACATCTTATAGTCCAAAAAATACAGGTATGTCCCATGCCGTATCTGAGACATACTTACGCTAAATAAGTATATCACGGTTTGTGTAAAATTGACATTTGACTTGGGGGAAAACTGTTCCTGTGGTTTTGCTCAATGCTCAGTCTGTCACCCCAGACCTGATGGACGGCGAATGGACTGAGCAATGTCCCCCTCGCCCTCATGCAGTCCTCTATCTGAGAGGTGCTTGAGGGGAAGGACATGAGCTGGGCAGACTGCAGCCTTCACAGCAGGAGTGGGCAGACTCCCCGAGCTCCCCTACGCATGGCCCGCTCAGCAGTGGCCTCTACGGCCCATCCCCAGACTCTGTCTCCTGCTCTATCTGCACTGTGGCTCACAGACCACATGGTCACACAGCCACAAGGCTATCTTCCATCTAACAAATGAGGCAACTGAGGCCCAGGGAAGAAAAGTGACTTGAGGAGGGTCACAGAGCCACTTGGCAGCAGAGCTTGGTTTTATGGTCATCATCCTTCATCGCCATCATTACCATTATTATGATTCACTGGTCCTGACTGTCAACCGTGTATCAGGCCCTTTGCTCAGAATAACCTCACAAGGACCCTATGAGAAAGATATTTTATTATTTTTAGTTTTAATAGCTGGGATCACAGTCTCCAGACAGAATCCATGAATTCCCTCTGCGACACCCCATTACCTTTTTCTCTTTCACTTGTTCTCTCTCTTTCCACCTCCTCTGTCCTCATCTATAATGCCAAACCCTTCCTAAAGCCCAACACGGAGCTGGGTGTGCTGGTGGACAGGTGGAAAGTATGGCAAATGAGGAAGAATAAGACACGACAGTGCCCAGGGGTGACAGCACAGAGCACGGGGACCCTCTGCCTGGGCCCATCATGGAGCCCCTCTACGCCTTCCTTCCCCGGTCTGTGAAGCAGATGACACCGGTGCTCCTTGGTAGTGCCTGGGTATGGTGAGCTAGGGCGCTACCTCATCGTTACTCTTGTTTCTAGTAAAGCAAGGTGCTGAAAATCTGAGAGCTGAGCAAGTGGCAGAGCTACAGAGACTGAGCATGGGGTTGGTCACACTGCACAGAGAGTAAGCAACTCCCCTGCCTCTGTTTCTCTTGAGGCCACCGGGGAAATGGTGAGGTCAGCAAGATATTCCCACACATTTCCTGTTACACCGCAGTCCCATGTCAATCAGAACTTGGGACAATTACCAGGACAATCAAGTTCCAAGATTCTTAAAACAGTTCCACTTTCAGGTATTTTCTTACATTACAGACATAAATCATGCAAAGGTATTAAAAAGTCCGACCTGTACAAGTGCAGAGGGCTTTTCCCAGGTTGCTTCCCCAGGCCTGAGCCCCCTTTCCAACTGTTGTCAGACTGGCTCCCCGCGAGCCCACCCCCACCGAGTGAGACGACGCGGGGCCACACGTGTGTGGGACTGACTGTGCCGTCAGCTCACGTGAGACCTGGCACTAAGTCGTAGTCACTGGAACAGATGGCCTGGTGTGTGCTTGTCCAGTTAGCGGGCCACATCCATTGTTGTCCAAAATGATGGGAAGGTAGCTTTAGGATATCCATGGAGTATGGGATGTACATTATTGGCCATCACAAAAGTAATTTGAGTTTCCAAACACATAAACAGAAATAAGTGGGAAACCTTAAGATCAAAAAGCAGATGGGAAATTTAAAAATAAAACAAAACTATTGAATAAGTAAACTATCAAACAGGATCCATGACCAGATGGCTTTAGCAGTGGAATCTATTAGTCTTTTAAGGAACAAATAATTTTCATGTTCTAAAAATTGATCGGAGAGGCAGAGGCAGAGACTAAAAGCTAACTGAGTCATTTTATGAAGTTGACTTATGTTTAATACCAAAAATGAAAAAGACAGACCAAAATAGGAAACTACAAACTAATTTTACTCACAAATACAGACACTAAATCCCCACGGGGAACGCTAGCACATGGTATCACACAACAAATTAAAAGAGCGATCAACTGTTACCGAGAGCAGCCTATGCAGGGAGGTCAGAGCAGGTCGTTAACAGCAAGTCTATTCATGTGAAATGTCACATCGGTAGGTTCAGCTGGAAAATCTTAAAATAATCTCAGTGGCTGCCCAAAAGTTATTCAATAACATTTTTTGGTGAAAAGTATTTAGAAAAATAGAAATGAAAAGGAATTTCCTCAATATAAATAAAGCCTACCAAGCTTAAGCTAATTGCCTAAGGGGGGGGGGGTGGCGTATCAGTTATCTCTTGCCACAATAATGCCATGTAACAAGCCATCCCAAAACTCACTGCTACAAAGCAACTGGAAGTTAATTAGTTCATAGATCTGACATCCAGCTGAGGTGTTCTTCTGGTCTTGGCTGGGCTCACTTTCATAAAAAGACTGTTTTTTGAGTCATTCAGCATGGTTTCAACTGGGATGAGTAGGATAGCTCAACTCTGCTCTACCTGCCTCTTCTTCCAACAGGGTACCCCAGGTACGTATTTCTCATGGATATGGAAGATGCTACTGTGATCAACCCCACTTTGAAAACCTACGTGCTCACTTTTGCTAACATCCCATTGGCCAAACCATATAGCGCAGTTCAGAGTCAGGTGGATGGGCACTCCAGAGTTACAGGCCAAGGGCATAGTTACAGGGAGGAGTGAAGAACTGGGGTGGTTTGTCAGGTCATAGCATCAGGCTTCCCCGAATATCAGCTCCACTGAATACTAATAGATTGCACATTAAAAGTGTTTATGTTTACATAAAAAAATCCCACGATCAAATAAGCTTGAGATGTGCTGGGTGGAGCAATAAGCAATGTTCAGCAGGCTTCGTTACAATAGGACTCCTCAAGCTTGCACGAATGTGTCATGAGAATTTCCAAGTGAAGGTAACAGGCTTTCCCAAGCAAGTGTGAACTCAGAACCTCTTTGTTTTTCACAGAACATCTGGAGGCTCAAGTGCTTCAAAAACACAACTTAGGAAAGAAGATAAAATTTTAAGTGGCTTTCACATAACAAAACAAAAACTGACAACAACAACAAACACTATGATACACCCAGAACTAATCCCAATAATAAATGTGCAGGATTTGTATGAAGAAAACAACAAAACTTCACTGAGAGAAATAAAATAAAGATGTAATCAAATGGAGGCACACCATTTTCCTTGAGGAGAAGAATCGATATTATAAAGAAGGCAATTCTTTCTAAATTGATTTATAGATTTAACATAACCTCAATAAAAGTCTCAATGAAATAATAGTAACCAAGTGTTGGCAAGAATACTGTGGAAACAGGCATTTCCATACATTGCTGACAGAAGTGTAAATTGGTGCAACCTTTTTAAAAAGCAATTTAAAGCCTTAATAGTGTGCATTCCTGTTGACCTAGATCTAGAATATACCCTAAGGAAATGATCAAATGTGAACAAAATTGTATTTGCACAGATTTTCATTACCAGACTGTTTAAAGGAAACAAAATATTAATAATAACCCAAATGCCCAACAATAGGGGAATCACTAAAAGGATTTTCAGGCTTTTATATCAATGAAAATTACACAAGATTAAAATTCATAATTTCAAAATCTAATCAGATGTGAAAATGCTTACACGGTGACTTGTCGGGAGGCAGAGCAGGGCCCCAAGGTGCACTGCCGTGCGGTCCCGGATGTGACGCCCATCTGTGTTCACAAAGAATAAAAACTGTAAGGAAACAAAATGTTCACATTTCTGTGCTTCGTTTATTTGAATGTTCTATATTTCCTAATTTGTATATAATAAACATGTAGATATTCATGTTTTAAACTGTGCCAGTAAACATTGTACAATAAGAAATATTTTAAAGATCCTATTAAAACAATATGTGAGATCAGCCAAGGCAATGTTGAAGGGAAAATGTGTGGAGGGAGTGTGCACAGAAGGCAGGACTTACCCTACCAAACAGAAAATAAATGGCAAAATACAGTGGTAATAATAGTACAAGAGTTGACTTGACATACAGATCAGTAAAATTCCCCCAAACAGACTATGAATATATAAAAGTATCATTACCTAATAAGAAACACTATTCAATAAGTGGATTTAGAAAAACACCCAACGAAGATTATGTAAATTTTAAAGGGCTTAAAGACTTGGAGGTCTAATTTCATTTATTTGCATGTACTTGCCCAATTTTCCCAGGACCGTTTATTGAGGAGACTGTCTCTCCTCCATTATGTGCTTGCACCTCCTTTGTCAAGTGTTAATTGACCACACAGGAGTGGGTAGATTTCTGGGCTCTCTGCTGTTTCGCTGATCTACATGCCTGTTCTTGTGCCAGCACCAGGCCAACCAGCTTATACCACACACAAGAATAAACTCAAAATGGATAAAAGACTTAAATGTAGGTCATGAAACCATAAAAAAAATCCTAGAAGAAAATATAGGCAGTAAAATTTCAGACATTTCTCATAACAATATCTTTGCCAATATGTCTCCTCGGGCAAGAGAAATAAAAGAAAAATTAAGCAAATGGGACTACATCAAACTAAAATCTTCTGCACAGCAAAAGAAACCATCAACAAAATGAAAAGGGGACCCACTGTATGAGAGAACATAATTGCCAATGATACATCTGACAAGGGGTTAATTTCCAAAATATATAAACAACTTATACAACTCAACACCAGGAAGACATACAATCCAATTAAAAAATGGACAAAGGATTTGAAAAGACACTTCTCCAAAGAGGACACACAGATGGCTAACAGACATATGAAAAGATCAATGTCACCAATAATCAGAGAAATGCAAATTAAAACCACAATGAGATACCACCTCATACCTGTCAGAATGTCTATCATCAATAAATCAACAAACAAGTGCTGGAGAGGGTGTGGAGAAAAGGGAACCCTCATGCACTGTTGGTGGAAGTGTAGACTGGTGCAGCCACCATAGAAATCAGTATAGACTTTCTCAAGAAATTAAAAAAGAAACTGCCTTTTGACCCAGCAATTCCACTGCTGGTAATATATCCTAGGAATCCTGAAACACTAGTTCAAAAGAGGATGTACACCCCTACGTTCATAGCAGTTATTTACAACAGCCAAGATCTGGAAACAGCCCAAGTGCCCATCAGTGGATGAGTGGCTACAAAAGCTGTGGTACATTTACACAATGGAATACTACTTGGCCACAAAAAGGAAGGAAAGCTTACCTTTTGCAACAGCATGGATGGACCTGGAGAGCATTATGCTAAGTGAAATAAGCCAGCCAGGGAAAGAAAAATACCATATGATCTCCCTTGTATGTGGAATTAATGAACGTAATAAACTGGTGAACAAAATATAAACAGAGGCATGGACACATGGAACAGACTGACAGCTTTTAGAGAGGAGCCGGGCTCCAGATGAAAGGAGGTGCAGGGATTAGCCAAGGACCATGTATGCATAACTCATAGACACAGACAACAGAGTGGTGAAGCCCAGAGGAAGGGTCCGTGGGGATTGGGGGAAGGGGAGCAAAGTGGGGGGATATGGGGACATCTGCAATAGTGTCAACAATAAAAAAGAAACATAAAATTAAAGGCTTAAAGAGTTAAATGTAAAGGAATGAGACAATTAAAATATAGACTAACATTACAGGTGACCAATTGAACTTAGGAAGGACAAAAATTTTAAAGCATGATCCATGGAATAAATTCTCACAGAAAAGAGTCACTATTTCATAATTAAAAGATTCTAAACTTCAAGACGATCAAATAGGAAATTAGAAAGCATCAAAACCTGGGGAAAATATTTGCAAGGAAGAGACACAATGGAGGTGTAATGATCTTTACATACAAAGGACCCATACAGACCCCTCCGAGACGGAGTCCCGCCCCAACACTGCCGGCTCTGCGAGGAAGCAAAGGTGGGCACCCCGCCCCTTCTGAGCAGTCTCTCCAGCCTTCGCTCCTCTCACCTGTCAGACTCAGTGGAACCACCCAAAAGAGCCGTTTGTGAGGATTAAATGAGGTGAAGGCTATAAATTACCCATCTAGTAATTAATGAGCCCTCAATAAATGTCCACCAGAAGCACTTTTACTCATTCAACAAGCCCCTAACCAGGATCTGTGGTGATATTGTGCTGGGCACTGGGGATAAAAAGGAGCACATGACAAAGGAGTGTGCACACATAAACAGGCACACCAACTGATGTGCCTGTGATGTTACAATGGGGTGGCAACAGGGTAACATGAAGCAAGGAAACCTGTTCATCCTGATCTCCGGGGACCCTAGAAGGTTCCTAGAGGTGGTGGTTTTAAGTGGGGTTCTGCAGGATGACAAGTTAGACAGGTAAAGGGAAGGGAAGGGCAGCTGAGGGAGAGGGAACAGCATGTGTAGCTGCTGGGAGATGGAACAGCACCGGAGTGATTCTTAAACCACGGGAGTGGTTGCCATTGCAGAAGGGTACATCTGAAGGTGGAGACCAGAGAGAGAGGAAGTTAGAGTAGGTAGCAGGGTCTCCAGGGGCTGGTTAGGGAGTATGGACTTCCACATCAAGGGTGACAAGCAACCTTGACAGGGTTTTAGGTAGGGCTGTACCATGCACAGATTTACACTTAGAAATGCTCACTCCGCTTGCTGTGTGGAGAATGGGTAGGAAAGGGCCAAGGTCAAAGGTGAAGAGTCCAGTTAGGAGCTGATGCATTGACTGCCAGAGAAACTATGGAGGCTGAGCTAGGACACAGGCAGTGAGGGTGAATTAATGTAGGCAGATTTGAGGGATGTTTATGAAACACAATAAACAGATGTGACTGAT
>PVKU01003160.1:0-60048 GCA_004027475.1 Anoura caudifer
GGAGGGTTAGCAATAGGGGAGTGGGAGGAGGAGAGAGGGGGACAAGGTACATAGAACAAGTAGCATAGATGGTAGGTAGAAAATAGACAGGGGGAGGGCAAGAATAGTGTGGGAAATGTAGAAGCTAAAGAACTTATGACACATGGGCATGAACTAAAGGGGGGAATGTGGGTGGGAGGGGGTGTGCAGGGTGGAGGGTGATGAAGGGGGAAAATGGGACAACTGTAATAGCATGATCAATAAAATATCATTTAAAAAGAAATTAACATTAATTTCATTGGGTACTATATTTTGATTTCGGCTCTGTAGGAAAATATTTTCGTGTTTTAAAGATATGTACTGAAGTACTAGGGAGTGGGCTGTCATGTCTTTAAATAGACTTAAAAAAGATTTTATGTATTTTTAGAGAGATTGGAAGGGAGGCAGAAAGAGAAGGAGAAAAACATCGATGTGCAAGAGATACATCAACAGGTTAACCTGGCCCGCAACCCAGGCCTGTGCCCTGACTGGGAATTGCACCAGGGACCTTTCTGTTCACAGGTCAGCTCTCAATCCACTGAGCCACACAGCCAGGGTTCATTGTATCTTTAAATATACTTTAAAATATTTTCGTAAAAATAAAGTGAGCCAAATGGGGGAAAAAAACTCTTCCTAGAAGATACTGGGCACACAGATGGGGGAAAAGGCAGTATGTCAAGGTCGTAGTAAACGTTAGGGTGAACTACATGCTTCTTGGCAAGGGAAGGGCCCATTAACAAGCCTTTGTTCTTAGCATTTCCTTCCCGCTGAGGTTCCAGTCCTGACTTCCTTTGGGTTTGTAAGTTTCTGAGAAAATTATGCCTTTATCAGGACCTCTTGGGGGTGGAGGTAGGGAGGTCAGCCTGGAGACTGAGGCATCTGAAGGGCTGTCTCATGGAAGAGAGAGTCCCTGGTGGGCCAGTGGCGATGGCTGGAAGAGGCAGGTTTCACTGGATAAAAGGCACAATGGAGCTGATTTCTTGGGGAAGCAGCAAAATTTTCATCTCTGGAAGTATTGGGTGCAGGCTGGCAGATGTGGGAATGTTGGCCTTGATGACTTCTATAGTCCCTTTCAGCCTCACAAGCCAGGCCCAGGACAAGGGAGGGTGGGGCTGGAGGTGGTGAGAACAAGACAAAGCTGTAGGAAAGGGTGGGGGTGGGGGGCGCGCAGGCTGTGGGGATCAGGCTCTGGCCTGGCTGGGTCTTGAGCTAATTCTCTGGTTTCCCTTCCTAATCCCTGCTTCTCGGTACTGCTTCCTGTTTCTCGCAATCTGGAGAAGCCTGTTTTGTTCTGTGGCAGATTTCATTTGGTAAAGAACGTGAGGAAGCCCAGGCCATCCCATTGGGTCTGTCCTTGCCTGGAAACAGTGAGCTCAGTATTTTTTTTTTATTAATCTTCACCCAAGGATATTTTTTCATAGCCTTCCTTAGGCTCCTGGGGATGGAACCTGTAACCTACCTAGGTTTGTGCCCTGACTGGGAATCAAATGCGCAAATTTTCGGTCAGGGGACGATACTCCAATCAACTGAGTCACACTGAGCAGGGTCTGAGCTCAGTCTTCACAGTTTCTGAAAGGACAAAACCAGCCGCATTTGCAATGTGGCACCATTTGCCCAGCAGGCCTATGACCTTGTGAAACAAGACTGCCATTTTACTCTTCTGAGCTTCTCTCCCCAGGACTGGAAATGACTGGAAAGCAAGAACGGAGTGTGACTGACCTCCCTACAGCTGGAGGCAGAAGATAACATTGGAGCAAACTGCTGCCTCCTGTTACAATCAAGGGCCCTACAGCTGCAACCCCTCCCCCCCCTTTTTTAATGCAATTATAATCCAGTAAAAGCTCAAAGCCCCCACCCTCAGTCCTGGTGTATCTCTCCACATCATGTCCCTCTCCTCTCCTGTAGAGTGAATAAAAACTTCATTCTCTACACTTTCTTCTCTTCGTGAATTCTTTCCTACCCCCACCCCAATCAGTTCCTAAAAAAGAGAGTTAGAAGACAAGCAGCAAAACAAATCACTACAAAGTTTGTTTTGAACTTTGCAAATACTGTATTTAAAGCTGACGAAGAATAGCGACCAGCATTTTCTTAACTCTGGTGAGGACAGAACAATACAGTTCACATCAACCAACCAGACCCCAGGGCCACTTTGTGCTGGGCTTGGATGGGAAACAAAGATGAATAGATGCGTAACTGCCCTCAAAGCAGCAAAAAGGTGAAAATTAAATATAAAGAAGAACTCGCTGGAAAAGATAGTTAGTTCTGAATTATTGGGAGAGGATATGGAATTTCCCTGGATACACTTAACAAACAGACTATGCCATATTATTTCCTACTCATCCGGGGTAGTTTAGATTCAACCTTAGGAGATGGCCCAAGACCAATAATTCTTTGGTTGTCTTCTCTGGACCAGAATTCTAGTGGTAGATCTCCCTAATAGTCTCTCTTGGCCCACCCCAGGGAATGAAAGAAAAACTCTCCTCACACGGAGGGCCAAAGAACCAAGTCCCAAGAAATAGTCCCACTCTGTCATGTCCTGTGCTATCTCTCAAGAGTCCCTGGAACACTTAAGAATCTAATTTGTCTAATTCTATGCCCATGAAACAGGAGCCAAAGTACTCTTGAAAAAGAAATAGTGAGCAGAAAACTGTACTTGAAAAACAATTAAAAGAAATTGTAAATAAAGAAATCAAAAAAGAAAAAGAAATAGTCATGAAGATTGACATTTTGAAAGCATTCTATTGTTTATGAAACCTTTTCACTTCATTATCTTACCTGCCTACCTCAATTCTGTGAGGTAGTTATGGAGGGCATCATCGAGACGAAAAAAACTGAGGCTCAAAAGTAAGCAACTTGCTTAAAACCACACAGCATTAAAAAGTCAAGCATACGGCCTATGGCCTAGTCCCACTAGGCCAGGGGTGACAAACTCACATCTGCTTTATCCTACACCACACTGCCTCTCATGGAACATGACAGAGGGGAGAGCATGTATAAGGGCATTGTAACAGTGGATTTGGGTGAAAAGCACTGAGAAGGTACTAGGGCCATATTCTTTGGGGACCCTTGCAAAACTATCCCCCAGCACTGTGCTTTGATCCCCATCCTTACATGTTCTGCTCCTGGGATTATTCCCTGCACAGCATGCAGGTGTGGGCCACAGGCCACATAGTAGGTAGGTACCCAAGTTCTCATCCTGTCTGGACAGAGGATCCAACAAGTGAGTGGGAACATGCAGGTGTGTGAGAGATTGCCAGAGGCTTTGATTAGAGGTCATTAAAGTCTCTAAGATAAATGTGTTGCCTCTGGTGGAGGAGGACAGGACTGGTCAGCTTTGCCCCACCCTCGAGCTTTATCCCCTAGTACGCCAGGGTCCGTTTGTCAATGAGATGACCATTTAGATTGGACGGTGAACACATCACAGTGGAGGGAAAATGGAGGAAACAAAAGAATGACAAGAAGAAAGCTGGAGGAACTAGAACTTGTGTGGGTAAAAAGTAGAGGATAAAAACTTAGGAAAAAGGAAAAAAACCCACAAAGCCAGGTCCTCAAACGTCATTCTTTTCCCTTCAGAAGAAAAGACTGTCAGCATTACAGAAAACATGGAGTTTGCGGCTCACCTCACCACAGGGTGTGGGTTTAGCTCTGAAACGGGACTGAGGAGCTAGTTAGCTTTTCCAACCTCTGCGTTGCCTCCTGCGAGCTCCTCCCTACAGGGCTCCCCAGAGCACTGCACCCTCCCTGAACACCTGAAGTGTGCCTCTGCTGCCCTCTGCTGAGAGAACACTGCTGGACCGGCCTCAGGGAGAAGGATACCTTTAGAGGGCAGCCTCTTTCCACATCAGAGGCGGGAGAGGAGGTAATAAAACAGGAGTAGGCAATAAAACAAAGTGTTTTAAATAATAGACTGACATGAAAATCAATCTTTGCAAGAAATATCTGAAACATCTGGCCTAGCATCAGCAGATAGGCCTGTTAAAAGAGGTCAAGTCAGAGCAAGATGGAGAGGATCCACCTGAGATAGGCTTTTAATGATACCTGGACTACCCATCTTGTCCCTTCAGCCTATCTGAACCACGTTAACCTTCCTAAAGTACAGTGAAATTGTGTGTCTGTGTGTGTGGTGGTGGGAGAGGAGGGTGTAAAAATCTTCAAAGACTACACAGCTGAAAGAATAATGTTCAAAATCTTCAACTATCTTTTCTTAACCTCTTATTCCTAAGCCCACAGATGGGCCCCGACCTCCCTTCTCAGCCTGGGCTCCTACTAGTCTTCCTTCCACAGGCTGCACTCTGATCCAAATGAACTGTCTATTGTTCCCAAACCCTCCCTCTCCGCCTCCCTCTGTCATTTCTGTGTCACAGCTTCTCTCTTCCCGGCCCTACTCTTCAAGCTCTATGAATAACATGCGGGATACAGACATGAAATTATGACACAAAAACTGACAAAGCCAAAATAAGAACAGGCAGGTATTGAAGAAACCCAATAACCTCTTTATTATATTTTGCATCTTTTGATTTTTGTACAATTTGCCTATATTGCACAGTCAAAACTAATAAATTAATTAGTTTATTTTTTATATTGTATGGCTGCAACTTTATTTTTTATGATTCATATACTTCTTAAATAAAATTTATTGCGGTGACATTGGTTAATAAGACTGTATAGGTTTGAAGTGTACAATTCTACGACACATCATCTGCTTATTGCATTGTGTGCCCACCACCCAAAGTCAAATCTTCTTGGTGTATTTCTTGATCATAAGAAAATTGAGTTGGAAATCTTGGAAATATCATATTTATTTAATGACTTAAAAAAATTTGTCAGGCAGGAGCACAAAGAGAAGATTATGGATTAAAACATGACAGAGGAGTAAGTACTATAAAATTTTTTAAGTAAAAAAATAGTAATAGCAGCCAAGTGACATGAAGAATAGATTGAGTTTCTAATCTAGTTTCTTTTAAAAGTCTCAGAAGAAAACAATAGAGAGAATTGTGGAGAAGAAATTTTAGAAAATAATAGTTCACATGCATATCAGCATGCAGAAGAATAAAGTTGGACCCCTACCTCACACAACAACAACAAAAAAATTAATTCCAAAAAACCACAGACCTAAATCTAAGAGCTAAAACTATAACTTTTAGAAGAAAAGAGTAATCTTTGTGACCTTGGACTAAGCAATGGTTTCTTAGATATGATACTAAATGTCAACTGACAAAAGAAGAAATAGATAAAATCAAATCAATTTCTTTGTACTTCTAATGAACACCATCATCATATAGGGTATATAAAACTCTTACAATTCAATAATAAAAGACAAATTTTTCATTTAAAAAATGAACAAAGGATTCGAATAGAAATTCTTTAAAAAACATACTTAAATGTCAATAAGTACTTAAAAAGAAGTTGGACATCATTTAAAACCACCAGATACCACTTTACACCTACTAGAATGGCTAGAATTTAAAAACAAACAAATGAGTGTTGGTAAGGATGTGGAGAGATTGGAACCCTCGTACACTGCTGGCAGAAATGTAAAGTGGTGCAAACGTTGTGGAAAACATTTTGGCCATTTCTTTAAAATGTAAACATACAGTTACCATATGATCCAGAAATTCTACTCCTAGGGAATTTTGCCCAATGAAATTGAAAGCATATGTTCATATAAAAACACAGACATGGATGTTTCTAACAGTATTATTCATAATAGCCAAAAAGTGGATATCAAATGTCCATCAACTGAGGAATGTATGAACAAATGTGATATGTACATGCAATGGAATATTATACAATCATAAAAGGGAGTGAAGTCACTAAAACTCTCTGTTGCCTCAGTTTCCTCACCTAAAAGAGGAATAATAGTAGTACCTATCTCATGAGATTGTTCTAAGGTTGCTGAAAATGAGGTTATCATAAACAAATCAGTGGAATTCCTATATATGCATAATAACCAATTAAAAAATGTAATGGGAAACTAAGTCCATTCTCCCTTTAAAAACAAACAAACATCACAGGTACCCATAAGGAAAGAACACTTCTTTCCTTTTTGGAAGACTTCCATCCATTTGAAAGCAGCTCTACTTGTATGATGCTCTCAGTCTCTCCACCCCTTTACTCATTCTGCTTCAAGGAGGACAGAAGGATGTCAGTAAACTTAGGAAGAATAATTTGGGCCAGCTAGGTTCAGTTCAGTTATCTTCTTCTTGGGAAGCAAACTGCTGACAGTGTCTTGGGTGTAGCAGTATCTATTAGATCTTCTGTATAAATCTTTTGCATGCTTACTAATATTCTTTGGCTTGATCTACCAAGCACTTGCTACCAGACCTAAAGCCACATCCTCTAACCTGATCTGCATCAGTAATAAAGGTAATATTTTGGCTTTTCAGGCACAACTCCTTTATTTCCCAATTTGTTCCCATCCCAGGTGGGGAACTCTATCTAATTATTGTACCCACAAAGATAATATTAACAGATACAAAAGATGGTAAAATATACCATCATCACAGATGAGAATACACTTTATCATAAAGGTATTAGTTCTTCCCAAATCTATTAGTGTATATTGATTTATAGTTTCTATTTTAATACAAATCACAACAGAATTTTTAGGTAATGTGATAAGTTAGGTCTAAAATTCACATGAAAGTCCAAGGGCCAAGAATGACCAAAATAATTTTTAAAAACCACAAGGAGCTGCATAAGGGACAGTCTTTCAAAAATGAAGACTGAGTGTAAAGTAAGGATAACTAAGGGTGTATGATGTAAGCCTACGGGTAGAGAAATAGACCAAAGAAGTAGAACAGGGGACCCAGAAATGACACATGTGTACACATGTGTATATGTGCAGACGTGGTAGGTGACAAAGGGGGCACTGCAAATCAGTGGAGGAAAGCATAAACTGTTCCATAAATAGGACTAGGGTAACATGTTAATCACATTGTTTAACAAGGAAATTTCTACTTTCTTTATAACAAAAAGTACATTCTAGATAGATTAAAGACCTACATTTAAAAACGTTTTTTTAACTTCTTATCCCTACAGATATACGGACAAGAAGTCCCCAAATACTTTTTCTGCCTTTCACAGCCCATGATGCCAACTCATCACGGTGTTGTCAACTAACGTATGTCCTGTGTTAGAAGGCCTGTGTTCCACGAGCTCCCAGGGTCAGAGGTGTAACTTAGAGAGAGAAATCAGCTTGCCCGTTGGAGAACCATTGGGAGCCTTTCAGATAGCCTAGCAATGAGCTGGCTCTTGAGGGACAGCTGCAAAGCCTCTGGTCTATAAATTCTCTGTTGTTTATTTGTAATACATTTCTCATGCTAGGAAAACCGCAACCTTAATTGCAAAGCTAGCTTTGTTTAATGATGCTGATTCTTCCAGAATCCTCTAGAAATGTGTGAGGCAAAACCCCAGAAATTTGTAGTCCCTCTCCTCAAAACAATGCATGGTGTGCCCGGCTATGCCTGGCCTCAGCACACTTCCACACGAAAATGTCAGAATCTGGGGCACGATATGCGTCCCCCTACAGCTGCAAGTTGAAACGTGCCTGTCCCATCATTATCTGTGGGGTTTGCCCTTCACTTCTTGCTTAATAAACAAAAATACTGCTGGTAAGAGTAAATTGATCCAGATATTTTGACAATTAGGAAATACCTAACAAAGGTGAAGATGAGCAAAACTTATAAACCAAGAATGCCATTTTTAATACTATATTCTGGAGAGACTGTAGCCTATGTACAGATGCATTCCAGCTTTATTTGCAATAACAAGAAATTAGAAATAACCCAAATGGCCATCAACAGAAGAATAGATTGCAGTATATTTGTAAAACGGAATATTGTACAGTAATTAAAAATGAATGAACAGCTCTGTATTTAAGTATGGATACATCATAAGGGGACATCAAGCCACAGGAGGACAAACACTATTATGGTATATATGGGGGTGGGCAAAAGTGGGGTTATAGTTGCTCATGTGGGAAAGGATACAATAATTAATAAATAATAATGCAGGAATAAACCCTGTGTTTTGTGTACTTACAACCGTAAATCTACTTTTGTCCACCCTTGTACATAGTCTGTAAGTACGCACAACAATGCTAAACCTGCTTTATGAATCATGCACATGTAAAGAATTAAAAACCAAGCATGGGAATGAGAAGTGTCAGGTTCTGGAGAGGAATCAGATCACAGGTGAGGCTATATGGGGGTTTCGACTGTATCAGTAATATTTTGTTTCTGGGAAAAAGTGATATGAAGTAAATATGGCAAAAAGTTAAGATTTATTAAGGCTGAACAGTGGGCACATGGATGTTTGTTGTTACTCTCTACATTTCTGCTCATTTCACAAATGTTAAAATTACAAAATAATAGTCACAAGACAGAAAAAGCCTCAAGCTTGTGTCTGCAGAAGAGAGTACCTGAGGGAATCAAGCCAGTGGAGGAGTCACAGAAGCCCACCAAGGTAGCAAGATGTATTTAAATAGGGTAGAAGGGAGGAGTGGACCTTATAATATTGTTGACATTTGGGACATGAACATTGCCTGATATTTTAAAAAATAATAATAAACTAAATATTTGGAAGCCTTGGTGAAAAACAAATTGCTGTAAATTCCATGCAAAGAATTAATGTTCAACGATTAGTTATTCAGAAAACTGAGAGGTGATTAAATACTATTTATCCTTTGAGGGGCTGTTCAAAAGACACCTCCTCCATGAAGCTGCTCGGATTGAATCCCTCCTTCACCCAGATATGCCCTCTTCTTCCTCTGAAGTTCCATAGCACTCTCTCTTCACATCCCTCGATGTTATCGTTTTCTACCCTATGTTATAACTATATAGATAGATTTTGACTTCCTTGCTGGGCCATGAGATCCTTGAGGGTAAAGTTTTATTCATCTCTGCCTGCCTGGTGCCATGGGGCTCAAGCTACATCCTCAGTAAGTACCTGAACAGAGGGGAAAGAGGGACTGAGGAAAGGATCGAACTAAAAAAGCTGCAAAGTGAAGGATATTTATAACAGTCTGTGCTTTGAATTTAGGCCACAGACTTTTGCTGTTTCAATGCTTTCCCCTCTTGGGCCATTTCCTCTGCAACGATGTTCTGCCAATTTCTACCTTCAGGCTCTGCCTACAGTGCCAGCTTACCAGTGTGGTGCCAGGGAGGTGCTCTCAGTGGAAGCAAAGCAAGAAAATATAATGAAAGCTTTTCTCTGCGGCAGCAGAACACCCAGCTGTCACGCTGGGGCATGTCCCACAGCAGATGAGGAGAGCTGGGATGGGACCAGGAGCCCAGAACGAGGCCGCTCACAGGATACAATGTGGAAAAACAAAGCCAAGAGTTAAGAAGGGTAGGGCTGCTGACAGTCAGAACTGGACAAGGGGCCTCTGGCTGGGTTTTAGACTTGCCCAGATGTGACAAATAAAAATATAGGATACCCAATGCAATCTGAGTTTCAGATAAGTCTTTAGCGTAAATACATCTCATGCAACACTGGGGCATACTTACACTAAATAAAAAAATCATTTATTGGAAGCTCACATTTCACTCGGTATCCTGTATTTTGTCTGCCAATCCAGACATAGGTCTGGGTTGCAGATCACAGCTAAGAGGGACAGTTCACAGAAGTGAGAAGGGAAGCGGAGAGAAGCTGGCCCAGACCCTGAATATGCCTTGAGGGTGGGGGCATGTGCTGTTCCCATTGTCTCCCTTGTCCAGACAAATGCTGACTCTCCAGACAAGTCAGACATGCCCCCACCCCTCTTACCTGCCTCTTCAAGAGCACTGACCTTCTTATAGGATATCTATCTGTTGACAGGTCTACCTCCCCTTGAGTGGAAAGTGACCAAGCTTTTGAGTCAGAGATCTAGGTTCAAATCCAGCCTCTGAAACATAAAGCTGTCTGACTTTAGCAAGTAAGCTATCCTCTGTGAACCTGTTTTCTCTTCCATGGAACACGTACCATTGAGAGTTGTGATAAATAAATGAGATAATGTAGGTGAAGCATGTAGTAGGTGCTCAGAAATACTAAGCACAACATCTATGAAACCCTAGTCCTAACACCACACTGCACACGCTAAGCCATGCTTAGCAGATGGTGACATCAGAGAGGAGTATGAGCTCTATCTATATTGATCCTCTAGACTAGAGGCTCTTAATAATTTATTCTTGTTGCCAGTCATGATTCTGATGGAAAAAGAGATAAGAAAGCCTTAGCTGTCATTTTCCACCAACCAACTCTGATAAGGCTCTAGAAGAGAGATGTACAGAGGACAAGCCCTTGTAATACCCTTGACCTTTACCATATCCTGTGCTTCTTCATGGAAGAGACTCCTGCTGGGAAGAGCCTTGAAGTCCTTGTAGGGGGTCCCCAAGTCAGGGACTTGGGGGTGAGGGTGGCAGGCCACAGCAGGTCATGAAATCAGGGGACACGTATATAGAGGTTTCAGTGGGGAGGAGTACTGAGGGTGCAGTAGGTCCTCGTAAGTCCCCCTGTGGGCAAATGACTGGCTCCATGTTCCCACAAGAGCTCCTTTCCCCCTAAAGCCTGTAGCTCTGGGTTCCACTCTATGACAAGCAGGAACATTCCATTTGGTTGAAGCAGTAGATTTGAACATATAATTCTTTTGCTGTCTGTCATGAACTAAATGTTTGTGTCCACCCAAAATTCATATTTAGAAATCCTATCCCCTGATATGATGGTATTAGGAGGTGTGAGCCCTTGGGAGTGATTAGGATTAGCTGAAGTCATATGGGTGGAGCTCTCATGAATGGGATTAGTGCCCTTAAAAGAGTCTGTAGAGCTTGCTTGCCCTGTTATGCTGGCAGCCATGTAAGGATGCAATAAGTCCGAAGTCTGCAACCTGGAACAGGGTTCTCACCAGAAGCTGACCAGGCTGGCACCCTGACTTTCTACTTCCAGCCCCCAGAACTGTGAGAAAGAAATATCTGTTGTTTGCAAGCCACCTGGTTTACGGTATTTTGTTACAGCAGCCTGAGCGAAGACACTATCTCTTCCCTAAAATATTTCCTCAGGTCACCTCATCACCAAACTCCCCTCCAGGCTGTGACCCTTCACTTCAGTACCCCAAAAGCAACCAAAATTATCTCTGGGATCTCAATCCGGTGAAATATGTAAGCATTATGCCTACAGAGAGGGAGTAACTTCTTAACAAAGCAACTATGTTGTTTTTAATGCTCAAAATGAGCAGCCAGCGAGTGGGCAGTTGGGTGTGAAGGACTCAAGACCAGCCAAACAAAAAGGCAGATCACTGAGCTTTCCTTTGAATTTCAAACCTTATCATCCTTCTCTCTCTTTCCCTCTCTCTTTCCCTCCCCCCCCCCCCCCATAAAGCAGAGACCAGAAGCTTGGGGCAAGAAGCATCCCTTATTTTTTTTAAGATCCCAAAATTCTGAAATTCTTATTCTTGCCTTTAACAAACCAGCTCCTGCTAACACCGCCCCCCCCCCATAGTGTCTGTTGCCTCTCAGAGCTGAGTCTGCTGTTGAAACACTTGTCCTCTCCCTTGAGATGCTGTCACGCCATGAGCCTCCAGCCTGCTATGTGGTTGCCTTGTTCTCCCCTCTGTATTTTTTTCTCCTCACCTCTTTGAGCCTGTCTTTCTTCCCTCGGATTCCCTAAAAGTATTGCTCTTTATATGGTCACGCTTTGAAATAAAAGCATATTTGTTAGCATCTTTGTTCATTATCCTGCCTCTTTTCTTTGTGACTGCCTTCCACCTAACTCCCCCCTCCGACTACCACCAGCCAAAGGGCCACAGAGCTGGAACCCTAGCTACTTCCTAGGTACTACGTAAACCCACTCTCAATCCCATGTCAAGACCACAGCTGACAGGACCAATTGTGGGAAGTGAGTCCCTATCTTTGAAATTTGGTATTGGGACTGAGAGTCCAATCTCACCCTGGGTTAACCTCTTGACAGAAGGAGAGGCATGGGAAGCCTACAGTGAGACTATGTAGAAGAGGATGTTCAGGGAAAGAATGAAGAGACATCTCATTCCCAGGCTCCTGATGACTTTCCATTCCCTTGTCCAAGTCCCTCATAAATCCAAAGGCATCTTTGCCGGTGACCTCCGTGAGATACCTTGTACCTCCATAATCAACTCCTTTTGTTAAACTACCTCAAGTCTCTGCTGCTTTGAATATTTTAAAAAATGTTTTCTATTCTTAATTTTAGGACCAAATGAATTAAAGTTTTGTATTTCACACATACACAAAAGAACTTGCCTCCCTTTCTCCACCCCGCACACACAATGCTTTTCTCTCATCGTTGATTACTGATGATAGTTACCTGTTTTAGAACAGTTCAGTAAGAACAATGAGAAGTGTTGAATGTTCCTGGCACTGTTCTAAGTAGCTCAATGTGCCTTTCATTTAATCTTCACGACATTCTTTAAAGTAGGTAGTGCTGGGTGGCTTAAACATCAAAAATTTATCATGTCACTGTTCTGGAGGCCAGAAGTCAGAGATCAAAGAGTTGGATCCTTCTTCTTCTTCTTCCTTTAAAAGATATTATTTATTTATTTTTATTTTTTATTTTATTTTTAAAAGATTTTATTTATCTTTAGAGAGAGAGAGGGAGAAAGAAAGAGAGGGAGAGAAATGTTGATGTGTGAGAGATGTTGCCTCTTGCACACCCCCAATCAGGGACCTGGCCTGAAGCCCAGGCACATGCCCTAACCAGGAATTGAACCAGCGACCCTTCACTTTGCAGGGCAATGTTCAAACAACTGAGCTTCATGGATCAGGGCAGAGCTGGATCTTTCTGAGGGCTGTGAGGGAGGGATCTGTCCCATGCCCCTTTCCTAGCCTCTGGTGGTTTGCTGGTACTCTTTGACATTCCTCGGCTTTTGTAACATTATCCTGATCTCTGCCTTCACCTTAATGCGCCATTCTCCTTGTTTCCAAATACCCACTCTCTATAAAGACATTAATTGGATTAGAGGCCCAACCCACTCCACTATGACCTCAACTAATTAATCTGCAAGGACCCTATTTCTCAATAAGGACACATTCTGAGGGACTAGGGGTTAGGACTTCAATATGTGAATTGGTGGTGGGGGGCGGTGTTACAACTCAATCCATAACATCAGGTTTTCTTTCTTTCCTGCAGCAATTTCCAATGATTATGTATTTTTTTATATATTTTTACAAAGACATAAAAAATCTGATTCTAAAATGTGGCAAACCACAGATGCAGATCTTCAGCTTTGGCTCAGCACTCAGACTTCATTGCCACCCGATTCAGAAAGAACACCAAATCCACTGCTCCCTGGAAGAATCCTGATAAGGACATTTTCCTCTTTTAATTGACTGGAGAAATTTAACTCACTTGATAGGAGAACTATCAGTTGTCACAAGTTCTAGTGCTGGCTCTGCCATTGACTTGCTCTTGGTACGTGCGCGCGCATGCACGCGCGCGCGCGCACACTCCTTGTCATAAAATGGAGATTTTGCCTCCACTCTCAGTCTCCTCAAAAGCCAGTCCTGAATGATGGTCTCCTAATTCAGGAGAGAATTAACTGGGAGCTTAAAAAACACACTGATATGTCTGATGCCTGAGTCCATTCCCCTATTCCATTGAATTTGCCTGGGCGTCTTGTCTTCTAAAAGCTTCCCATGTATATATTGTCTTGATTGTGATGAATGTAGATGTATATCAAAACTTATCAAATTGTACACTTTAAATGTGTAGCTTATTGTATGTCAATTATATCTCAATAAAGCTGTTTGAAAAAACTAAAAACTTCCCCAATGATTCTAGTGGGCATCCCAAAATGAGAACCATTGAGCTGGGTTAATCACCTCATCTAAGTAGGTAAGGAAACAGCCCTAGAAGGGAAGAAATCTGCTCAGGAATCAATCACATCATCCTAGTAACACTGCCAAGATTTAGAACCTGCAACTCCTGAACTACTACCCTAGTGTTTCTGCCTTAAGACCAAATTGATAGAGAATTACTAAGCTCCCCCCAAATTTTGAAAGAGGCACTTAAAAAATTTGCACTGCTAGAATTGTTACGCAAAGGTATAGGGCATGAGAGCTAAAAAAATCCCAAAACCCAAAACTCCACCAGCCTTTCCTTGATAGAGTCACTTTGTATAAGGGCAGTTGGTTGTCCTTTCAATGTACCCCAGGCATAACCTCCCCTCACTCTGCCCTCTGGGTTGTTGAGTCTCATGGAGAAGGTAGAGCAAGTGAGGAAATAATACATCAACAGCTGTCACTAGCTGCTCAGTGGCCTGTTGGCTAAATCCTTTTTTCACCCCTGACTTAGTTCCAACACTTTTGAGTATTTCTACCTCAGATTCAACATTTACAAAACTGAACTCATCACCTCCTACTCCAATTTGTTTCTCCTTTCGAGTCCCTATATTAATAAAGGGTACCATTATTCTCCCAAATGTCCACACCAAAAAAAAGTGTCTCATCTTCCACATACAAATGTTGTCCATTCATCTTCCTGAATATACATGAAATATGTCCTTCCTCTATATCCTTATGGTTACCTTGAGTTAGGTCATCATGTCCTCCCAGATCCTGTGACTCATCCTCCATCTTTCTGTTACCACCTTGTGCAGCTGGGGCAATCATTGAAAAATACCACAGAAAATGCCACGCCCTGACTAAAAACCTTGGAGTGGCTTCCCTTTGAAAAGTAGATGAAACCCAAACTCCTTGGCAGGACAGTTATGATCTGGCCCCAATCCTCCGATTCTATATCCTCTCCCATTAGTCTTCCAGGATGCACTGTCTCCATACATACAGGATATACTTATGCCTCAGTACCATCGTACATACTATTCCATCTGCCTAGAATGGTGGGACTTTCCTCACTAACTCCTATTCATCTTCTAAAACTCAAGTTTAAATATCACTCCAGATTAAGTTAAACAATCCCTCTCTCTGTGCCACACTAGACCTCATACATAACTCCAATCATGCAAGTTTTTTCACCCTGGTTTGGTGACTCAGTTGGTTGGAATGTTGTCCTATATACCAAAAGGTTGCAGGTTCAATTCCAGGTCAGGGCACATACCTAGGCTGTGGGTTTAATCCCTGGTCAGGGTACATGTAGGAGGCAACCAATCTCTCTCTCTCTCTCTCTCTCTCTCTCTCTCTCTCTCTCTCAAATCAATAAACATATCCTCAGGTAAGGATTAAAAAAAATTTAAATTTTAAAAACCAATTAGTCCACTGTTTCATAGTTGTCTATTTCCACATTTGCTCTCTTACTAGCTTATGAACAACTTTAGACCATTTTGCTTTTTCTCATCTCTACATTCCTAGGACCTGGCAAAAGCCTGGTACATGTAGGTGCATAAAAATATTTAATGAATTATGAATTATTTTGTCTGCTTTCTCATTCTGTCCAAACTACTAAGTAGGTGACTAGCAGCTGGGGGGGTAGGGAGATCCTTAGTTTCAGAAGTTATGACTCAGCCATGGACACCTAAAATCCAGAGTGGTATAGGGCGGCAGTACCCATTCTGTGTGGCTCCATAGGTGTTTAAAGTCACTATTCCCATAGATTGTGCTTGGGATAGTGGATACATTTGGTTGTTCCCCCAAAATAAATGCAGCCAGTCTCCATTACCATTGTGCCTTTCACTCTCTTCTTTCATGCTCTTCACTGCTCTGGACAATTTGGTCATGAGCTGTATTGCTCTTTGGCTTGTTGAAGCAGGGAGAGAAATCATTGACTTTTCTCATTCCAACCTAAAACATTCTTTCCTTCAAAGGAGAAGGTGATCAATAAAGAGGCATAGATGAATAAAGACCTTTTGGATATTGGTTGGAAAATGTGAACAAGTTAGTTACATTAAAATAAAGATACTGGCCCTATTCCCATTACAATATGCCTCTAGTCTAACTTTGGAAATTAGCAATTTAATAAATTATTTCAGAAAGCCTTTCTCAAGGGAGATGGAACCTCAAAACCATCAAGGTCATCACCATTTTATTTGTGGAGGAAAGGAGGAAGCAGAAATGCAATATGACTAAGTATTATACCATAGAATAGGCAAGGCTTGACTTCTCTTTCTTCTTAAATGTTTTGTTTAAAAAGAAACAGAAATGAAGGACTATTAACAGGAGGATCTAAGAAAAACTTCCTAAATGATTCCTATTTCTTGAGTCACTCATGAAATCCAATACATAGAAGTTGAATAACGAAAATCTTAAATCCTGAGGGGCTGTTTCTAATACTACCTATATTTTGAAGAATAAAGAACATGTTGTTCTCAACATCTTAATGAATGCATTAAGCAAAAAGCAAATGGTTCAGGGGAGGATCCCAACCCCTCAAAAAACTAGGACAACACAATGGTAAAGCTGTCCCTGAACAGAAAAATAAATACAGAAATTTTATACCTAATTTTCTTGTAGAAAAATTAAAACCCTTTGCACAAATGTTAACATGTTACCATGTGAAGCAACTTTTAGCAACACGATCAACTACTTCTGTTTTATGGTTTTGGATCACAGGGGCCATCCATTCAGTCGTGCAGTCTCTGATTACTCTTGGCAAACCACTCCATTATCAAACTGTTAGCTGGGGGTGGAGATGATAAGGGGAAGGGGACTGGGTCCCAGTGAATTATTGTGCTATTCCCTGTACACGTTCCACTCTAAACACAGAAAATGCAGATTCCACTATTAAAAGCCATGGAATTTGTAGGTAAATTCCATCAGGTTTGGCTAATAAGGTACCCCAGTTTTTCTTTGTGGCCAATGTATAAAAAAGTTCTGTTTTAAATGTAAGCAACCACAGGTGGTTAATGTTTTTTAACTTTTTATTATTAAACTAAAGCAAAATAACAGAATTTCAAAAATTAAAATACAGAATTCTAATTTTAATTCTAAACAAATAAGAAATCTACACCCAAAACTAAAAATCATAGAGTTCACCAATATTTAATAAAGGAAAATGGCTAAAATGCATTCACAGTCATTATTTCCTCCTTAATAGCCTCAAATTTGCATCCCTTTCCTTTGTGCTTCACCTGGACAGAAAATGGAAAGAATTTCTTCCTCATCTATCCTTTGTTACTGTAGTCTGTAACTTCAGAGGCGCTTTTATCTTTTATCTGTTCCTTCAGCAAACATTGGAGCACCTGCCTACTGGGCTAAGATGATGTGGACATAAAGACGAGTGCATCAGAGATCCTGTCCTAAGATATTCAGGGGAGATAAGACACCAACAAATAACCAATAAATATAAATAAACTTATATGAATTATAAAGTAATATAGCATGGGTTAAGTATAGATAAAATATAAAACTAGGGGAATTTCAAGGAGTGAGAGATTACATTCAGCTGTAGGAATGAAGGAATGCTTTGAGAGGATATGACTTGGGTTGGGTGCGGACTGTTCCTTCAAGGCTTCCAAGTGGTCTTGACTGGGGTGGCCTTGATTTCTAGAGAGTATTCTTCTCAATGTTAATCTTTAAAACTCCCTAGGTTTCTATCTCTTCAAACTGTTCATTCTTAAAAATGATAAAAAATATTAATATATAAATAGCAGTTTGGGGACTTAACTGGGCAAAACCTACTTGCATTAGATGCTTTCTCAAGTCTAAAACTAAACATACATGAATATAAATGAAGATTAAATAAATGACTTAACATTCAAAAGTCAGATGATGAAAAATATGGCAACTGTGAAATGATATATATTAACCACAAATTTCTTTGTATGAAATGTTTTAATGAATTATGAGCCACTGACCATTACAGACTTTAAGCCTTAATATTTCTCCTTTCCTTTATAAAACTAGATAACTTAAAACTGTCTATCTCAAGTATGACAGAATATCATAGTATGAATGAGAGTAATAGTAATGTCTGCTTACACATCGGCATGCTTCGCTAAAGTTAAGAAGTAGAGAAAGCTCCCAGTTTCTCAAGTCAACAAAGTAAAGTCAGTTACACATTTTTCCTGCACATAGTTTCAGTTGAAATACAACAAATACTTTGGCTTTCAATAGCACTTATCTATCACACAAGCCCTTTCGCATTATTTTCTCTATCCTCAATATTCTTGTGAGGTAGTAAAGGGAAGGAGCAAGGATACTTTTTTTTTGCAGATGAGAAAACTTAAGGTGAATTTTGAACTAAACCTTGGAAGCATATTGAAAATCTAGGAAGTTTTTGTTTTTTAAATCCTTATGGTCATGTCATATCCCAACCCAACATCAAAATCTTAGGGCATGGCACCCAAGTATTGATATTTTTCAAAGCACACATGACTCCAAAGTACAGCTGAGGTTGAAAACTACTGGTCTAGATTATTTATTCTCAATCTTCAAGTGCAACTGTCTTCTACCTAAATGCTCTCTCAGCACCAATGAAAAAGAGATTTCATTTCCTTGAACATTGTAGTATAGTAGTTTGTTTTAATATTCTGTATAGCTACAATGAGTCTCCAGTAACAAATTCATTTATCAGGTTATAAACGAAGGCCCTGCAGTCCCTCAATGCTTGTGCTAAATATGGACCTCCATTTTATAATATTTGCAAATGGGATGTTAGGGAATTTATAGTAAATCTTTGAGATAAGAATAGCTTGTTGTTAAATATTTAGGCAATTATTTGATTATAAGTTCAATATGCAATAATCATGTGTTTCTGTTTTCCATTCAGCACCTTCAAAACTTTTTTACAAAATAAATGCTTACTAATAAGACAAAACACAAGTTATAAACAAAATTCTCAGCCACAGCTCTTAGAATTGGCCATATCACAACCTGAAAAACAAACAAGTACTTAAAAGACTTTTTAATGGTCTAACTAGCTCAATCTTCATCCTGAACCAGTTCTCTTCTTTAACCAAATTTTAAACTTTGCCAGAGTCATTCCACAGCAACAAAAATCAATTCCTGTAGCAGCTATATTCTCTAATACATGTAACATATAATTTCACTCTGTACTATTAAATATGGTTTCCAGGTTTCTGTTTGACATGGATATTGAAAAGAATCTTTAACTGATTTAATCTTTAAGCAACATACCAAATATACAACAAATATTTGTAAACCTGTCACATGGCAAAAATAAATCTTTGTTCATGACTGAAATCCCCCACTTCACAGGAGTATTGATAATCTTAAATCTCAAGGAGCAACCCAAAACCCCCAGCCAGCTGCTTGCTGTCCCTAACTTTATTAGATTTAAGACAGAATATGCATACAACCATAACCTTAAAAAGTACAAAGATTCCACTTGCCCTAGTCAATTCTTATCACAAATATGTATCTGAAATCATATAATTTATGCTTTCATACAGAAAGATGTTTGTTTCTCTTCCAACAAAAGAAAATCTCAACTAATGTATGTCAGATTATTAATTCGAAAGAGTATTTGTGAAATCAAAATTTATTAGTCAAAAATTCAGAAAAGGAGTTAATGTTAAGCTCTCCTACAGTGAAACCTTCAAAATACTGCCAACCTGAAGTTTTCAACACAAGGTGTTTTATTTAAAGTCCCATAGGGGCAATTATCTGTAAGATTAAGAACATTCTTAACTGGGTTCAGGCTGGCACTGTTCCAGGCGGCTGAGTAAACATTTTCTTGATAACCTCAATGAAGAGTTTGAGGGTTAGGTTGTTGCATGTTGTAAACAATGTGAAATTAAAAAAATCATAATATCTACAGAATTATAAAATAAAAGGACCATTAATCAATTCTTTTTCTGAGGTCTGCAACTAACAGCTTTTATTTGAGGTCTGTAAGAGCAATTGGCAATATTTTGTTTTTTTATGAGACAATTTCTCAGAAGGTCAAAAAATAAACCAGATACTATAAGGTGCATACTATTATAATTTTATATATGATTAGAAATAAATTTGCCTTCCTTCAATCTTTACCCAGTATATTAAAGGATTTTTACAATAATTTTGACAAAAAGAGAAAACAGATTATAACTATGGAAACTGTAAACCAAATATACAAAATGAGCCAATATAACACATCTCCTCTTAAAATCCTCTTCATTGTAGTTATACCGAATTGTCCCTATGTGTTATTTTAATTTTGTACCATGTAGTGGTTTTTAAGAAATTTAACTAGAACAAAGCAACCTCTTTGCCTTGTATTTGTTTTTTACACACACATTGTATATACAACTTTTAAAATAGCTGCACAATTTTACATCTCACTGTTAGAGAAGTGCAGTCCAAGCAGACCATGCTTCTCAATATATTAAAAATATTAAATAAAACCCAGCCAGTTTAATATTTTTCTAATAGTCAAGCTGGCTGGGAAAAAAGTGTCTGGGGAAAAAACAGGCAGTTGTAAAACAGGATCAGTCTTTCTTCAAAAACACACTACTTAAAAATTTTGCTATTTCCTTATTTTATCCCTTGTACAGCATCTCTAAGATCTCACCTTAAAAGATGGAAATGACACATTGCTAGCTTAGAGACAAAATCTGTTGCAACATGCATTTGTCAACTGCCCACTCAACCAACTGCAACCCTGAGGATTTTTCTGGCCCAGTAGAAAGAGGAAACACTAAGATGATCTTTGCTGTAGAGCTGTTTCTCCAGTTAACAATTTCACGTGTTTTTCAGGATGTTTCTTGGACATGCATGTATGACACTGTCACTTCATGGTTCTACTTTCCACAAGCAGATATCTCCTCCACTCTGTCTTTCCTCTTAAGAAAGCCACTGTCATCCATCCAAAGGTTTTCCAAGGTAAACCAAAGTCACTTCTGTGTTGCCATATACAGCAGAAACTGCTGGATATAAGCAGGCCTTTGGAAGTCCTCTAAAGGCAACCCCCAGGAACTCATATCCACGTTCAAAAGCTAAAGTCTTATCTTCCATGTCCAAGATGACGCGAATTCTTTCTCCTATCTGCAAACAGATATCAAAAGAAGGTTAGAAGAAAATCCAAAAGGGCAAAAGAGGTAGAAGAAACATGATACAAACGAACAGGTTGAAAATATTAAGAATATATACCCTAAAAATTACTTTAAGAGCCCAAAGAGAAGATTTCTGTTACTGAGAAACATCTAGAAGAATGAATATATATCAATTTCACCATAACTGCTTGTTTTGATAGTTTTTTAATTTAAGGCTTGCATGAGATCTACATTAAATACTGAAAATTTAAATGTTCCCCCTGAGCAGTCCTCAGGTTATATTTACTCTTTACTTCGAGGCTTTTCTTAAGAAGGATACCACTAAAATCTATCATTTGGTACATTTTACCCAAAAAAAGCTATCTAAATAACCTTTTCAAATTACCATAGCATACACACAAATGCAAGCAGGCATTCACAGACACACCCAATGGAATATTATCTATCCATAGAAAGAAATGCACTTCTGATATATGTTACATGGATGCACCTTGACAACATTATGCTAAATGAAATAAGCCAGACGCAGAAAGACAAATATTGTACGATTCCACTTATATCAGACACCTAGAACGTTCACATTTATAGAGTCAGAAAGTAGAAGTTACCAGAACCTGGGAGGGGGAGGGGCACAAACTAGAGAGTCATTTTTTAGTAAGTACAGAGTTTATGTTGAAGATGATAAAAAAGCTTTGGGTATAAATAGTGGTGATGGTTATACAGAATTGTGAATGTATTTAATGCCACTGAATTATATAAACTTACGAATGGTTAAAATTTTAAATATTGTTGTATATAGTTTACTACCATAAAAACTATATATATAATAAAATACTTATATAAGCCTTTAAAGTTAAAGCAGTTCTATATACAATGTGGAACTTGTATAATCATGAATAGCCAAATCTGACTATAAATTCTAAAGAAGCAGAATAGGTTTTAAAATTAATTGTTTAAAAGATTTATTTTTTTTTATAGAGAGAGGTGAAGGGAGGGAGAAAGAAAGGGAGAGAAACATCTATGTGTGACAGAAACATCAATTGGATGCCTCTCACACATGTCCCAACCAGGGACTGGGCCCACAACCCAGGCATGTGCCATGACTGGTAATCAAACCAGTGACCATTTGCTTTGTAGTACAATGCTCAACCCACTGAGCTATGCCAGTCAGGGCCAGAATAGGCTTTCTAATAGTCACTTGTGGGCCACTGCTCTGAAACATCTGTTCATTATAAAAAAGTAGCATAAACTATTAAAACTGTTAAAAGCAGCATAAACTGTTAAACTAAACCGGAAGCACAAAATGTTAGGTTATTTTCCCATTTGAAAAAATAAGCAAAGAATTTAGGATATTTTATCTTTATAATTTGCATCTATAAAAGGTTATTGCACCTATATACCCAGAGGCAGAAAATCCTAGCATTTGCAACCAAAAGTAGTAATTTAATACTTCCCAATTCTGATAACTCCTGCTGTTGTTATTTCATTGTCTTTCCTACCACAAATAACTATAAGCATCTGACTTTTTCCTCCCTTTGTCCAACTTGCAGATAACCCACACCCCATTTTATGGACCTAAGTACATCCTAATTATCATCACCACTACTACCAACACCACCAAAACAGGAACAACAAACAGAAATGAAAAGTTAATATTTTGTTGGGTATTTGTTTTGTGCTTTATTTGCATTACCTCTCTTGATCCTCATATCAATCCTAGATGATATCCCTATTTTATATTAGATGAAACTAAAAAAGACCATATTGCTCCTACATCACCTTTGAATGAGCATACAGCACATACACGGCACAGGGAGCAGCTAGCAGAAGTCTCACTAGCTTCAGGTGTCAGAGAGCAAAACTTAGAGATGATAGGGTAACTAGAAACTTAAAGTAGGAACTCTAGAAGTAAGAAAACCACAAAGAGCATGAGCCCCAAAATCTGAGAATAAACTCTGCCCAATTCTTGTGTGACCACTACATTATACGCAGACATAGAAATACCTCTAAGGAACCTAAAAAAGTAGCACCTTGAAGCCAAAAGCAAACAAACAAACAAATAAACAAAACAAAAATGGAGCAAAGACATCAGCTGATGCACACCACGGGTGACACAGAGTTTACAGTTTGAGTAGAGACAGGTTAACTGCTTGCCAAAATAAGAAAACCTAGACTCTTCAGAAAAACAAAGCCATTTCTAGAGGAATAAAACTCTCCAATACTACTGTATAATACCTATAATGTCCAGTTTTCAATTTAAAAATTACTAGATATGAAAAGAAACAGTGAAGTGTAACTCAACTCAGGGAGGAAAAAAGCAGTCAATAAAAGAAAGTGACTCCAAGTAGGCCTTGATGTTGGATTGGCAGACAAACGGCAAAGGAGTTATTATAAAAATATGAAGGAATTAAAAAAATTGAGTATTAATGAATGCACAGATAGAAAATCTCAGTAGAGCAATGGAAACTGTAAAACAAAACAAGTAAAAATTCTAAAGCTGAAGAGCACAATTATTAAAGTTCACTAGCCTGGCTTAATAGCAGATTTGAAATGGTAAAAAGAAACAATCTATGAACTTGAAGACAGAGCAACAGAAATTATCCAATCCAAAAAAATAAAGATAAAAAAACCATATAGCTTCCAACGCACAGAGACTAGGACAGTATCAAGCAGTCCAACAATTATGTTAAATGTAAATAGATTAAACATTCAAATCAAAAGGCAGAGACTATGAGATCCAGTTTGATATAAAGCAAGACCCAGTTATACACTATTTAGTACAATGACAAATTGAAAGTAAAATGATGGGGGTGGGGGGAGGTACCCGGCACAAGAAAGTAAGCATTGGTAAACATAAAGTTGGAGTGGCTATGTTAGTATGGGACAAAATAGACTTAGACGAGGAAAACTACTAAAGTCAAAGAAGGTCATTTCATAATGATAAAAGAGTTAATCAGATTGAGAGATATGACAATGATATATATATGTACCTAATAACAGAGCTACAAAACACATGAAGCAAAAACTGACAGAACTGAAAATAAAAATAGATAAATTAGCAAGTACAGTGGAAATTTCAACACTCCTCTCAATAAATGATAGAACAGGGAGTTCCAGCCAAGATGGAAGTGTAGGTAGAAACCCTTCGCTTACTCACACAACCAAGGAGGATAACCACCAATCTAAAATCAATAAACAACCAGAAGTGCCAGAAAATCAAACTGCATGGAACTCTGACAACCAAGAAATTAAAGAAAAAGTCAACCAAAGCAACCAGACTGGTAAGAACACACAGGGAGGCAAGCTCAGAAAAACCACGAGGAGGTAGTGGGCTGCGTGGGTGGGGCTGGCTGAAGGCAAAACTGAGACTCATGGTTGACTGTGGACTACACCCACTCAGTGGGAAAACTCCCAGTCCTTGAAAAGTGGGCTGGAGCCCAACGAGGGAGTTGTAGTGTTCCCTCTCTTGCCCTTCCCCTACAGGCAGCCCCACAGGGGAGCAAAGAGGGTTGCTCTACCCTGATGAATACCTAAGGCCCCACCCCCTTACAACTTAACAGGTACCCCAAGACAAAGAAATAGGGCCAAAATGAAAAAACAGAGCAAAACTTCAGAAAGAGAGCTAAGCAAGGAGAAGAGAGCCAACCTATCTGATGGAGAATGTAAAAGCCCTGGTAATCAAAATGCTCACAGAACTGATTGTGATTGGTTGAGAAATGAAAGATACCCAAAATGAAATCAAGCAAAATATTCAGGGAACCAACAGTGACAGGAAGGAAACCAGGAGTCAAAGCAACCATTTGGAACAAAAGGGAAAAATAAATATCCAACTGGAACAGAATGAAGAAACAAGAATTCAAAAAGTGAAGAGTGAGTTACAAACCTCTGGGACAGCGTGAAACATTCCAGTATCCAAATTATAGGGGTGCCAGAAGGAGAACAGCAGCAAGAAATTGAAAACTTATTTGGACAAATAACGAAGGAAAACTTCACCAACCTGGAGAAAGAAATAGACTTCCAGGAAGTCCAGGAAGCCCAGAGAGTCCCAAAGAAGTTGGACCCAAAGAGGAACACACCAAGGCACATCATCAAGTTATCCAAGATTAAAGATAAAGAGAGAAAATGCTAAAAGCAGCAAGAGAAAAGGAGACAGTTACCTACAAAGGAGTTCCCATAAGGCTAGCAGCTGATTTCTCAAAATAAACCTACAGGCAAGAAGGGGTTGGAAAGAAGTATTCCAAGTCATGAAAGGCAAGGACCTACATCCAAGATTGCTCTATCCAGCAAAGCTGTCATTTCATTTAGAGTGGAAGGGAAGATAAAGTGCTTCTCAGATAAGGTCAAGTTCAAGGAGTTCATCATCACCAAGCCCTTATTCTATGAAATGTTAAAGGGACTTTTAAAAAATATATATTTTCTTGATTATGCTATTACAGTTGTCCCATTCCCCCTCTTCACTCCCCTCTACCCTGCACACCCCCTCCCACCCACATTCCCCCACTTTAGTTCATGTCCATGTGTCATACTTACAAGTTCTTTGGCTTCTACATTTCCCATACTATTCTTATCCTCTCACTGTCTATTTTCTACCTACCGTCTATGCTACTTATTCTCTGTACCTTTTCCCCCTCTCTCCCCCTCCCACACCCCTGTTGATAACCCTCCATGTGATCTCCATTTTTGTGGTTCTGTTCCTATTCTAGTTGTTTGCTTAGTCTGCTTTTGTTTTTGTTTTAGGTTCATTTGTTGATAGTTGTGAGTTTGCTGTCATTTTACTGTTCATGTTTTTTATCTTCTTTTTCTTAGATAAATCCCTTTAACTGAAATGTTAGGGACTTTTATCTAAGAAAAAGAAGATAAAAAATGTGAACAATAAAATGACAACAAACTCACAACTATCAACAAATGAACCTAAAAGAAAAGAACAGCAACGAAAACAAAAATTAAGGAAACCACTAGAACAGGAACAGAATCAGAGAAATGGAGTTCACATGGAGGGCTTTCAGTGGGGAGGGGGAGAGGAGGAATGAGGGGAAAAGGAACAGGGAAGCAGCAGCGTAATTGCTAGGCATAAAATAGACGGAGAGAGATAAAAAATGGCACAGGAAACAGAGAACTCAAAGAACTTATATGTACAATCCATGGATATTAACTAAGGGGTGGGGAATGCTGAAGGGTTAGAGGGTGCAGGATGGAGGGGGATAAAAGGGGAAAAATTGGGAAAACTTAAATAGCATAATCAATAAAAATACTTTAAACAAAAGTAAATGATAGAACAGGTAGAAAGAAAAATCAGTAAGGATATAGAAGACTTGAGCACCATACTATCAACCAACTTGACCTAACTGTCATTTATAAAATATTCTATCCAACAACAGAATACACATTCTTTTCGAGCACATATATTGGAACACTTGATGGAACACTCATCAAGATAGACCATATGCTGACATTAAAACAAACCTCAGTAATTTTAAAAGAATTGAAATCATACAGAGTATGTTCTTTGAAAAAGACTGAAGGACTTTCACTACAAAATTACCACAAGCCTAGTAGCCATTGGTCTTTATCATTAATGATTATTAAGTCCAGACACCGTTCTCAGGGCAGGGATGTCAAACTTATTTTTACCAGGGGCCACATCAGCCTCTCGGTGGCCTTCAAAAGGCCAAATGTAATTTTAGGGCTGTATAAATGTAACTACTCCTTAACTAGGGGCAGTGCCGGTTGGATAAAAACAAAGTGAAGGGCCAGATTCCACACAAGGGCCTTGTGTTTGCCACCTGTGCCTTAGGGTATTTACACAGCCTAAAAAGACAGTGAAGAAAGGATTCTATGAAAGAAAATCCTTCCAGGCTTTTCTACCTCAGGAAACTAAATATATTTTTAGTTCTTCTACTTTAGTATCCATGACTTGAGGTGATTACTGAGGCTAGAGCTTTCAAGTCATGTTTTTCTGAAATATACACTCTATAATTCCTTAAAATTTCTATTTTCTTATAAGGTTACTATGTTTTAGACCTATGGTAATCATATAACTTTCACAAACAGAAACCATAATTTTGACCCTAGAATCACATAAGTGTTTCATAAAACTAAAATGAAAACAATTAAAAAATGGTGCTGGCAGGGTAGTTCAGCTGGTTAGAGTGTCATCCCGACGTGCCAAGGTTGCAGGTTCAATCTCCAGTCAGGGCACATACAGGAGGCAACCAATAAATGCAAAAATAAGTAGAAAAGCAAATCGATGTTTCTGTCTGTCTGTCTCTCCTTTCCTCTTTCTCTAAAATCAATTTTTAAAGAAATGCATAAGTTTGCCTAAACTTGCCTGTTTTATAGAGATCATTGAAACCTGCAGAGGCTCTGAATCCACAAGCAGATTAATAAATAGCAGAAGGTATGTGTGTACATGCACACAGGTGCATTTGTTGGGGTGAGATGCCTAGAAAAAGTAGATTTAGATATGCCATGATAAAGGAGAGATGACAATCTAGAGCTCAAGTTGGCAAACTACGGCCCCTGGAACAAATCTGGCCAATAGCCTATAAATAAGGTTTTACTGGAACATAGCTATGCTCATTCATTCACATATTCTCTATGGCTGTTTTTGTGCTCTAACAGCAGAGTTGAACAGCTGTGACAGAGACCATATGGACCACAAGGCCTAAAATATTTACTATCTGGTCCTGTACTTTAGAGTTTGCTGACCCCTGATTTAGAGCAAAGATGAATGCTCAAAGTTGAATATGTATTAAGAAACAAATATTAAGATACTAAAAAATTACCATCAAAGTAGCTAAGAAAAACCAGTTACATTATTTAATTAAAAATTACCAAAAAGACATACAAAGCTACTATATGAAATTTTATAAATTTAAAACAAATGGAGGCATGATTTGACAAAGGCCCGTATCTAAGAAAATACCTAGTTTCTCACCTGATATTTTGGTGCATTGTTGCATTGTGGAAAACTGCCATTGACTTCTCCATTATGTAGTAGATTATTGTCCACCAGATTCCAGCCCCAGCTCTGGTCATCACTGCCCAACAATGCCACATAACCTTGGCACTGCATGGGGGCCCGTTTTGTCGCAATTCCAATCACTGCCACAGTGCCCAGAGGGCCCTCCCACCACACTTCCCATGCGTGGCGGCCCTCACTGAAACCAATCTTGGTCCTTGCACCATCAGTGCTCTGAGCAATGGGGTTTCGATGTAAAGTAAAGCCATTCTTCTTAATGTAGACATTCCTGGAGCAGTCATTAGTGCTGAAGGCATGCTGGAAAGCACGTACCTGAAAAGATGAAAACAGAGCAAAGAAACAGAAGTTTGATTTTTCTTAAATATTAAGAAGTACCCAAACCTTAGGCTATGTGTTTTTAAACAATGAAGTTACATATTTTTAAGTAATATAAAGAAATATTTCCAAAAAATGGCATCCATCCTAAAGTTTCAGGATGGGACACTAATATAACATTTAAAATACCTGCCAACTACTTTATTACTGACCAAAATTCTAAACCATAGTATTATTTCCCCAAATCAACTTTGTAAAATATCAAAAGATATATACAAGAATACATATATTTTAAAGATGATACTGAAATGTTTATCAATGGCATAATGATATCTGGGAGTTGGTTTGAAATATCCTGGGTTGGAGTAGGAAAGTGGGTAAACACGAAATTAGATTGCCCATGAATTAATCATTGGTAAAACTTGGCGATACATATAGGGAGGTTTGTTAAACTATTTTCTCTACTCTAATTTATATTCAATATTTTTATAACAAAAAGTTAAGAGATTCACCAGTTTCATGTTAGCAATTCTGTCACCAAAAAGAATATTTTAAGTAAAATAGAGAACTTAGTCATAACAGCTCTAAAGTTTATGAAAATTTTTAATAACCACAAATGATCTAAATCCTCAGCCTCCTTGCTAGGTATTACTCATACACTGAGACAATGCTCTCATTTTTACCAAGTCCCATAATCCCTTAGGTAGCATCTAAATTCAACCACCAGAGCTTATAAAGAGATAGCCATTAAGAACAGCTACCACTGATAGGAAAGATGAGTTGACTTTCAGTAGTTACCAGTTTTTTTTATGCTTCCAAAATAAAGACAGCATAAAAATTGCTACTCTATACAAATAATAACAATTTCTCATGTTTTAACCATTTAAAGCCTTTGGCTTGTATGTTTAAAAAAATAATCTAACTTTATTCAAACAACCCAAAAGCAGCCAAAGGCTCGGACCAACTGCTTTAGTTAATCTGAGAAATCAACTCCAGAATCACAGAATTTCAGCATCAGGAAGGACCTTAAAGGTCACCTAGTCCAACTCAGGGATGAGGACACAGAACTAAAAGTCGACAGCTAAATAGAGAAAGAGCCCCAAAGGGAAGTCAGGTATCCAGTCCCCTCATCTACTGTTCATTTACTATTAGCCAGTACTTCACTGTTTCACTGCTGTACTCCAAAGCAGAGAGATTAAATAAAAAATAAACAAACAAACCTGCTTGTTTCAAAATATCCTATGTTTTCATAAAGAGGCTGTAAAACTGAAGTATTCCTAAATTTGCTTCCTATCTCTTCCTACTTATAACACACTTTAAAGCACCTAAAAGATCACAACAGGATTAAAGGGGGAGTAAAACATCCTGAAATTATTAAGTAACTCAATTAACTCAAGCGATTACTATCAAGACAACTCATTATAACACATTTAATTAATACTCACCTGTGCCTATCTCCAATTCTTGTAAATACCAATTGCTTTTCTCTATCCTTATTCTCTTCATCACACTGACACTGTTGACAATCTCTTCCTCAAAATACTATGACTCCTTAACTAGGGACAAGGAGTTTGGCGCTGCCTCTGGGTAGAAACAAGGTGCTGGACCGGCCAGATAAAACTAGGTGGAGGGCCAGATTCCACCCTCAGGCCTTGTGTTTGCCACCTGTGCTCTATAGCCAGCTTCAGTCCTACCACCTTCACGAAGCTGTTCTTAACTGGCACCACCCAACCTTCCCAGCTTCTCTCTGTTGAATTCCTACCCATCATAGTCTGCATTGTTTGACACAATTCTGTACATACCCCAACCACTTGATTCTAGTAAAAAATATCGTGCAAAAAAGTTTAATCTAACCTAATTGATCAAATCTCTACAGGAAATACAGAGGACAGAAGAGCATATTAAATAACACCATGGGAATAAAATCTACAAAATCCAGACCAAGGAAGCCACTGATTTCTTCAACAAATAAGTTGCAGGGGTAGGAAGTAGGGAGATGGAGAATGACTTTGTAGACTGAGGTAGCCTTAGGAGACATATCCATTGTTTGCCACCAGAACATTATTCAGATCTTGATTAAATAAAGTGAAAATTAAAAATGAACATCTGACATTTATGAGACAATTGGGAATCTGAATACTGAACTTTTTTATATTAAGGAATTACTGTTAATTTCTTTACACTTTAGAGCTGTAATGGTATTGTGAAGTGTCCTTACCTTTTATAGATGAAATACTAAAAAATTCAGATATGGAAAAATAAATACACAAATTACCGTAATAAATAAAAACAATGTATAGTTCCTATCCCACAGTCCCATGCACAACCAGAATTGTACATTTACAACAAACAGTTTTAAGACCTACTTTAGGATCTAAGTTTGAAATTTAAAGAATTATAGTTAGATGCTAAGTATGACTGGAATAACTGATGCTATTAGATGACATGGAAGATATGAACTTAAAAAAAAAAGACCAAGTACTTCCCAGTTTTATGCTATTCTAAGCTTGTTCCTATCCTTCTCTCAGTTACCCAGGCTCCCTGGAAATTCAAACTGACTCTTCCTTCATCTTCATCTCACTCTGCTGGTCAGCTTGCTGTCCATCTATGTAGATTTGTTCTCTGCAATAGTTCTCCCAACCACAACCTACTCTCCTCTATACACTTGTTCATGTATTTGTCCTATGCACTTACCTTAAGTACTGCTGGTACAGGCACTAAACCCTGCCCTTTTCAATTCATTTTATGGCCAAATTTTTCTAAAGCAGAGCTCTTACTTTGTCACTCCCCTGTTCAAGCTTCTGTGGTTTCCAACTGTAGGACAAAGCCCAAACTATAGACTGAAGGCTGTACTTAAAGGACTTCCATAGCATATCTAGTTTCAACTTACCTTTACATTCGTATTTCTACTTCAATTGAACTAAACTATTTTATACTTAGTCTCTTCTCTAATCTCCAAACTATAACAGCTGCCTATCTGAAATCTCTCGGATGTCTCAAAAACTGTGTCAATTCTGTTCTACCCAATTGAACTCATTGTTAGTCCTCCAAATCTGGCCCAGGTGATCCCTATATTATGTAAGTCAGATACCTAGGAGTCACCCTTGGCACCAACCTCTTCCTCACCACTAACCACATCTACTGTAGATTTTACTTCCTAAACCTCTCATCTGCTGCACCACCTACTTCCTAACTGATCTACCCATGTTTCTAAGGTTCCCCTCCAACCTGTGCTCCATACTGAAGCTAGAAATAACCTCTTAAAAATGTAACTAATCATATCAACAATTCCCATACACCTAACCCATCTCTTGCTTATAGTTCAAAGTAGCTTCCCTACAGTTTGGCACCAGTCCATCTCTTCCACCTTATCTCAAACCTGCCTCATTGGTCTCTATGCTCCAGCCACAGTGATGTGTTTTCTGTCCCTAAAACTCACAGGTTCCCTTCTAGAAGGCTCTTCCCTCATAGCTTGACCTATATCCTTATCCTTCAGGTTTCAGTTTATAATTTTTTTTTTATAGAAGGCCTTCCATGACCTCCCTACCTAGATCAAACTCTCCATTACTGACACTCAGAGTACCATGTGTCTCTCCTTCATAGTACTGACCACAGATGCAATCTTACAACTGTGTGATTATTTGATTACTATCCATTTTTCCCCACTAGATTGTAAGGCAAGGAATCCATAAGAGTTTGTCTGTTTTTATTAACATTTCATCTACAAAACTGAGCATAATGACAGCACTAATATTTTTTTAAATAAATATGGTATATGCTGTATAAAGCTTTTGCTTTCTCCTGGCCCTGCTTCTGTTCAGGGTGTTGCATATTAGTAAAATGTTCAAATCCTCCCCAGCTTTAAAATTCAGCTCAGATACAATCTCAACCTCAAACCTTCTCCAATCCTCCACTTAACTAGTAAATCTCTCCTTTTCCTGAACTTCTAGTATATGTTATATATATGAACATATAGTATATGTTTTTAGCTAGATTGACATCTTTTTAATTACTTTTTATCTTCTAGACATTTTTTTAAAATTCTCCAACATCTGAATGAACATGTTATTAGTACAAGTATAGAATACTTGTAGTGCAGGTAGTAGAAATACAAAGTATTAAAGACTTAGGAAACCTAAACTATCTAAGGAGGAGTACAAAAGAAATAGGTAACATAGGTTGCCTCCAAGAAGGGAAACTGGATGGCTGGGGGACAGGGGCAAAAGGAAGGCATTTTGCTTTTTTTGAATGTTGACTCACATGAACACATTATGTTTTACATATTATTATATGAATCTTGAACCATGTAAACATACCTATCACAGACCAATGTCATAATTCAACATAAGTAAAAACAGCAAAATTTTGAAAAATAAAACTTATGATACCTACACATTTGAGATAAAACTATCAAAAATTGCAATCTTCTGCACTCTACTCCATAATTTACAACTAGTATCGGCTGTACATTTATACCATGTACAAATAGTGTAGTAAATTAACATGTTATTTCACTTAGTAAGAAAACAACTTGATAGATCATATATAACAGCAATATTCCTTCCTTATCTTATTAAACTAAAACCTGCTTTATTACAGAATAAATTTTACATCTATTTCACATGGAAAATGTTTACTCCTTATTCTGACATCCATTGGCAATCTAGCGTTAAAAGGGGATGTTTTCCCCTTTTTAGTTATTAATGCTTTTTAATGTTCACCACATTCTAAGTCAGACTTTATCCTCTCTTACATATGTTCTTGGTAACTGCTATGCTGTATAGCTGTTATCCACCCAACTCAAGCTAGAGGCCTTTCGTTTATGTTGCCTGAAGAATCCTTTCAGCCCTACTACATCTGTTACTGGACGTTTTTATTTGCCTAAGAAGAAGGTGGGAACGTGAACAGGAATCTAAAATAAAAGGCAACGAAACCATCAAGGTGGAACTAGGAAAAAGTTGGCAAGGAAGTAGCCAATAATAGTGGGACAAGGCAGTATTATGATGGTAAAGCGATGCCGATGGGTATATTGAAAGTAAGCAGGATGCCTAGGACCACACTCACTTATAAGCCTCAAACATAGTGGAAGAAATTAGGGAGAACCTAGGTTAAAATAAGGAAAAAATGGTTATAAATCAGAGCTTGGAAAAGGCTGGGTGAAAGTGAGGGTGGAAGCCAATGTTAAGGCAGCAGGAAGATGTAATATAACAAAGCCTATTTGGAGGACACGGAGAAAAATGAGAATATTCACGGTACAACAAATGGGGGTGATCTGTCTTTAAAGGGAAAGACAGTGAAAAGTAGAGTGAGTGATGGAAACCAGGAATGGGAAACCATCTGGTCCTTAAAAAAAAGTGCATCACGGAAGTGGGGTGGGTTAAAGAACCGAACTTCAAAGAGAAGACCTTTATGGAGAGAGATGTGAGGTAAGGTATTGACTGATGCACCAGAAAGGCGGGATGGTGAAGCGAGGAGTCTGACTCAGAAGCTTAGATGACAAGCACTGAGAGCGGTACGCAGAAGCTGGACTGGGGGCAGCGGCATGGCCCTGGACTCCCTCACCTTGGCCTTGTAGCTGGGCAGGTTGCAGAGGATGTCCGTGCGCAGAGCCTCTTCTGCCAGGCTGCGGGCACACAGGCTCCGCCACACCTCGCTGTTCTCATCGCCGTGCAGGCAGCGGTACCAGTGCTTGCATACCAGGGCGCAGCTCCGCAGCTCGGACAGCTCCAGGTAGGAGAATACCAACTCCAGCACTCGACAGGGCAGCCGGCCCCCGATCCCCGCGGACCCAGAGCCCGAGCTGGAGCCCGCACCGCCGCCGCCACTACAGCCAGCGCCGCCCGAGGATGCCCCTGCCCCCGGGGCCGGCGCCGCCATCGCCTCACGAGCCGGCCCGAGGGCCGCCTCCACTGCCGCCGCTTCCCCCCGTCTCTGCTGGGGAGGCCAAGCCTCGCCTAAAGACCGGAGCAGCGCTCACCGCCCCTTTTCCAGCCAACCGTCCGTCACTCCCGCCCCTGCCCGGGGGAGCCCGCCGCGCGCCCCGCCTCACTGAGGGCGGACGCACCCGCGGCACAGGCGTCCCTTGCCCCACCCCCGCGGTTCTTTCAGCGCGGGCGCCGGAACCGCCCGGCACGCACGGCCTCCTCGTGGCGCGCCCGTGGCTCCGCCATGCGGGTTGAGGGCACGAAGCAAGGGCGCAAGCCCGGCTAGCTCGCGGTTCCTCTCGGCCCCGGATGTGACTGTTTGGTTGAGGCGCCTCGCGCCGTTCGCAACACGGGATTGGGCGCTGGTGGGCGAAGTCATTTCGAGGCGCCGAGGAAGGAAGCGGGAAGAGCAGGTAGGAGTCTGGCGCCGGTGGGGTCGTGGCTGGCCTAAGTGCTTTGTCCCCTTTTTGCTCCAGTGGTCCCGTGTAGACATTCTTGTTAGATTTACCTGTGTCAGCCAGGTCTTTGCTTCAGACTGCATCCTAACACATGAAACGTCTTTCCTTGCTAGCCTGTATCTACCTCCGCCGCCTTCGGCTAAGTTGGATCTTCGCCTTCGGCAGCTCAGGTCGTCTTTTCCTGGTTAGGCCTTCTCGTTTTCCCTGACTACCGGTACTTACCAGAACATGCTTCAGTATATTTTGAAAGTAAGGTCGCTACCTTGGAACTTCCCTCCCCCCAGCATTTGGATAACCTTAGTAAGTGCTACATTCTTTTGGTCAAAATACAGCCTTTCCCAGACTTCCCTACTAACCCACGGATTGATTAGTAGGCGGATTAAGGCAGTGTGTTTTATTTAGCAGACCCGCCAAAGGGGAGAATGACGTAGAGAGTGTAATTATAGATGGCTTCTTGGAAGGGAAAGAACTTAAGCATTATTTGGCCATAAAACGTTTTCCTAGCTAAAAAACTTTCCAAAGAATTTTCTGACAACTTTTAAAGATTACTTAGTAAGAGAAAATAGTAACTCATGTGGGCCAGGCACTCTAATAGGGTCCTTTACGCGGGTTTTTATTATAATTCTCAAATAACTATGAGGTAATTATTATAATAGGGTTCACAGATTCCTTGCCTTTACACAGTGAGAAATCTTACCAGAAACTCCCTTACTGTGTATAATTCATTTCACGTTTGCCAGTAAAAATAAAAGAACAGCAACTGTTTTACGTTCGTTCTTCCCAGGTTATTTCCAACATGCTTTGTAACCCAGATTCTTTTCATTCTTTATAGTGCCAGTTGCACAGCCGTTTAGTCATTTTGGTTGCTCTCCAGCTTTCCACATCAAGACCAACTTTGGGAAACTCAAACATGTGAAGAAAAGTTGACCTAAACTCATTACAGTGATAGTGACTGTGTGGTAGTGTAATCTCAGCCTATGCAGTTTTATTCATTTTTCAGCTTTCAACCATAGGACGTCCATCTTTTGTCTGGGAAGGTACTTTGCTTTCTTTAAATCTTCAAGGATAAGTAGAGTTTGTACATCTGAGAAGGGGTCAAGGAACTAGGCAGAATAAACAGCTTTAAAGGCACAGATACTTGCAAAGGACAAGTGGGTGTTTGGAGGTATGACTGGAATAGAGTGTTTAGAGTAGAGATCAGTCAGTTATTACAGGTGTTGGCCTTTATCCTGTCTTTTACAGTATAAGTGAGGAAGAACCTTTCATGCATCCAATCAGACGATTCTGGTGCTAATCTAGTGTAAGACAATGAGGTGACTTTGTGGCAGAGTACCCCCCAAGTGGCCCAGGTAGAATTTCAAAGTAGGAAGAGGTTTTTCTTATAACCACCTTTTCTTTATACAAATATTTCACCTGCTCATCACTCTCCTGACCATGTCCTGTGGAGGGGCTCCGCCCGCAGAGCCCCATCCGTCTGTCACGGATGAAAATAAAACTACCAAGACGTGATCTGCTTAGGGAGGAGAGGTGGCCAATCTCTCAAAGGAGAAGGGCCAAGAGCCTCTTCCTCAATGGGCTTTTATTGGGTCATTTTGCATAGCTATACAGGCTCATTAATCATCAGTCAGTAAGGATCAAACAATAGATAACAAACAACTCTGAGGGCCTATTTTGAGTCAGGGTCAGATAGCTAAAGAGCTATAAAACTTTGAGGAACAAACTCACTTCTTGCTCGGACCCGTATTTAAATGAGAGCACTCTTAGCAAAGCAGATTTCACAGGACTTTATGAATTCTTTCTTATGCCCGATCACCTGGGGAGCTGCTCTGGCCAGCCCAGGGCTGCACCGCCCTCTGTCATAGTTTCAGGCTTAAGTGGATTAGAGCCAGGAAGCAAGAGATAAGGAAGACTTCTGCCAGATGGAAATGGGGACTCAGGCTATGTCAGAATAGCCGGGGTAGGGGGCGAGGGTCCATCACCCCCTCTTTGCTGCAGCCCCCCGAGTCCTTCCATGAGGGCCTTCCAAGTGGTCGTGCCTAGCTTGGGTTGCCCCTCCCTTGAGGGCCCGGTCATTGGCTAACAGACCAAGCATTGGGGGCCAGATATGGATGAAGCAGAAGTGGTACTCCTGCCAGGGAGATAAGCTTTGTCTCCTTAGTGGCTCAGGTTGTCATGACAGAACAGACTCAGATGAAACGGGTCCCCTGGGCTCTTACTCAGCCTAGCTATGGGGTGGGGGTTACAGCTCCTGAAACCAGGTGGAACAGTTCCCATCAATGTCCCATCCCTCATATTCAATGTCATTCTGACTGTTCAGAACTGCCAGTTGTTGCACTCCACCTTTTCTAAAAATACTCTCAAAACACCCCACCTTTCCCCACCCACACTCCATGATCTCATTAGCTGCTGGAAGGAATCTAGTATATAATTAAAGTAATTCACAATAGGATATGATTGTTGTGCTTGACCCTTTTAGGCATCTGTGTATGAGAAGTTTGTTGACTTGATACCTGAATGTTTATTGCATCACCTGAATGTGGGGATAGTAGCACATAACCTATTCCTTTTTCTGGTGGGCTTTCCAGTCCCATAAGAGAAAAACAAGAAACAATGACTTGACAGCCTAGTTCAGAAAGATTGTTTTCATTTACTGCAGATGTAATTACATTTTTCCTACTGCCTTTTACCACAACAGTCTGATTGTTTAACACTTTTTGATGGTGGTCTTTGGATGTGTTTCAAATAATAACAAATTTAAATTTTGCAGACTAAGTAAAGTGATTTGGGGGACTTTGATTGACTTATGGGCTCAATGCTCTGCATGATAAATGTTGATTGACTAAAATCAAAAGCTTCAGTGTATGAATTTCTGGGGCTTCCCCAACTCTTTAACATTCCCTTTATTAGGTCTCTGTTTTTGTTTTGGTTTGTTTTTAACTAGCTAGGTAATCAGTAAATATTATCCATGTGATAGAGATTAGAAGGGTTTTTTTGTTTGGGTTTTTTTTTTTTTTTTCCTCTGGTGCATAGAGGTTAAGATCTATCTGTCTTTAGTCTTATGAGCATAATAGACTAAGAGTTACTACTGGTTCTATTATGGAAAAATTTACAGGAACCTTGCTGTCTGTAATAAACCCTTTAATACAAAATCCATTTATTGCATCACCTGACCTCATACTTTGCCATAGAGCATAACCAAATGTATTTTTAAAATTGAATTAAACTTTTCCACAAAAGAATTATATTAGGAAGAAAACTTGCTAAAGCTTTTGTCTCCCAGTCAGCATTTACTTAGGTCACCTGTGAGAAACCCTGACTCATTCTTATCTGAGAACAAACTAAAATCCCAGTAGGAATCCAAAAGCTGTAGAGGGCAGACTTCCAGAATTTAATGTTAATACACCATAGAAAAATTAAAACTCTAATTTAAGAAATAAGTGATCAGTAATCTAAGGATTTATTAGTTTTAAACAAAATTATTTGTAACTTAAATGGCCTTTTCAATGGCTAATTCAAATTTCATATTTTAAGGTAGGATATTGACTTTATTGTTATATAAGTTAACAGTCACCAACAGACAACAGTTCCTAATATTAATGTCTTTCATTTTTAATTATACTAAGTGTTCGTTCTTTCTGGTTTATCTGGAACATTTGGCAAGAGCCTTTGTTATGGTAGAAAATTACTTAACTAGTATTTCAACACTTGTCAGCAAACTCAAATCACCCAGGGTTCCCTTTCTTTACTTCCTTCTGAGTCATTTCCTCTCCAAACCTCTCCATTAAAACTTATTTGTTTCAGTCTCTGTTTAATTAGTTTCATCTGTAATACTAATTGAGTGCTTCCCCTGAGATTTTTTTAATGGATCTTTGTTTTCCCATTTTTGTCGTCTTTATGAAAATTGCTTTATCTGATTTTGTGCCATTTCTGTTACCTTTGATTACTAACAGATTAGTGGTCTTTTTGCAGTCTAGTTAGTGATTTGTGTGTGTGGCTGAAAATAGGAGTGAACAAGCTTTGTGTTTGGAATAGAAAATTTAAGCAGATTGCCAGATTATTTTAAATGGTTTTTCAAAACAGTATTGGAAATTTAACTCTGTTCCATTGAACAAAATTCAGGTGTCAAACCCAAAGCTAGAAGAACAACTATGGCAGTTTTTCACTAGGTAACTTCTCCCTTGGTTGGTGAAATGAAAAATTAAATTTGTCCAGATTTGTTTGCTTCTTCCTCTCTGACCATTTGACCATTAGAGTTGTGTAAATTGCCCTGATTTCCTTTTTCACTTTGCCCGCAGGCCAGTGGTATCAAACTCATTTTCACCTGGGGCCTCATCAGCCTCGAGGTTGCATTCAAAGGGCCGAATGTAATTTGAGGACTGTGTAAATGTACCATAACTACTCCTTAACTAGGGGCAAGGTGGAGGGCCAGATTTGGCGAGTGGGCCTTGTCTTTGCCACCTGTGCCATAGGCGGATAAAGCAGGGAAGTATGTCAGAATTCCAGTTTATAGATCTGGGCTGCCTAGCATATCAGGAATCTAAATTTTATGTAAAGTACTACTGTTATAATAAATGCAAGTAGGTAATAATGTGATTAAAAATTTATGAGTACATTTAAAAGCAGTGATGAATTATTACTAGCTTTTGGTTGTTTTCTGTACTTTAAAGGATACTAACATGTAAATGTGTTGTCAAGTAGAGTTGTTAGAAAAGGTTTTTATTGTTTAAGAGTTTGGTATCCCTCTATATTGGGTCCCTGTACAAATTTTAAAGGGCTAGGAGACTTTGGACAAATTATTGAACATTTCTGAAACTCAGTTTTTTCTGTAAAATGCAATAATGCCAATCAGAAGGTTTGTTTTGAGAATAAAAGTAGATAACCTACTGATGTAGTCTCTAATGGTAAGGCTTAAGGGTCTGTATTTATTTATTTATTTATTTATTTATTTATTATTTTATTTATTTTCAGCAAGAGGGGGAGGGAGGGAGAAAGAGAGGGAGAGAAACAGCTGTTGGTTGCCTCTTGCAGACCCCCAACTGGGGGCCTGGCCTGCAACCCAAGCATGTGCCCTCACTGGAATTGAACCAGCAGCCTTTTGGTTCACAGGCCAGAGCTCAGTCCACTGAGCCATACCAGCCAGAGCAAGGGTCTGTATTTATAACCAGCTTCCCAGATGATTTTTGGTGTAGTACAGGTTCTCAAATTCTAGCATGCATCAGAATCATCTGGAGGGCTTGTTAAAACACATTGCTGAGCCCCAACTCCCATTTGTGATTCAGTGGGTCTAAGGGGAGGTCCCACCATTTATATTTCCAACAAATTCCTAGGTGATGCTGATGCTGCTAGTCTGGAGGTGATACTTGGACAACAATAATATATGATGCCACTTTGACCAGCCTCATAAAGATGAGGAAAAGGATAATGGTAATATTTGTTGAGCACTCATTATGTACCAGGCACTATCATATGTGCTTTACATATAGTCTCATTTAATTCTCTCTGATCCTATGAAATGGGTGTTATCAATATCATTGCCATTTTATACAGAAGGAAAGTGAGTCACAGAGAGGAAGTTCAGTAATTTGCCCAAAGTCACCCAGCTAATAGGTAGTAGAACTATTCAAACCCAGAGACTCTAGCTCCAGAGCACACTCTAAAACATCATTGTGATAAAAGATATAACCTGATTGTGCAGCCCTCTCTTAAAAGTTTTTCCTAATTTAAAATAAATATATTTAGTGTTTATTCTTATGTGAGCCTCAAATCAAAGGCTGTAGAACCAGGCTTACCCAGGTCCCTGATTGCAAGGGAAGACCATTTCAGCATGTTCCAGCCTGGGGCACCACAACCATGTGTTCAGCTAGGCTTTTGTAGACTTGATCTTCAAATGTCTTTTTTGTTGTTACTGAGTTTTTTAGATGTCCTTTTAAAAATATTTAAATGAAATATTATTGCATTTGTCTCCTACCATCAAGTTCTTAAGTAAAACATGACATTATGATTTTTTCTTCCCTCTTCAGAGTTCTGTGGGCCATTATGGCTGTCAAATGGACTGGTGGACATTCTTCTCCTATTCTCTGCCTGAATGCAAGCCCAGAAGGGCTTGTGGCTTCTGGAGCTGAGGGTGGAGATCTCATGGCTTGGAGCGAAGATGGGACTCCATTGGGACACACATTTTTTCAAGGGGCTGATGATGTTACCAGTGTCTTATTCTCTCCTTCCTGCCCCACCAAGCTCTATGCCTCCCATGGAGAAACCATTAGCATACTGGATATCAGATCCCTCAAAGGTTGCCTGGACCATTTTCATGTGAATGAAGAAGAAATCAATTGTCTTTCATTGAATGAAACTGAAAACCTGCTGGCTTCTGCTGATGACTCTGGTGCAATAAAAATCCTAGACTTGGAAAATAAGAAAGTTAGCAGATCACTGAAGAGACATTCCAACATCTGTTCCTCTGTAGCTTTTCGCCCTCAAAGACCTCAGAGCCTGGTGTCATGTGGACTGGATATGCAGGTGATGCTTTGCAAAGATTACTTGGGTAATTTCTAAGTGGGATTTGCTAAATATATCTTTGAATTTTTTATTCTCTAGCATCATTTATTTATAACCATAAGCTATACTTCTAACATGTTTCATACTCAATTGACAAAGTCTATTTATTAGATTGTATTCACAAAGTAATCATTAATCCTTTAGTCTTTCTTCCTTTATTTTTTTAAAAGATTTTATTTATTTATTTTTAGAGAGGGGGAAGAGAGAGAGAAAGAGAATGAAACATCAATGTGTGGTTGCCTTTTGCACGCCCCCTACTGGGGACCTGGCCCACAACCCAGGCATGTGCCCTGACTGGGAAATGAACCAGCAACCATTTGGTTCACAGGCCTGTGCTCGATCCACTGAGCTACACCAACCAGGACTAGTCTTCCTTTCTCTATGCTTTAATATGTACCTAATACCTGGGAATTCAAATACTTGATTCTAAATATTTGTTTAAATAAAGGGGAATGCTGAAGGCAGAGTTTATTGCCCACTTTCTACAAACACTGGCTTGTTTAAAAAAAAAAAAAAAAAAAAGTTGAGACTGGATCTTTATTTTTACTTTGAAATTCTGGGTGCATTAATTGAGATATTGTATATTGGTGACTAGGATCAGAGCATTAAATTTATGCTGAGTTCTGAAAGAAACATCACAAATTAGCTCAAATTCAGAGGAAGGCCATCAAAAGAGTAGGTGTATCTAGAAACCCCATTATGTGGGAAACTGCAGCTATGTAAGTTTTGGTTTTTTGTTTTTTTAATATAGGTAATATTCTTCTCTAATTTTTGGATTTTTAAATGAAATTTTTATCAACTCACAAAAATGAGCTTATTTTGCAAAATTAAAAAGGAAAATATTTTTAATGATTGAAGTACAATTGTCTCCATTTTACCCCCCCTCCCCCTACCCCAGCCATTCCCGCTTCCTACCGTTGATCCTACCCCCCTTTGGTTTTTTGTCCATGTGTCCCTTACAGATGTTCCTGAAAACCCTTCCCTCTTTCCCCCCTTTATCCCCTCCCACCTCCCCTGTGGTTACTGTCCATTTGTTCTTAATAATTTCAATGTCTCTGGTTATATTTTGCTTGCTTATTTGTTTTGTTGATTAGGTTCCACTTATAGGTGAGATCACAGGATATTTGGCTTATTTCACTTAGCATAATGCTCTCCAGTTCCTTCCATACTGTTGCAAAGGGTAGGAGCTCTTTTCTTTCTGCTGCGTAATATTCCTTTGTGTAAATGTACCATAGTTTTTTTGATCCATTCATTTACTGATGGGTACCTACGTTGCTTCTATCACTTGGCTATTGTGAATTGTTCTTCTGTGAACATTGGGGTGTGTAGGATCTTTTGAATTGGAGTTTCAGGGTTCTTAGAGTATAATCCCAACTGTGGAATTGCCAGATCAAGAGGCAGTTCCATTTTTAGTTTTCTGAGGAAATTCCATACTGTTTTCCATAGTGGCTGCACTAGTCTGTATTCCCATCAACAGGGCACTAGGGTTCCCTTTTCTCTACATCCTCTCTAATACTTGTTGTTTGTTGATTTGTTTATGATATGGCCATTCAGACTGGTGTGAAGTGATATCTCATTGTGATTTTAATTTGCATCTCTCTGATGGCTAGTGATGCTGAGCATCTTTTCATGTCTCTGGACCCCTTGTATATCTTCTTTGGAGAAGTGTCCATTCAAGTTCTTTGCCCATTTTTTAATTGGGTTTTTTGTTTTCCTAGAGTGAAGTCATATGAGTTCTTTGTGTATTTTGGAGATCAAACCCTGTCTGAGGTATTGTTGGCAAATATGTTTTCCCATATGGTTGGTTCTGATTTCTTTAGCTGTGCAGAAGCTTTTTATTTTGATGAGATCACATTTGTTTATTCTTTCCTTTACATCCCTTGCTGTAGGTGACATAGCAGTGAAAACATTGTTGCGTGGAATGTCTGAGATTTTCCTGCCTATGTTCTCCTGTAGGACTTTTGTATTGTCACACTTATATTTAAGTCTTTTATCTACCTTGAATTTATTTTTGTGTTTGGTGTAAGCTGGTGATCGAGTTTCATTTTTTTGCGTGTAGCTGTCCACTTCTCCCAATATCATTTGTTGAAGAGGCTGTTTTTGCTCCATTTTATGCTTCTGTCCCCTTTGTCAAATATTAATCGACCATAGAGATTTGGGTTTATTTCTGGGCTCTCTATTCTGTTCCATTGGTCCATGTGTTTGTTCGGATGCCAGTACCAGGCTGTTTTGATCACAGTGGCCTTGTAATATAGTTTAATATCAGGTATTGTGAACTCTCCTACTTTGTTCTTCTTTCCCAAAATTGCTGCAGCTGCTCTGGGTCATTTATGGTTCCATATAAATTTTTGAAATGTTTTTTCTATGTCTGTGAAATGTGCCATGGGTACTTTAATAGGGATTACGTTGAATCTATAAATTGCTTTGGATAGTATGGACATTTTGATGATGTTGAGTCTTCCATTCCATGAACATGGTATATACTTCCATTTGTTTGTGTTTTCCTTAATTTTTTTCTTCAGTGTTGTATAGTTTTCTGAGTACAGGTTTTTTACCTCCTTAGTTAGGTTTATTCCTAGGTACTTTATTTTTCCTGTTGCTATATCAAATTGGATTTTTTTTTCTGCTATCTCATTGTTGGTGTACAAAAATGCCTTTGATTTCTGAATATTGACTTTGTATCCTGCTGTTTTGCCAAATTCATTTATCAGATCGAGCAGTTTTTTGGTGGAGTCTATCAGATTTTCTATGTACACTATCATGTCATCTGCAAATAATGACAGTTTTGCTTCCTCCTTTCTAATTTGGATACCTTTTATTTCTTTTTCTTGTCTGATTGCTGTGACTAGGACTTCCAATACTAAGTTGAATAGAAATGGTGAAAGTGGACATCCTTGTCTTATTCCTGATCTTAGTGGAAAGGTTTTAGTTTTTGCCCATTGAGTATGTTGGCTGTAGGTCTCTCATATATGGCCTTTATCATGTTGAGCAGCGCTCCCTATTCCCACTTTGCTGAGTGTTTTTATCATAAATGGGTGCTGTACCTTATCAAATGCTTTTTCCGCACCTATTAATATGATCATGTTATTTTTGTCTTTCCCTTTGTTTCTGTGATGTGTTACGTTTATTGAATTGCGAATGTTTTACCATCCTTGCATCCCTGGGATGAGTCCCACTTGACCATGGTGTATGATCTTTTTAATGTATTGCTTAATGTGGTTTCCCAATATTTTGTTGAGGATTTTAGCATCTATGTTTATCAGTTATATTGGCCTGAAGTTTTCTTTCTTTGTTGTGTCTTTGTTTGGTTTTGGGATTAGTATAATGCTGGCTTCATAAAAAGAGTTTAGGAGTCTTCCATCTTCTTGGATTTTTTGGAATAGTCTGGGAAGGATAGGGTTAGCTTTTCCCTAAAAGTTTTGTAAAATTCTCCTGTGAAACTGTCTGGTCCTGGGCTTTTGTGTGCTGGGAGTTTTTTGTTTACTGCTTCAATTTCATCAACTGTTACTGGTCTGTTCAGGCTTTCTGCTTCTTCATTGAGTTTTGGAAGATGATGTTTTTCTAGACATTTGTCTATTTCACCTAGGTTTTCAAATATCTTGGTATATAGTTCTACATAGTAATTTCTTACAATCCTTTGTATTTCTGCAGTATCATTTATAATCTCACCTTTTTTATTTCTGATTTTGTTTATTTGGGTCCTATCGCTTTTTTCCTTGATAGGTCTGTTTACAGGCTTGTCTATTTTGTTTATCTTTTCAAGGAACCAGCTCCTGGGTTGATTGATCCTTAAATTTGTTCTTTTAGTCTCTATGTCATTTAATTATTCTCTGGTCTTGGTTATTTCCTTCCTTCTCCTTGTTCTGAATTGTCTTTGTTGTTTCTCCAGTTGTTGTAGATGTAGGGTTAAGTTGTTTATTTGAAATATTTCTGTCTTTTTAAGGTAGGCCTGTATTGCTATGAACTTCCCTCTCAGAACTGCCTTTGCTGTGTCTCATAAGTTTTGGACTGTTGTGAGTTCATTTTCATTTGTTTCCAGAAACTTGTATTTCTTCCCTGATCTCATTCTTAACCCATTCATTGTTTAATAGTGTGCTATTCAATCTCCATGAATCTGATTCTCTTTATGTATTTGGGTACTCCTATGTTGGGTTCATATATGTTTATAATGTTTATGTCTTCTTGATGGATTCTTCCCTTGATTATTGTGAAGTGTCCTCCTGGGTCTCTTTCTATGGCCCCTGTTTTGAAGTCTATTTTGTCTGATATGAATACTGCTACCTCAGCGCTTTTTTTTTCCCTGTGCATTTGCTTGGAATATTTGTTTCCGGTCCTTCACTTTCAGTCTATGGGTTTTTTGTTTGTTTGTTTGTTTTGTTTTTGTTCTGAGGTGGGTCTCTTGTAGGTAGCATATGTGTGGATCATGTTTTCTTACCCATTCAGCTACCGTGTGTCTTTTGATTGGAGCATTTAATCCATTAACACTTAAGGTTATTAGTGATAGATATTTATTTATTTTTTCCCTTTGTCACCTGTGTTTTCCTCTCTCTTACTCTTTTCCTTCCTCTTCTTATAGTACTCCCTTTATCTTATCTTGTAGTGTTGGTTTGGTGGAGATGTATTTTTTCAGTCTTCTTTTGTCTGAGAAACTCCTTATTTCACCTTCTATTTTAATTGAGAGCCTCGCTGGGTAGAGTAATCTTTCTGCAGGCCTCTGGTTTTCATTACTTGGAATATGTCTTGCCATTCTTTCCTGGATTTGAGTATTTCTTTTGAGAAATCAGCTGCTAGCCTTACTGGAGTACCTTTGTATGTTATTTCTTGTTTCTCCTGAGCTGCTTTTAAGATTCTCTTTATCTTTAAAACTTGGCATTTTAATTATAGTATGTCTTAGACTGGGCCTCTTTGGGTTCCCCCGGATTGGAACTCTCTGTGCTTCCTGAACTTGCATGGTTTTTTCCCTCTCCAGGTTCAGAAAGTTTTCTGTCATTATTTTTTCAAACACAGTTTCTACCCCTTGTTTCTTTTCTTCTCCTGGTATTCCTATGATTCAAATGTTGTTGTTTCATATTATCTTGGAGTTCCCTTAAGCTATCTTCCTATTTTTTTGAGTCTTTTTTCATGCAGCTGCTTTACCTGGGTGTTTCTATCCACTTTGGCTTCCAGCTCACTAATTCAGTCCTCTGCTTAATCCAGCCTGCTTGTAATCTCTTATATTGTGTTTTATTTCAGAAATTGTAGTTTTCATTTCTTTCTGGTTTTTCTTTATAGTTTCTATTTCCTTTTTCATACTGTTGTAGTTCTCACTCAGTTCCTTGTAGTTGTTTGTGAGTTCCTTGATCATCCTTATAGCCATTATTTTGAATTCTATTTCTGATAGTTTGCTTACCTCCATTTTGTTTAATTCTTTTAGTGGGACATCTTCCATTCCTTTTGATTGCAGGTTCTTTTTTTGTCTGCCCATTTTAGGTGTCTCTTTTTATTTGTTTGTGAGCTACCTGATGTTTCACTTTGCTAGCTGTCTTTATAGGGCAGAATTCTATGGTAGGAATTCTGTGGGAGTCAGTGGTGTGGTCTCTTTGATCTCCTTGTCTGGATGCTCTAGGTTTGCCCTTTCTTCTATTTGTGTGGGTTCTCTTGTTGTGCTCGGGCTTTTACCTGTTGCTGGTTCCTTTGTTGGTGGGTTCTCTCCTCCAGCAGTGTGCTGATGTTCACAGCTCCCACCTAATCTTGTATGTGATTAGTGACAGGGGGAAGGCAAAATGGATTAAGACAATGGGAGAGTGTTCTATAGGTACTAAAGTACCAACAAGTAGAGAAAAAATAGGAGATCCTTTGGATAAGTGTAGTGTTAATTGTGGTATTTCACCCAACTAGCCACTTTTTATCAAAGGTGAAAAAGAGACAAGACTCTTGTTAGAAGGGAGAAGGATTGTGAACTGAATCCAGAAAACAGAGTTCTTGTGCAAGGTAAGATGACGACATATAGTGAGAGTAAAGGATAGAAAGTAGGTGCAGTGTATGAGAGAATAGTTAACCACAACAGTAATAAAGCTCAGGAAGATAGTAAAATGGGCTGAGATCAGGGAGGGGTGCTGTGTAGTATTTACAATAATGTGGAACAACAATTATTGATAGTAACACTGGAACAACAATAATATGACAAGAAATACATGATTTGAATAACAAGAATAGAAAGTAATGATCAAGAGTAGTGTTATTGTAACACAGGTGAAGTGAAAGAAAAGATTAAAATACGGTATGTAAGAGAGAATAAGGAAAACCAGTCATATAATGCAATTAAAGAAATAAAAGGGAGAAAAAAAACTAAACAGAAAGAGAGATAAAAATACTAATAAAATAAAATAGACCTTGCATCTTATTGTTTGTATTACAAATAAACAATAAAATGCAAGTTCTGTAGAATAACAAAGTGAAGTTTGTCTGTTTCTTAGTAGCTGGGGTTAGACTTGTGCTCCCTCTTTGGATCTCCTGACCTTTCACAGCTCCAGGTCTTCCCGTCTCACTTGGGGGAAGGGAAAAAAAGGGAGGGGGAGTCTCCTGTTGACTTTAGACCGGAAGAGCGGTTCTGCTGTTCTTGCTGTATGCCACAGGCAGAGGGGGACTGGGCTTGGCTTTTCTCACTTTCTATGGTTTTGCCAGGATGGGAGCCTGGTCTGGGTGGCAGTATTCACAGTTGCCCAGCCTCCAGCTCAGGTCCTCCGTGAGCTGCTGGGCCCCTCTGTCTATCTGTGCCATGTGGCGCCTTTAATCCACCAGTTGTGCCAGGTCCATGGGGTGCCCCTCCTCCTAGCCTTTTTGCAAGCCTGCAGGGAGCAATCGGGTCAGTCTCCAGGCCAGCTGTGAGGATCAGCTGCCATGTGAGCGTGAGCGGCACTAGTCAGCCTCCTGGCCAGTGGCACAAATCAGCCACTGGGGGAGCAGTGTGAATCCTAAATTTTGGTTTTCATGAGGGGAAACGTGGAATACACTTACACTGGTTTAAATAGAAGTCATAGGGAAGCAGATTTTGGTTTCATAAAAGAAAGCTTTCAGTCCAGGCTGGGTGGCTTAGTTGACTAGTTGTCCCAATAAACCAAGGTTGTGGGTTTGGTCCCCAGTCAGAGCGCATACAAGAAGCAACTGATGAAGGCATAAATAAGTGGAACAACAAATCAGTGTATCTTTCTCTCCCCTTCCTTCTCTAAAATCAATCAATAAAAAACATTTAATAAAGTAAGATGCTAAAGAAAAGAAAAAGAAAGCTTTCAAATAGCTTGAACTTTCTCACAGCAGATGTGCTTCCTCTTGAGAGTAAATCTCATATATGGAGTGAGAATAACCATGGCTTCCTTTTGGTGAGCACTTAGTACTTGCTAATGCTTTGCATATATTAGTTTCCATTCTAATTCTACCCTGCTAGATAGTTATTCTTTTTTAGACATGAGGAAACTGGGATTCAAATTTAGTGTTCACACAGCTACCTGAATTGGAATTCAAACCTCAATCTCTGGGGCTCCAAAGCCTTTTTTTTTTTTTTTCCTGTGTGATATTTGAAGCAGAATATCATGAAAAATGTGGTGGAAAAGGCTCTTGGTTTGGGAACAGGTGACTTCCAGAAAAAGAACCATTTTATTAAATGACTAGTGTGCCCAGTACCCTATTCTAGGCATTTTATCTTTCTCAACTATATACAGTATCTTTGTTCTGAGACTGATAATGTTAATTGCATCAGAAATTTTGTCTTTCTACCTTCTTGGCCAATACTGTTTACCATGACTTTCTCTTCCATCCTCACCCTTTCAGAATTGAGAAATAATTGAAATTGGTTTGTTATCACTACGATTGCCATTCTCCCTCTCTCAGGATACTGGCATTTAATAGGCAGAATCAGTGGATGTCTTGCAGTGCTTGGATAGTCCCTAAACAATGAAGAATTGTCCTACCAAAAATGTCTACTTAGAATTAGTTTAGACTTAGCATGCACAGTGGCTCTATAACTTCACTCGTAGGTCTTAATCAAGCCCTTTAAGACCTAAAATTTTCTACCCTAGTGGTAATCATTTATTTGCCTGCTTGTTTGTACAGAAAGACCTACACACCCAGATGGATATCTGTTTTAAGTAGGCAGATTGTACAGTGTCTCTTTGACTAGTCATTCTTTTATCCTTAATCTGTATTAGTTTTTTAATTTAAAAACTTCTTTATAAATAGTTGATTATTCATTTTCTTCCTTCAAAGAGGCTATTTTCAGAAAATATTACTTATTCCTTTTTTAAAAAATAAAATTTACCCTAATGGCTTTTGATGTGTTGAAATAAATAATCACCAATTGTGCCCAAAATTTTTGGAGAATTCTTCAACAGAGAAAATGCTTAGTTTTTGTACATGCGCTACCTATCCTCAGCAAGCTCTACTACAGCATGTATATATAATCAATTTGAAACAAACATGATATAGGCTATATTAGTTTTCAATCACTGGTTCATTATTTAACTACTAGGCATGGCAGTAAATAATTAGGTGTGCAAAAAAAACCTGTATTCTTCCAATTAGATAAGAAGTGGACATCTAGAATTTACCATTTTGAGTCCAGCTCTAGGCAGGAAGCTTTAGTGGCAGGCAACTGCTGGAGACCAGGATAAGAAAGAAATATTTTGTGACAAGGAATCTTAGGTAATTGCTTAACTGCTAAAAATTGCTAGAAGTTCACTGTAGATTACCTTCTGCACTGGGTTGTGATATAACAATAGCAGCTAAGACAACACACAATGATTTAAAAAAATTATTTCCTGCCCTGACTGGTGTGGCTCATCTCACAAACTGAAAGGTCACCAGTTCAATTCCTGATCAGGGCACTGCCTGGGTTGTAGGCCAGGTCTCCCGTTGCAGGGTTGTGAAAGGCAACCAGTCAATGTTTCTCTCCCTCTCTTTCTCCTTCCCTTCCCTTCTCTAAAAGTAAGTAAATAAAATCTTGAAAAAGAAAAAAATTATTTCGTTACTGATAGTAAATTTCTTCCACAATTTACCTTTTAAAACCTGATTATCCAGTATTTTTTTTTAAATTTTTTCATTGATTGATTGATTTTATAGAGGGAGGAAGAGATAGAGAAAGAAAAACACTGACCAGTTGCCTCTTGAACCCGCAACCCACGCATGTGCGCTGACCAGGAACTGAGCCCTCAACCTTTCCGTTCACAGAACAACCCTTTAACCACCTTAGGTGCACATTATTCTAAACTTTAAGAATATCCAGCCTGTGGTAGAGTCTTTAAGAATGTAGTTATAATAGTGGAAAGGAGTTCTTATCAAGTTAATTTTTAGTTTTTTCAGAGCAAATGCATTTATTTTGTCTCAAGGCAGAAATTGGATTTACTGCCACACACAGTAGATATGTTCAACACACATATCCTTCTCATTATAGAAATTATTAAAATTAGATCTTTTTATTTAATAGGTTTAAATAATCAGGCCAAACATACTCTCAGGGATCTTTTTTCCCCCCCTCACCTGAGGATTTGTTCACTGATTTTTAAAGAGAGAAAGAAAAACATTGATGTGAGAGTGAAACATCAATCACTTGCCTCTCGTATGTACCCTGACCTGCAGTGGAACCCACAGCCGAGGTGTGTGCCTTGACTGGGGATCAACCCCACTTTTGGGGACACAGTACCATACTCCAACCAATTGAGCGACCTGGCCAGGGCACTTGGGGATCTTTTTATATTTTATTTTATTTATTTTTAGAGAAGGGAAGAGAGGGTGAAAAACATCGATGTGCAAGAAAAACATTGATCTTTTGCCTCTTGCACGCCCCCAACTGGGGACCTGACCCACAACCCAGGCATATGTCCTGACTGGAATTGAACCAGCAACTTTGGTCCACAGGCCAGCATTCAGTCCACTGAGTCACACCAGCCAGAGCTGTTTTCTTTTTTTTTAATGCTCAGACTGCGTACTTTCCCAGGGGAAGAAGAGAATAATCAGTGGCCAACAGCGGTTGTAAAAGCAATACCAAAAGCTGACTTCATGCTCAGGGGAGAACCTGTGCCTGCCTCCTCATGGTTTCGGGTGCACTACATGTTCAGAGAAACTTCTCTAGTAACAAACTATAGAAATGATCCCTGGAAGTATAGTCTCGAGAGTCAGGAATCTTAAGAACAAACTGATTTATTAAGATATTTGAGACTGCTTAGTTTTATATTAAATAAGTACAAGTAATATTTATAGTATATGTGAATGTATAGAGAATAACAATAACTACCTGTGTACCCACCACTGAAGTATAGAGTTTTTTTGTGAAAATCTTTGGAAATTTGAAATCATCCTAAGTTTCTATAGCATACATGATTTCCCCTGTCCCCAATATCCATACCTGAAAATAAATGGTTCAAAGGTTTCTGGAGTTTGAAAGATCATTAGTACCAACACTTAAGGATGAGGATGCTAGAGGAGGCCTTTTTTCCCCTTGAAAATAATCTTTTGTGTAGAAAGAAATGTTCTTGCAAGAGGAGAAATTTGTGTGTGTGTTTATTGTAGGGACAGTGCTACTGATCAGGATCACTTTGGTATGATTGCATTCACATCTAAACATTGGCCAGTTATCCACTTTCTCTCCCTTTTATGTTTTATAGGCCTGTAACTCCCCAACTCTTGTATTTTTTTCCTTCTTTAGCCTTCCTGCTGAGGCTGATGCCACTTGATTAGGTAGTTGAGAAATTGTGAAACACCTTGGAATCTCTGGCAGTTAGAATAAAGAAGTATAAAGAGAATGTCCAGGCAGAAACAATTTTGGAATCTTCAATACTTGGAAATGATTCTTGAATTGGTGCAATCTGGGATGGTTATTACACATGTAGATGATTTAATTAATATAAAAATCTTGTAAGTTACCAAAAACACTTTGGGTATAGGTCATTTTTGGATGTCTTAGGAGGAGGACAATAAATATAATACAGGTACTTATGGGGGCTTTGTGAGAAAGTAGTTGAGGGTACATGCCAATAACTGAGCTAGCAAATTCTGGAATGTTCATTTTCTTGTGTTGAGGGTATTTTTAATAGAGATTATTTCCACATCAAGTTTTAATACTTACTCATTTTTGTTATTTTCTGATATTTCTTTATTTTTATTTAAATTACTTTAATTTGTTAATACTCTATTGGCTTCACCCAAAAAACAATAGCTGGTCACTCTGTGTTGCATCCTGTCAAGGCCTGGCAGGCCCACTCTAGATTTGGGGAGACAGAAGAAAATTTGCGGAGCCATGGGGATGCTTGATATGCCTTTATTCACAGGTGGGTGAGCCACGCACACTGCAAGCTGTGTGTCTCTCTTCATGAGAAGCCCCTACTATCTTAGGTACTAGAGGCAAACAAAGCCAGCTTCAAGCCAGAAAATTATATAAAATAGCATAATTCTGCACTTGTGAACCCATTGCATGTAATGGGAACAGTTTATCAGACTTAGTCTCAAGGCTATGAGAACACTACTTATCAGGCCCATTTAAGGTTATGAGAACACTGCTTCTCTTAGTTACCCACGCACGTGGGTGAGGAAGCCACACTAACTCCACTTATCCTACACACTCAATTCAAAAGGATTTTCAGGACCTACCCTAGTAGAAGTGAATTGAAAACCAGATTCTTAATATCAGCAGCAATTATCTTGTCAATTGAGATTTATACTTTTGACTATCTAAACAGACCTTACTTATCCTTGTGTCCATTTTAAATTATGAGTTGTAATTCAGGGATAGTACTAAATGATAAAATAAAACTGTATATTCTCTCTCTAAAAGTATTAAGAATATTTTCCTTTTCATATTGGATACTACAGGAAGAAAATGAATCACTAGAATAAAATCAATTCACAAAGCTTATTTCATTTTAATTAGCACTTTAAATAAATTTAGTAGATCCAACATCATGGTAGGGAAGAACAACAAAAAGATATCAAGATACCAAATTAATCAACAGACATATCTGGAATTTCTTCTCTTTTCCAGGCATTATACTAGGCATTAGCAAAAATGAATTAAACCTCAAGAAATTGACAAGGTATTAATATGTCAGTTAATAGAATGGGAATTAAATATGGGAAAGAGAGAAGTGGGCTGGAATCACTAGGAAAGCCTTCTTGGAGAGACAGAGACTTGAGCTAAGCCCGTAGGATGGGTAATTTGGGTGATAAGGAGAGGAAGGGTAGGTGTTTTTACTTATAACCAGCATAGACTTAAATTAATAAATTTCATAATCTTCTATTTTACTTGCAGAGATGAGGGTAGAATGACCTAAAGAATACAGGCAACTGCAAGAATTTGGGTTACATTTTAATGAGTCTGTTAATCGAAAGTTATTCAGGATCTTTTTTTCCAAATTCTACCATATTGCCCATTGGTATTCTGGTTTTAACACCAGGGTAGCATTTCACTGGCATGTTGTAATTTCCGCTGAACTCTTTCTTAATATTGCTGGAAATATCCTACTAATTAGTAGAAGTGATCCTACTAATCACTCTCAGACTACTTTGATGATTTTATTAGAAGCAGAATAAGCATGGTAGTTGAGCAAGATGGCTAGAACTCTATTTGACTGTGTAACTTCCTTTTATTAAAAGGTGATGCTATGGAACCTTCAGAAAGCCCGGCCACTCTGGATTACAAATTTACAGGAGGATGAAACAGAAGAAATGAAGAGCCCACAATCATCCAGTCAGCTTTTAAACCCTGCTCTAGCTCATTCTGTGTCTGTGGCATCGTGTGGCAATATTTTTAGTTGTGGTGCAGAAGATGGTAAGGTTCGAATCTTCAGGGTGATGGGAGTCAAGTGTGAACAAGAACTTGGATTTAAAGGCCACACTTTGGGGGTATCCCAGGTCTGCTTTCTGCCAGAATCTTATATGCTGCTTACTGGAGGAAATGATGGGAAGATAATGTTGTGGGATGTCAGCAGTGAACTTGAGAAAAAAAAGATAAGTCCTAAAAAACAGAAGAGTCCTACAAAACATACCCACAGGAAGAACACTAAAAGAGCAACTTATACCAAGCAGGGTAAAAACAGTAATACCTCAGTAACAGATGAAGAACAGGGTGAATTTTTACCAAAGCTAAGTATTGAACATGGAGAAAAAGTGAACTGGCTCTTGAGTACAAAAATAAAGGGTTACCAAAGTATATTAGTAGCTGATCAAACTAGTTGTATATCTGTATATCCCTTAAATGAATTTTAAATCCAATAAAAAATATTTGAAAAACTGCTGAACTTTTTAGGTTTAAAAAAATGCTGTGTCTTTGTTTAAACTGTCATATGTAGAATAATACTGTTCCATCATGTAAATTTTAAACATCTGAGCAAAAGAAGATAATTGAGTAATACTTTACATAGTAAATGACATTAAATTTTAGGAAAAGGGAACTAACATTGATTGAGTACTGAACATGCACCATTAAGTTTACATATATTTCATTTTTTATTCCAAATCATTGATTTCCTCATGTTTTATTGCCATAGGAATTGAAACTCAGAGATGTTAAGTAACTTGAGAACTGAGGAAATTTACCAGTACAATTATTTACCTGCAAAGAATCTCAGGTGTCTTGTCAAACCTCCTGCCTTAGGGACACCCATGCTGATCCAAATGTGGTCACTACATTAGTTATAACGTGAGTTATTTTAGATCCTAAGATGCTGTGAGGAGCCTTACCAGGTTGGAAGAGGAAACCTGTTCTTGTTTGTTCTGTGTAATGTGCAGAAGGTACCTTTTGCTATTTCTAAGGAGGTTTTAGGGTCAGATCAGTTCAGGATATTATGCAGCAATCCAGGCTATAATGCTGGTAGGACCAAGAATAATCTAAAGTCACAAATAAGTTTAAGGTATAAGATATAAAAGAGATAGAAGAGGTAGAAAATAGAGGTCAAGATAGTGTGTCAATACTGTTTCTTTTCATAATTGTCTGGATTGCTGTCTTCCTTACATGTTCTTTCAGCTTCTGCTTATACATCCTACTCTTATATTCCAAGTGTTGAAGAGAGAATCTGATTATCCTTGTTTGAGGAGAACTTTTTGATAAGTTCAGTTTTAGTTGGAACACTTGTTACAAGTGACAGAAACCAAATTTGAATTTGCTTAAGGGAATAAAAAGGAATTTACTGATTCGCATAACTGAGAAGTCCAATGGCAGTTGGCATGTACTGCTGGGGTAGCTAAGCTGATGGGATGTGAGTCTATAGGTGCCCTTCTTTGTGGATAGTCTTTCCTAGAAGTAAAGAGGTAAAATTCTCATAGTAATTTTAAGCCTGGAAACAGTCATTCCTAAAACAAGTGTATTCCTGGAGCCTCTTCTTTTTTTAGTTTTTTTTTTAAAGATTTTATTTATTTATTTTTAGAGACGGAGACAGACATCAATGTGTGGTTACTTCTTGTACGCACCCTATTGGGGACCTGGCCCACAACCCTGGCATGTGCCCTGATTGGAAATCAAACCAGGCACTCAATCCACTGAGCCACACCAGCCAGGGCGCTGGAGCCTCTTCTTCTTCCTCCTCCTCCTCCTCCTCCTCCTTCCTCCTTCCTCCTTCCTTCTTCTTCTCCTTCTTCCTCCTCCTCCCCCTCCCCCTCCTCCTCCTCCTCCTCCTCCTCCTCCCCCCCTTCTTCTTCTTCTTCTTCTTTCTTCTTTAGCTTAAGCTATTTGAACTACATTTTTTAAACTTAAAACTAAAAGAATCCTGACCAATTAAGTGGGCAATCAATAAATATTGTTTAGTGATCTCACTTGGAATTTAAGGAAAGGAGAATACCATCTTGGCCCTAAAAAATTTATTGACAAAGGACCCTACCTTGAGCACTACGGACACAAGATTCTAATCCCAAACCTAAGGCCATATTGGGCCTTAGTTTCCTCACGTGAAAGTGAAGGGGTTAAATTAAGATATATCCTAAGGGAATATGCCACTGTTTTATGAAAAGAAAACATCTTTATAATATTGTGTTTAGCCAATAATTATAGTATTTATTAAAATGTCAGGAAGGACTAATTATCATTGGTCAATCTCTGATGGCTTTAGAGGCATTTTCTCAAAAATTACCCAAGTACAGCATCATTACCTATTGAGCCTGAATAATTTTGTATGAGCAAGGTATGATGTAATATTTAAGACAGATTGAAACAGTCTTAAACATCTTTTGGTTGTTGATAACACATACCCACCCAGACTGCCTAAGCAAAAAAGAAAATTTACTATCAGGACATGGGTTGGGGAGCAGAATTCTTTCTTTTTTAATTCTCACCCAAGTATATGTTTGTTGATTTTAGAGAGGAAGGGAGAAACATCGCTTGTCTCTGCTTCTTTCTACGTAATGGCTTTCACTTGACAAAAGATGCCTTTCAGAATCCCATTTCAATTCCAGAAACCGAGCGATTTGTGTCTATGTTCCAGTTCTCCTAAGAGAATTTGATCCAACTTAGTCAAGTACCTATCTGATCCTATCAGGTCTGATGGTGGGGGTGGCTGTTGTTGCTTATTAACAACATTGTCAAAGGGACGTATCCCAATTGGTGGGAGGTAGTTCTCAGAGAAGGGGAGCATGGATTGAACCAGTAATCTCAAAAGATCTACAACCAGTGATACTTTGGTAAATTTACAGTGTGAAAATTATATGCAAAATTAACCATTCTCAGGTCAGCTGTTTTCCTGCAGCTTGACTCAACTTGCAAGCCACAGAGACATGCCCAAGTTACTGTAATTAATGAGAGTTTGAGAAAACATAAAAGTAGGGAAGTAAGCAAAAGAAAGCACCACAGCCTAGGTTTATAGAGAAATGGGATATTATTATGAATGTAGTTCAGCTCTAGAAGTCAGCCAGCCATTCAGACAACAAATAAGAACTTAAGTGGTCACCCATCTGAAGTGGGCTTCTGATGTGCCCCATCTGTAGTAGGCTGAAAATGTCCTTCAAAGATAGCAGGTCCTAATCCCTGGCACCTGTAAATGTTACTTTATTTGATAAAAGGGTCTTTGCCAATATAAAATAAGTTACAAATTGTAAAGGAATGTGTTAAAGGAACATAACCATAGTAATTATACTTGCCTTTCTATTTTTATTAGAGTGTAAGATGCTTCAGGGAAATGTTTTTGCTGTATTTCGTTTCCAAAATTATGATCTAGTCTGTCCTAGACCCCCCTAACTCACATGACAGTACTTATTAAATATTAAATGAATCAACGGAGACCCAGAGGGTGCAAGTGTTAAGATTAGATGTGGATAGAAAAAAGTAAGGAAGGTCAACCTGACGGAAACTGGTGGCAGGGTTGCCTGGCAACCAGACAACCTGTTGCTTACACTTCAGGTTATTTTTATCACCAGAAGTCAGGGTTACACTTAGCTCTCCCAAGCAATGTTAAATTTACATAACACCCAGACATGCTCATTTCACATTTAATGTTCCCTCCAAATTACTATCATTTTGTGTTCCATCATGGACAATCCTGAGGCTGACGTGGTGCTGCCCTGTTGCTTCTCCCTGCCAAGAGCAGAAATACCTTCAAGATTAAACAATCATCCTCTGGCAGAATTATGTATAATCCTGGTGCCTTAACCTATGAACAGCTCTTCCTTGACCTCAGTTTTCCTATTTATAGGCAGAGAATTACAGAAAAACAGTAATATGTGGCACCTGTGATTTGCATGTGTGTATGTGTATTGTCTGAACTTTTTAAAAGTGAAATTCCATGACACTTGATCTCAAAATACATCAGGATGCATCTCCTAAAAAAAACACTCTCCAGTATAACCATAATACTGATAATCATATCTAAGAAACTTAATAATTCACATTCTTGCTCTTGACCAGCCAATTGTGACTTAATATCGTCCTTACTGCACTAGTGTCATGGTAGAATCTAGAACTGCAAAAGACAGGCCTTTCAACAATGAGCAAAGCTTATGGAGGTGAAAATCTGGGGCTAAGCAGGACCTTGTAGCTCAATCTGAAATCTCACTACAGAGGGTCTCTTTTTGTAGCCAACTGTCTTCCTGTGGGGTGTTCCCAGAGGGGAAGAGTGCCCCTTCCACTAGGCTAAGGTCAATTTTAAAGTAAGTTGCCAGGCCAGAGGGACATGGTAGAAGAGTAAACAAGGTTCCCTGCTATCACCACCACCACATGGGCCATACTCCAAACAGAGGAGCAGAATTTAATCTAGGCCCAGGAAAGGATGTGGGAGAAATTCAGAACAACTCAACACCTGGAGAGCCTCTGCTATACCCTGGAATTCTTGGTGGAAGAAAGGGTTGGGCTAAGGTTTAAAACACAGCCTCCATCAGCTCCTCTTTTCTATAGCCATAAAAATTGGGAGAAGTGACAAAATCACTTGGGCATGACTTCCTGTAATCGTTCTAGCCAATGAATGAAGAAACGTCCAGAGTATGCAGTGATCAAGTAAAAACAAGTTCTATTAACAGGTCACAGGGAGGTAGTGACCTAAAAATTGAGCACTAAATAAATAAATAAATGTTGAGTACATTTTTGAAACTTTATTTACCTACTGTGTTTAAACTTAGGATTTCTACAAAGTAACCCATCAAATGTGATTTATTATTAATGAAATATAGTGAAAGAAAGTATAAGAATTTTATGCCCTCTGAGTCCACAGATTCAACAAAATCTGCACCTACTTTTCAAACCTGAACTTACTCATAACAATTTGTTGCACTCTCAGGAGTTTAATTATTGAATTCATTAAGTATTATATCTGGGATGAACAAGATTGTTTATTGTGTTACAAGCCAACGTGTGGTTATACGTCAATATTAAAAATTATTAAGAGCTCTGGCCAGGCAGCTCAGTTGCTTAGAACATCATCCCGTACACCAAAGTTGCAGGTTCCATCTCCGGTCAGGGCACATACAAGAACCACCCAGTGAATGTATAAATAAATGGAACAACAAATCGATGTTTCTCCCATGCCCTTTCTCTCTTTAAAATCAATAAATTTTTAATTATTAAGATATAAAAGACAACTAAGAAACTTGGATCTAATCAATGAATTCAGTAAAGTTTCAGGTTATAAAATCAATACATGTCAGTTGCTTTTGTATACACTGACAATGAAGCATCTGGAAAAAATAAACCTATTCCATTCACACTAGAATCAAGAATGATAAAAATACCTAGAATAAATTTAACAAATGAAGTTTAAGATCTTTGCGATGAAAACCATAAGACTTTGCTGAAAGAAAACAAAAAACAAATGGAAGGGCATCCCATGTTCATGGATTGGAAGAGTTAATATTGTTAAAAGGTTCATATCCAAAGCTATCTAGATTCAACACAATCCCTACCAAATTTCCAGTGGCACTTTTTATAGAAAAAGAAAAAACAATCCAAAAATATTTATGAAACCACCTGAATAGCCAAAGTAATACTGAGAAAGGAGAATAAAATCAGCAGTGATCTCACTTTCTGATTTTAAGTGACTACAAGTTTAAGTAATTAAAACAGTATGATACTTAAAAAGTATGGTACTGGCATAAATATAGACACATAAACCAATGGAACAAGTAGAAAGCTCAAATATATATATATGAATATATATAGAATATATATTATAATATGTAAGGATATATATAAATTATATATTTTCTAAACTAATATTTGATAAGGGAACCAGGAACACCTTGTGGGGAAAGCATAGTCTCTTCAATAAATGGTGTTGGAAAAACTGGATAACTACATGCAAAAAGAAATTGGACCCCTATCTTATACCACTCAAAAAAAATTAACTTGGATCAAAGACTTAAATATAAGACCTGAAACCATGAAACTGATAGGAAAGGTCCTCAAAATGACTTGACAATGATATTTTGAATATGACACTAAGAGTGCAAATGAACAAAAAAACAAAAATC
>PVKU01003160.1:60148-190956 GCA_004027475.1 Anoura caudifer
CCATGTATTGGATAAGAGGTTAATATCCAAAATTTATAAAGAACTCATACAACTCAACAGCAAAAAAAAAAAAAAAAAAAAAAATCTTGATTTTTTAAATATACATGTTTCCAAACAATACATCCAAATGGCTGACAGTTACATAAAAATGTGTTGAGCAACACTAATCAGGGAAGTGCAAATCCAAACCAGGCAAATTATCACCTCACACCTGTAAGAATGACTACCATCAAGAAGACAGAGATAAGTGTTGGTAAGCATGTCAGAAAAAGGGAACATTTGTGCATTGTTGATAAGATTTTATACTGGCTCAGCCACTGTGAAGAATAGTATGAAGGGTCCTCAAAAAAATTAAAAATAAAATTTAATTTTATTAGTTGTAATTTGGGTTGTATTTAATATGTAGATTTGTTTTGATTTTATAGTTGCATAAGACTTCTAAGAAGTTTATACCTAATATTGGGTTTGGACATATAAAAGCAACATACTAAAATAATTTTAGTATAATTAATAAATCCTAAAAGTCTTAACTTTTATTATTTTAAAAACATACAACATTGTTACAATAAAATATAGAACAACCATCACTCAGAGACATCAGAAATCGAGTGGAACAGAAGTTTCACAGCTATGGAATTAAAGACACCACATCCATTCTGAATGGTATGAGGGGGCAAAGATGCTGAAAGGGCTGATCACTCACCTGTGTGTGGTGTATAAAAATCTGGGAGGGATATCTTGGGAGCCAGGAGTCCCAACCCCACACCAGGCCCACCAGTGCAGGGTTCCAGTGGCAGGAAGTTAAGTCCCCACAACTTCTGGCTGTAAAAAACAGCAGGGATTGAGTTAATGGAAGAAAATGCTGGAACCCCAAGCAGTTCCTCTTAACTCACACATGGCCTCACCTGCTCAAGACTCACTGCCTCTGAGTTCCAGTACTGGGGAAGCAGCTTGAAAGACAATAGTGGTATACAGGGAGAAACTGAAGTGTCTGGCATCGAGGCCAGCAGAGGCCTCGACCCTTTACTAAACCCTTCCTCCACAGAGTCAGTAAGCTGGTGCCGTATCTGAGACTTCATCAACCTGGCTAACATTGTTTGACATTCCTTGGAGATCCTCAGAGACTCCAGCCCACCCAACTTATTGGCCCACTGAAGCTGCTTTTCCATGTGAATGGCTGGTCTTGGCTCATGTTGCACAACTTCCTAAATCCTCTCAAGCAACAGCCAGCCTCAGTGAGCTCCCAGCTCCCATAGCTCTTTCTAATTGGCCCCAGGCCTGACACAAACAGCAGTCAGCCTAGATTCACAGTTTGGCTGGGAATCTCCAAGTCCAGCATAAGTAGCAGCCATCTTAGATTGCTTTACAGCTCAGTAAGGGTGGTCCAGGCAAAACACAGGTTGGGGGCTGACCCTTGGCCTGCATTACCTAGGAAACTCTAGGGCTAGTGCACCCACTGAACAGCTACAGACCATGTTGGAGTACCACCACCCTGCCTCTGCACAGTTGATCCTCCATGGAGGGCAGAGGTTGGTGGCCAGTAGTCACAGACAGTCTTAAGTTCTTGCAGCTGACTGGCCTGGGTAAATCCCTCCCATTGATCTCCCAACAGCAACCAAGTCTCAACTACAAGAGGAGGGTGTACTCAGCCCACACAAAGGGCACACCTCGAGTACCCAGCTTGGGTGATAGGGGAGGCTGTGTCACTGGACCCTAAAGGACACCTGCTACATTAAGCTGTGCTACCGAGACAGTCAAAGCAGCTCTACTTAATACATAGAAATAAACAGGAAGGCTGGCAAAAGGAGGAGACAAAAAGCCCAAATGAAAGAATTCATCTGGATCAAAACTCCAGAAAAAGAGCTAAACAAAATGTAGATAAGAGATCTATCAGATGCAGAATTCAAAACACTGGTTATAAGGATGCTAAAGGAACTTAGTGAGAACCTCAGTAGCATAAAAAAGAACCAGTCAGAAACAAATGATACACTAATTGAAATAAAGAACAATTTACAGGAAAATAACAGTAGAGTGGATGAAGCCGCAAATCAAATCAATGATCTGGAACATAAGGAAGCAAAAAACAACCAACAAGAAAAAAAAGAAAAAAAAATTTTAAATGAGAATAGTATAAGCAGCCTCTAGGACAACTTCAAGAGGTCCAACATTTACATCATAGGGGTGCCAGAAGAAGAAGGGTAAGAACAAGAAATTGGAAATCTATTTGAAAAAATAATGAAAGAAGGCTTCCCTAATTTGGTGAAGGAAATAGACATGCAAGTCCAGGAAGAACAGAGAGTCCCAAACAAGACAGGTGCAAAGAGAGAATCTTAAAAGCAGCAAGAGAAAAGCTGTTAGTTACCTACAGGGGAGTTCCCATAAGACTGTTGGCTGGTTTCTCAAAAGAAACTTTCTGGCCAGAAGGGATTACCAAGAAATATTCAAAGTCATGAAATGCAGGGACCTACAGCCAAGATTGCTCTACCCAGCAAAGATATCATTTAGAATAGAAGGGAAGATACAGAGCTTCCCAGACAAGAAAAAACTAAAGGACTAAAGGTCATTGTCACCAAACCATTATTATGTGAAATGTTAAAATGACTTATTTAAGAAAAAGATCAAAACTATGAACAATAAAGTGGCAAAAAAATCTGTCAACAATTTAATCTAAAAAACAAACTAAGCAAACAAGAACAGAGACAGAATCATGGATACAGAGAGCAGTTTGATGTTTGCTAGATGGGGAAAGGGTGTGGGGGAATGGGTGAAGAGGTGAAGGGATTAAGAAGTACAAATAGGTACTTACAGAATAGCCATGGGGATGTAAAGTACAGTATAGGAAATGGAGTAGCCAAAGAACTTTTTCACATGACCCATGGACACGACCAATGATGCAGGGATTGCCTGAGGGAGCGGGGGGTGCTGGGTGGAGGGGGCAAAGGGGTGAAAATCAAGACAACTCTAATAGCATAATCAACAAAATATAAAAAAAAATATATATACAGGGTCTGGCAGAAGTAACGCCTGCTTGAGTATGGTTGGTAGGGCACATGAATGTCTCGCATGAGATGGACAGCAATTTGAACATTTCACCTAAAATGTCATATGGTGCATTTGAGTATGATATTGTTATGTTACAGAATTACATGTTTATGACTTTGTAATAAAATATTTTATAATAAAAAGGGGCATTGTTTTTGTATGTGCTGGATCCTATATATATATATGTCACTGAAGCTTGAGTGCGTGGGCTTGTAGATCGTGTCCCAAAAATCCTCTTGTGTAACCTTTAGCATCTCCTGGAAAGACTAGGACTAGTTCAGTGATGTTGCTGGGGAATATAGGGAAATAGCAAGATTGAAACCCATCGTTTGCTCAAAAGAGGTTATTCTGGAGGAGCACAGAGGGTTTTTCAGTATAAACTCTAAGGTAGCAAGGAGAGTTGTCACATTATGAGTAGGTGGTATAGGAGTCAAGAATGAAGTCCAGCTTTCTGTTTTTAGTGACTTTGTTGATCCTGATGTCATCCTGGTAGGGAGCACAAGCAGGTGAGCAGGTTTGACTACTCAAACCTACCCTATCTGCCCTGACTAGTCATTCTGGTATCATTACCACCAGTTCTCCAAAGTGCACATAGCTGCTGTGTGGACTCTGTGGTTGCATGTGACAGTATTCCACTGGAGAGACAGGGATGATTTTGGGTCTGTTTACTGGGGCAACCAGAGGGGCAATTAGGGGCACTTCTCTTTTTGTTTTTCTTATGCCTCTTAATCTATGACTTGCCCCTCTTTAACAAGGTATTCCAATTTTCTAATTTATGTTACTGCCCTTCACAGAGCATTACATTTTTAGTTCTTAGAACTTTCAATATTTTCCCTTTGTGTATTGTTCTGTAGAGGCTTGGCACCCCCCAGAGACACAATCCCCAAACTCTCCTGGATTGTCAGAATGTATTTATTTATTTTTAGAGAGATGGGAAGGAACGGAGAAAGAGAGGGAGAGAAATATCGATGTATAAGTGATACATCAACTGGGTTGTTTCTTGCACACCCCCACCTAGGGACTTGGCCTGCAACCCAGGCATGTGCCCTGACTAGGAATCCAACTGATGACCTTTCGGTTCAGAGGCTGGCACTTAATCCACTGAGCCACACTATCCAGGGTGGATGTCAGAATTTTGATGGCTTCAAATTAGTTAACTTGATTAGCCACTACCTGTACTTTTTCTATTTTTTTTTTCTTTTCTAGGTATGGTGGGCGATTAGCTCCTTCTCAACTAATTTATTGTCTTGCTTTCTTTCATGTCGATAAGGAATTTTTCATGGCTCTAATATTCAAATTAAAAAAAATTTGGTCTAACTAAATCCTTTTCAAATTAATCTATTTTGAAATTTCAAAAGCTTTTTAAATTTTTCCTTAAAATTTTATTTTCCAGGGTCATAGAACCCTTGTTTATATTTCTGAATTGTTATTAAACTTTACTATCCCACCACATACTTTCTTTGTTTATCATATTTCCATCATTGGGTATGGCTATTTCTTCAAAGGATGTCATTTCCTTCAAAGCTTATGTCTTCTGAAAATAAGGTGTCTTCATAATCCTGGCTGCAAATCAAATTCACCAGTGAAAATTTTAAAAATATCTAGATGCCTGGGTCCTAGTACCTCAAAAACCTGAATCAGTATAGATTATAGAGGTTTAATAGGTTGCAGATCAACTCATCCTCCAAAAATACTAAAACTTTTGGATTATATATTTTTAAATGGACTTTCAGTCAAGACAGATAAATCCAGTACTCCAGTTCTCCCAGAACCACATGAGAATTACAACTAAACTACAGAACAACCACCATTCATAACACCTGAAATCTGGCTGAATGAAAGTCCTACAAGTAGGGATATAAAGAAGTCACATCAAGACTGGTAGGAGGGGTGGAGACATGGAATGGGCTGGTCCCACACCCTCATGTGGTGGATAAAAATCAGGAGGGATATCTGGCTGCTGAGGCCCCCCCTGAGGAGCAAGGGGTCCCAGTCTCACAACAGGCCCCCCAGCCCAGGGTTTCAGTGCCAGGAAGATAAGTGTCCATAATTTCTGGCTGTAAAACCCGGCAGAGATTGAGGCTGAGGGAAACAGAGGGCTCTGAGGGAGATGGAGCAACTTGAAAGGCACCAAGAACACATGGAGAGGAACTGACTTGTCTGGTATCAGAAGGAGAGCCATGGGTGTAGGGGGTAGCTTTCTCCCAGACAAAAGTGCTGGCAGAGGTCATTGTTCCTTTTTTGAGACACCCCTCAACACACACACACACAGCCAGCAGGCAGGCGCCACATCAGAGTCTCCATCCACCAGGTGCACGCTGTGGCCCTCCCTAGTATTTCCTGAGACCCTGCCCCAACCAACTTGCCAGCCCACTCAAGCTGTTTCCAGACCCTCAGGAGGTATTCATTTTTCTCTATGGTGGCAAATGATGTTTCAAATAGTGGCTGCTCCATCAATACACAGCATGAACGAGAATTAAAACTGTGTTATTTTAACTATTTTTTTTAAGTGACAAAACCAAATGCTAGTAACAGTTAAAGAACTAGATCTGTCATTCATTGCTGTGAAAATGGTGCTGCTACTCTGAAGAACAGTTCAGCAGTTTCTTACAAAACTAAGTTTACCATTGCCATATGACCCAGCAATTGCACTCCTGGGCATTTATCCCAGAAAAAAAAACACATGTTCACATGAAAACTGGTACACAGATATTTATAGCAGCTTTATTCATGATAGCCTCAAACTGGAAAGAACCCAGATTTTTTAAACAGGTTAATGATAAAACAAACAAACAAACAAAAACAACAACCAAAAAAACCACCCGAAACTGTGATATATTCACACAGTGGAATGCTACTCAGAATAAAAAGGGACAAACTATGTAAACATCCAGATTTTCAAATTTATTGTCATGAATTTGTTGATAACATCCTCTTAGCTTTTTAATACCTATTTACATATATAGTGATGTTCACTTCTTCAATCCTGTTATTGCTTATCAGGTTTCTCTTTTTTAGTAGTCTTATCAGTAGCATTTCAATATTAATGGCCTTTTCAAAGAGCCAGTGTTTCCCTTTTTAATTCTATTATTTGTTTTCTTTTTCTCTATTCTACCATCTTTAGGTTTAATATGTCAGATTGATAATATCTTAAGATGAACACTTAGCTCACTTATTTTTCAGCTTTTTCTGCATATATGCATTTATATTAATTATCCAGAATAGACAAATCAATAGAAACAGTCAAAACTAATATATAATGAGCCCTGGCTGGTGTGGCTCAGTGGACTGAGTGCTGGCCTGCAAATCAAAGAATCACCAGTTTGATTCCCAGTCAGGGCACATGCCTTGGTTGTAGGCCAGGTCCCCAGTTGGGGGCACATGAAAGGCACCACACAGTGATATTTCTCTCCCTCTTTCTCCCTCCCTTCCCTTCTCGCTAAAAATAAAATAAATAAAATCTTTAAAAAACAACTAACATAGAAAAGGGGAAGAGTTTGCAGGAACAAGTATAAAGGACATGGACAATAACAAAGGGGGGTGGAAATAGGAGGGAAGTGGGGAGGGCTGGAGGTAGGCTGGGATGGGGGTAAAAGGCAGAAAACTGTGCTTGAACAACAATAAAAATAAAAATAAAATAAAATAATAAAAAACTAATGTACAGCAAGACATTAAAATGAAAAATACCTTTTCCTTTGTAAACTCAATACTTCTGGCACAAGATGTGTAGGTTTTTTCACATTGAGCAGTTCTCCAGTTCTCAGCAGACACTGGCTGAGTATGCTACAATTTGACTCAATTTTAAAACTATTGGCCTGGAGTTCTGGCCAAGATGGAGGCTTAGGTAGAAATGCTTCACTTTTTTGCACAACCAAAAGAAGGGTAAGAACCAATTTAAAAACAATAAACAACCAGAAGTGCCAGAAGATCAAACTGCATGGAATTCCAACAACTGAGGTGTTAAAGAAACGTTCATCCAGACAGATAGGAGGAGTGGAGACAGGGAGCCCAGTGTAGCAGATGCATGCCAAGGTCACGAGCCACACAGACAAGGCAGGGCTGGCTGAACAGAAAATAAAGACTTAAAACCTCTAGCTGTAAAATACTGTGGGGGTTGTGATGGCGGGAAAAACCCCCAGTCTCACAAGACAGTTTGTTGGAAAGTGGGGCTAGGGCAGAGTGAGCAAGCAGCAAGTTACCTCTCTGACCCCTCCTCCACATACAGCACCACAACGCAGCAACAAGGGTTGCCCCATCCTGGTGAATACCTAAGGCTCCGCCCCTTACAACATAACAGGTCTGCTGAGACAAAGAAATATGGCCCAAATGAAAGAACAGATCAAAACTCCATAAAAAGAGCTAAGTGATGAAGAGATAGACAACCTATCAGATGCAGAGTTCAAAACACTAGTAAAATGCTCAGAGAATTAATTGAACTTCGTTGCAAAATAAAGGAAGAAATGAAAGCTACCCAAAATGAAATAAAGCAAAATATATAGGAAACCAACAGTGAAGGGAAGAAAACAGGGACTCAAATCAATGATTTGGACCAGAAGGAAGAAATAAACATTCAACCAGGACAGAATGAAGAAACAAAATTTCAGAAAAATAAGGAGAGGCTTAGTAACCTCCAGGACAACTTTAAACGTTCCAACATCTGAATCATAGGGGTACCAGAGGGAGAAGAGGAACAGCAAGAAATTCAAAACTTATCTGAAAAAAATAACAAAAGAGAACTCCCTCAGTCTGGCAAAGGAAATAGACTTCCAGGACATCCAGGATGCCCAGAGAGTCCCAAAGAAGTTGGACCCAAGGAAGCACACACCAAGGCACATCATAACTAAATTACCCAAGATTAAGGATAAGGAGAGAATCTTAAAAGCAGCAAGAGAAAAGGAGACAGTTACCTACAAAGGAGTGCCCATAAGGCTATCAGCTGATTTCTCAAAAGAGACCTTGCAGGCAAGAAGGGGCTGAAAAGAAGTATTCCAAGTCATGAAAGGCAAGGACCTACATCCAAGGTTACTCTATCCATCAAAGCTATCATTTAGAATGGAAGGGCAGATAAAGTGCTTCTCAGATAAGGTCAAGTTCAAGGAGTTCATCATCACCAAGCCCTTATTATATGAAATGTTAAAGGGACTTGTCTAAGAAAAAGAAGATGATCAAAAGTATGAAAAGTAAAATGACAACAAACTCACAACTATCAACAGCTGAACCTAAAACAAAAACAAAAATGAACTAAGCAAACACTAGAACAGGAACAGAATCCCAGAAATGGAGATCACATGGAGGGTTATCAGTGGGGAGAGGGAGAGGGAGAATGGGGGGGAAACTTACAGGGAATAGGAAGCATATTGACAGACATAAACTGGACAGGGGAAGGTTAAGAATAATATAAGAAATGGAGAAGCCTAAGAACTTATATGTACAACCTATGGACATGAACTAAAGGAGTAGAGAATGCTAGAGAGGGGGTGCAGGGCAGAGAGGACATAAAGGGGAGAAAAAATATGGGACAACTGTAATAGCATAGTCAATAAAATATACTTAAAAAATAAAATAAATAAAACTAACTGCCTGGAGCTACCTGGATCCCAGAGGTTAAGAGGTCAGTCCCACAAGACTGTTGCAACTTCAGATGCCAATCAAAATTCCCAAGTTGTCACCTCTACCTCTGACTGACCAGCTATAAATCAAGTGTTCCCATGACCCTCTCCTCAAGTTTGATAATTTTCTAGAATGGCTCACAGAACCCAACAAAACAGTTTACTTACTATTACTGACTTATGACAAAGGATATATTAAAGAATATAAATGAATAACCAGATGAAGAGACACATAGGGTGAGGTCTGGAAGGGTCCAAAGCATAGGAGCTTGTCCCTGTGGAGTTTTGGGTATACTACCTTCTCAGAATGAGGATGTGTTCTTATTCACCAATTTTGAAGTTCTCCAAACTCATTTGGTATGGATTTTTATGGAGATTTAATTACAGTAGACATGGTTGATTAAGTCATTGGGCATTGGTGATTGACTTAACTTCCAGCCCTCACTGACTTCCCAGAGATTGAGGGATGGAACTGAAAATTCCAACATTCTAATTATGCAGTTCGTTCTCCTGGCAACCAGCTCCCCCCATCCTTAGGGGCTACTAAAAATTGCCTCATCAACATAAACTTGTGTATGGGCTGAAAGGGGCTGGTTATGACTAACAAAGGACACTCCTTTCACTTCAAAGGTATGTTAGGGAAGATTAAAACTAAATATTACAGTAAAAGATGACCTTTTCATCTGTTTCTGGAGCTGGGGACAACGTATGTAAATAAATAAATATATATATAAACAAAAGATGTTCCTGTTGTTCTTATCACATAGAAAGTTACAAGTATTTTAGAAGCTCTGTGCCAAGAACAAGGACAAAGACCAAACATGTATTTCTTATATCATGACCTCACCATCATTGAGTTTGTGAATACTTCGATTTTTGAAAATCTTTATTAATTAAAATAAAATTTCAGCAGATTTGAAGTAGGTAAGCCATATGAAAGGAACTGTTTCCACCAATTCCTCAGGAGGAGCTTCCATAAGAGCCCCTGTTGTGAATATGCCTATACATGTATAATAAATTTGAAAGTAAGAAACACATTTTGGGGTTAATAGTTTTGATCTAGCTAATCGGATCTGCTAAGGTTCTTTGAGATTAATGCTTGAACAAGAAACGTCACACAGGCAATAGAGTATGTATAGTCTTAATTTGATTTACACTAGAAGCAAGGCCTAAGAAGAAATTACACATTCTGTAAGGTGATTCTGTTGATGGGAAATGGCATCATATGTCAGACCTCAGTCCTTGAGTTTGGCTAAGAAACGAATTCAGAACTAAAGAACTCAAATATAAGCAAAAGTTTATTTAGAAAGTCATAGAGGTCGATGAAGTAAGCTGTGGAAGAAGTGAGCCAGCTGAGCTGCATGGACTTGGGAAGAAAGTTACAGAGGCCAAAGAACCTTAGGAGAAAGAAAGACAAAGTGTGATTGGGGAAAGGAGAGGGGGATAGGTGTGGTGTGCTCAAGAGAGAGTGCACGTGCACTGGGTCCTTTGCCTTAAAGGCTTTTATCTGTCCTCTAAAGGCTGGGGTTTCTTCTTCTTCTTTTTTTAAAATCACAAATAGGTCTTTTTATTTGTCAACATTAAATGTTTGAAATTTAAACACAGTCTTGGACTGGGGGATCATATCCATCAGCTTGTTCAACTTTTAGCACCTGTCTTGTCTCCAGCTTTTCCAGAACTTCTACCTTCACTATGAAGCTTCATGAGTTTTCCCAATTCAAGCTTGGGCTTCTTTAGCATTTTAAGTTTTCTAACGAAGACATCATTAAGCAGATAAATAGATTGGCAAGACTTTTCTTTCTCTTTTAAAAAAAAGATTTTATTTACTTTTTGTTTTAGAGAGAGGAAAGAAAGGAGAAAGAGAGGGAGAGAAACATCAACATTCGAGAAGTACATTGATCAATTGCCTATCACACACCCCCAACTGGGGACCTGGCCTACAACCCAGGTATGTGCCCTATCTGGGAATTGAACTTGCAACCCTCTCAGTTCGCAGGCCAGTGCTCAATCCACTGAGCCACACCAGTCAGGACAGCAAGCCTTTTCTATGTCTTTTCCCAATGTATCAGGAATTAATTTGTTGACCACTTCTTTCAAGTCATTTTTTTTACACCTCTGGAGTCATGATTTCCATTGTCTTCTTCCAGATTTGGTGGACCTGTTAATGCTGAGCATAAGAGATCTTCCAAATCTTATGGTTTTTGGTAAAACCAACACAGAATAGATGAAGCAAATATCCATCAGTAGTCTTGACATCAACAAGAACTTCAATCATGGTCTGCAATTTTTTTTTGACCATGGAGCACATTTTGTCATGGGTAAGATTCATGCCATGGAAATTAGTCAGGGAGTTTTTGCCCTGAATATTCTCAGTAATTAGTTTGGATTTTCTAAATGCAACTTCATCATTCTGTAGATCATCTAAGCTCACTTCAAAAACACGACACTTCAGACCATCGGATGTGATTTTGGTTCCTTGAATTCTCATCACTAGTGTTTTTCCAATATTTCTTATGGTGAACATAGCTGGTGCCTTCACATCATACCAATTTTCCTTAGAAAAATGGATCAACCACTTTCTTCTTGGCTTCCCTTTTGCCATCTTTTGTAAGGAGCTTGCTCTTACCCACCATCATGGTGGTGCTCAGAGAGCCAACAGGGCGGAAGTCTAAAGGCAGGGATTTCAAGAGAGGTTCCAGGGAGGCTCTCAACAGAATGTTCATCAGCTTCCCAGGTGTGTCTCCTCAGGGTTGTGGTCTCCACTGATTGGTCTATCCAGCTCCCATTGTTCCTGCTGTAAGGGGGTCTACCACATGACTAGTGACCTGCCAGGAGAGGAAAGGTCAGGGGAGGGTCTGAACCAAATGACCAGCAGTATGGGAGTCTAAACTGCATGATCAGAATGTCAAAAATCAGATGAGTCTAAATTGCATGACCAGCAATATGCTAGGGGAGAAAAGGTGATGCTGGGAGCGAGGTCCCACCCTACAATTGTCTGTTTTAAGCACCCAGAGCTATCTGCCCTGGGTGACCTTCTGTACCTGGCCTATCATTCCTACTGTGCTCACGTCTGTCTTACTGCCTGTTATATCAATTCCCGGAAGCACCTTAGTTCAGAAGTAGGGAATTGAGACAGAGAATGGAAAGAAGCTAAGTACAAAGTACATTATAATGGACAGAGGACATTAACCCGTAGGTTCCCTCTGTGGGCTACCTCAATTCCTCTAGAGGTTTTTCAATATGTCTATGATCCCCTTTTACAAATATAGAAATGAGCTGAGAGATATTAAGTAACCTGTACAAGATTCAGAGCAAAGGAGTGGTAGAACAAGAAGAATTGGTACCAATCTGTTCAGAGCCCAAGGATAGTTTGGTTTGAAGGACTTCCAATCAGGTTTTAGAAAGTGGAATCTATTATAGGGATGAAAGAGAAGGAACTAAACACAAGCCAGGTGTCAGTAAATGGAGTGATTGCCTAGAACTGACACTATCGTGTGGATCTTGCTTTTAAATGACAACTGGGCCGGGCATAAGTGTGAGTCTGAAGATGGAACTGATAAAAATATATGAAATTTTCTTTCCAGAATATGAGCTTAGACCTTCTCAATGAATCCTTTTGTAGTCCTTATAAATTTGCAAGATAAAGAAACTCTTTCTTTGAAATATTGGTGTAGATAACTTTCTGGACTAAATGTATTATTTTGAAGATTGCACTGTGAGCAAAGTGCAAAGTGGGCAAAACCAGGTTGGCAGCCCACCAAACAAAATATCATTTTAACAATTTCTATTTCCATCCACATACGCTACTGTTACAAGAACTCTTAGGGCAAGCTGCCCATTAATAAGTTCACTAATGGTAACTTAATCTCTGGTTTAAAAACAAACAAACAAACAAACAAAAACAACTCCTGTGTCTTTTTCCTGGGTCAGAAGACTCTGGAAATTACATTATTTTATTAATGTCTGTACTCTAAGTTAAGCTCTCATATGTGTAGTACTCAAATATTTAATTGTTAGTACTTGATTTCAGCCCTACCATAAACAACAAAAACCTGCTGTGCGTGAGCTGTTTGCTTTTAAACGCTTGCTTTAGCAACATGAACAACTATTTACTTCTTGGCATTGCTGTTTAGCTCTTGAGCACAGCATGTCCTGTAACAGAAAACAGGCAGGAATCTAAGCTGCAGCTTTCTTACAAAAAAATTTTGTGGGAGTGCCTTGGCTGGAAGATTTAGCTGGTTGGAGTGTCTTCTTATACACCAAAAGGTTGAGGGTTTGATTCCTGGCCAGGGCATATACGTAGGTTGCAGGTTCAATGCCCGGTCGGGGAGCATATGGGAGGCAACCAATCGGTGTTTCTTTTCTTTTATTTAAATATATTTTATTGCTCTGGCTGGTATGGCTCAGTGGATTGAGTGGTTCCATTCCCAGTCAGGGCATGTGCCTGTGTTGTGGGTGGTGTGCAAGAGGCAACCATGTATTTCTCACACATTGATGTTTCTCTCCCTCTCTCCCTCCCTTTCCCTCTCTCTGTAAAAAAGTAAATATATAAAATTTTTAAAATATATATATTATTGATTATGCTATTACAGTTGTCCCATTTCTTTCTCCCTTTTATTCCCCTTTGCACAGCACCCTGCCTCCCACCAGTATTCCCCACTGTTAGTTCATGTCCACAGGTCGTACATATAAGTTCTTGGCTTCTCCATTTCCTATACTATTCTTAACCTCCCCCTTTCTATTTTCTACCTACCATTTATGCTACTTATTCTCTGTACCTTTTTCCCCTCTCTCCCCTCCCCCTCCCCACTGATCTCCATGTGATCTCCATTTTCTGGGATTCTGTTCCTGTTCTAGTGTTTGCTTAGTTCATTTTTGTTTTTGTTTTAGGTTCAGCTGTTGATAGTTGTGAGTTTGTTGTCATTTTACTTTTCATACTTTTGATCATCTTCTTTTTCTTAGACAAGTCCCTTTAACATTTCATATAATAAGGGCTTGGTGATGATGAACTCCTTGAACTTGACCTTACCTGGGAAGCACTTTATCTGCCCTTCCATTCTAAATGATAGCTTTGATGGATAGAGTAACCTTGGATGTAGGTCCTTGCCTTTCATGACTTGGAATACTTCTTTCCAGCCCCTTCTGGCCTGCAAGGTTTCTTTTGAGAAATCAACTGATAGCCTTATGGGCACTCCTTTGTAGGTAACTGTCTCCTTTTCTCTTGCTGCTTTTAAGATTCTCTCCTTATCCTTAATCTTGGGTAATTTAGTTACGATGTGCCTTGGTGTGTGGTTCTTTGGGTCCAACTTCTTTGAGACTCTCTGGGCTTTCTGGACATCCTAGAAGTCTATTTCCTTTGCCAGACTGAGGAAGTTCTCTTTTGTTATTTTTTTTCAGATAAGTTTTGAATTTCTGCTCTTCCTCTTCTCCCTCTGATACCCCTATGATTCAGATGTTGGAACGTTTAAATTTGTCCTGGAGGTTACTAAGCCTCTCCTCACTTTTTTGAATTCTTGTTTCTTCATTCTGTTCTGGTTGAATGTTTATTTCTTCCTTCTGGTCCAAATCATTGATTTGAGTCCTGGTTTCCTTCCCTTCACTCTTGGTTCTCTGCATATTTTTCTTTATTTCACTTTGCACAGCCTTCAATTTTCCTCTTTTTTAGTGTGTGTGACCATACTCAATGAATTCTGTGAATGTCCTGATCACCAGTGTTTTGAATTCTGCATCTGATAGGTTGGCTATCTGTTCATTGCTTAGTTCTGTTTTTGGAGCCTTGATCTGTTCTTTCATCTAGGCCATATTTTTTTTTTGTTCTCAGCACACCTGTGACATTGTAAGGGGCAGAGCCTTAGGTATTCACCAGGATGGGGCAACCCATGTTGCTGCGTTGTGGTGTTGTCTGTGGGAGAGGGGTCAGAGAGGGAACAAATGCTGCTTGCTCAGTTCTTGGCTGGCTCTCACAAACAAATTGGGCCCTACTGGTGCTGATTCCCAGGTGGTGGGTTTGTGTACATTCTAGGACCCTGTGAGTCTCTCTATCAAGCTCTCTTGTGATTCTGGGAGTTTCTCCTGCCACTGCAAGCCCACAGGTTTTTACAGCCAGAGGTTTTGAGGTTTTCTTTTCCTGTGCTGGAACCCTGGGTCACACAGTCTGTCTCTCTCCCCAGTTGTTCTTCCCAGTTTATCTGCACGCAAATGTGGGACTGCCCAGTGTACCAGCTGCTGCCTTGCCATTGGTCCTCTCTTCCCAGGCTGCCCTTTTCCACCCCTCCTACTGTTCTGGATGAATGTTTCTTCTTTAACTCTTTGATTGTTGGACTTCCATACAGTTTGATTTTTCTGGCAGTTCTGGTTATCTTTTTGTTTTTAAATTTATTGTTTTTCTTTTGTTGTGCAAGGAGGCAAAGTGTGTCTACCTACGCCTCCATCTTGGTCGGAAGTCTAATCGAAGTTTCTGCCTCACATAGATGTTTCTTTCTCTCTTTTCCTTCCTTTCTCTCAATAAACATATATATTTTAAAAAGTTTGTGGGAGAAATTCTTTGAAAAAGACAACTGATAAAAGACTGTTAACAAAATACACAAAGAATTCTTAAAATTCATCAGTAAGAAAATAAACAACTTCATTTAAAATTGGGCAAGACACCTGAATAGACACTTCACCAAAGAAGATATACAAATGTCAAGTAACCATATGAAAAGATGCTCTACATTGTGTGTCACTAGGGAGTCACAAGTTAAAATAACAATGAGATACACACATATTAGGATGGCCCAAATCTCAAACACAGATAACATAAAATTCTGACAAGGATGCAGAGCAGCAAGAACTCTCATTCATTGTTGATTGGAATGTGAAATGATTCAGCCACTTTGGAAGACAGTTAGTTCTTATGAATGTAAACCTACTCTTACCATATGATTCAGCAATTGAGCTCTTGGTATTTACTGAACTAAATGGAAAACTTATGTCCACACAAAAACCTTCACACAGATATTTACAGCAGTTTTATTTATAGTTGCCAAAACTTGGGAGCACCTAAGATTCCTTCAGTAGGTAAATGGATAAAGAAACTGTAGTACATCCAAACAATGGAATATTATTCAATGCTACAAAAAGAAATGAGCTATCAAGCCATAACTAGATGTGGAGAAAACTTAAATTAACTGAGTGAAAGATGCTGACATCTCACTATATTAACATCTCATTATATGAAATGTTAAAGGGACTTATCTAAGAAAAAGATGATGATCAAAAATATGAACAGTAAAATGACAACAAACTCACAACTATCAATAGCTGAACCTAAAACAAAACAAAAAATGAACTCAGCAAAACCTAGAATGGGAACAAAATCCCAGAAATGGAGATCACATGGAGAGTTATCAGTGGGGAGGGGGAGGGGAGAGAATGGGGGAAAAGGTACAGGGAATAAGAAGCATGAATGGTTGGTACAAAATAGACAGGGAGAGGTTAAGAATAGTATCGGAAATGGAGAAGCCAGTGAACTTATATATTTGACCCATGGACATGAACTAAGGCATGGGAGAATGCTGGTGGGGGGCAGTGTGCAGGGCAGAGGAGAATAAAGGGGAGAAAGAACTGGGACAAGTGTAATAGCATAATCAATAAAATATACTTAAGAAAGAAGAAATAACCATATTTAGAACAAATTATTTTCTTCCTTTTCTTCAATGAGTATTTTCATATTTTATGCCTTTCATTACTAGCCATACTATTTCTTTCCAACTAATTAGAATTCTTTAGATTGATACTTTTATGAATATGTTTCATAACATCTAGAAACAGGTTTTTTCCATTAGCAAACACATTCTTATTTTCAAGAGACATACTTCAAATAAAGTATAAGATATTTATTAACAAATCCCATTCCTCTTTCTAGCTTCTCAGCAATAATAAGCCAAAATAGGCAAAGTCAGATAAGTTAATATTTCAGTATTCTGTTATTTCAAAATATTTAGATATTTAATAATTTTCATCATTTAATCCAGCAAAACTCTAAAGTTCTGTCACCCAAGACTTTGGAAATTATGCTTTGGTATATTTATAATTATTACTGAAAATCTTTATCAAAGGTCCTTCATTTTAGTTATACCTATTCATTAGTTCTTAACGACTTTATGAGATTGTAAAGTGAATTATTACCCAAGCCATTTTCCTGACAAACTTGTAACAGAGATAAGTAACATGAACTTGACCTTATTTCTGCAAACCAGACAAATAAACATATATTTTGTTAATAACTTTAAAATATATCAATTAAGTTTAAAACAACTTTAATAGCCAATATTTTTCCAGACCACATGATCCTCAAAAAATATTTTTGATACTTCTTATATTTTGTACAATATACATAAACAGTATTATCTGTAATTGTAGACAATGCAAAATTTTCTTCTTTTCTTTTCTTTTTTTTTTTTTTTTTGTCCTTCACAACTTTCAGGAGGCTAGAGGAGAGGCAGGGTCAATTCAGGCTTAGCTGATATTAGCAGTTTAAAAATGCCCAGGTTTTTTTCCCTTCTTATTGAGGTGGGGCAGTCACCCCTGTTGTTTCCACAGGATTGGGGGATGGCATTAATTTCCCCATTGTTTTCAGGACCACCACTGATGTGGTCTCTAGCCAGTGGGGTCCATGTGATGTGGGTGTGACGAACAAATTCGCACAGCCTGCAGAAGTCCTGTGGAGAAAAGGGACAGCACATCCACTCTCTGAGAGAGAACATGCTTCGACCCTTGCCTGGACAAGCTTTTATTGCTTTGTAGTAGCATTACATCAAAGAAGATGCTCATTCATTATCCTTGTTTTTACTTTAAGTGATTACTTGTTATACATAACAAAGAAAAAAATGTTGCAAATGCAAGGGAACTATAAAAGTGATTGATCTGGTTACATTGCGTCCTTGGGACGGCTTAGACTTTAGGGAGTTGCTTCAGAGATATACATTAAACATCTTCAGTCTTAGCTCAGGGTGAGGGAGTTTTAGCAAAAGCAAGCCTTAAAGCAGCCTAGGTACAATGCCAGCCTGGTTCCCCATGGGAAAGCCCATCTGCATGCCTGGGTCCTGTGTGCCACCTGGCACCCAGTGGTTTTCTGGTTTGGGGCTGGGCTACCTTCACCACTGCCATGCTGACCGGTTCCCTATACACCACAGCTCCCATGCCTCCAGGAGAAGGATTCATAATGTTTAAAAGACCTATCTCCTCATTTTTCTTCTTTCTGAGATTACAATCTAGGAGGGGTATGAGATCTTTTCCCTTTATAACCATCAATTTAAATCCTTTGTAAGTACAATCCTTATGATATAACAACATGAAAGCTTACACATAAGAGATGTTATCCCATTTACCAGAACTTTGGCAAAACAATTCTAATTAGTCATTGACTTATAGCTGTAAATTGCCCAGTCAGCTAAAATGTGACCTAATGAATTTTCTGATGGAATTGAGACCGAGCTGCCCATTTCAAAACAGAAACAAAAACAACAGCTAAAACTAAGATAAACCTCAAACAAATGAGTACTCTCCAAATAATTCCTTTAAAAGGAAGGACGGGGACATTAATGTAAATGATGTTTACAAGCTTTAAGTGACACAACACCCAGATGACAAAGATGGAGGATTCCTTGTTGGAACAAAACAGCAAAGAGTAAACCAAGATCTTAAAAGATAAGACAGCAAGCAAAGAACAACTATAACCAAAGTTTCACTTCAGACAGTCAAGAGCTCTCACAGACCTCCCAAACAGAACAAACAGATGAGAGCTTTCAAATAGAACAAATATTCAAAACCCCCAAATCCATAAACCAGAACACTAACAGCGTGCTCCAAATTGCACACCAGGGAACTGGGATTTTTCTTAGTCATCAAGCATTGCCTACTGCTGTGTGACACCTATTGATTCCTGTGGTATCCCAGACAGTTCAAAGAACCCAGATGGTGGGGATGAGGGCTCCTGGTTGTGCAAATGAGGGACTTTACCCAGTTCGGGAATGTCAACCCACCAGTAACCTGTTTCCTTTCACCAGCAAAGCATTTAAAGGTGGCTGATGCCTTGAGAGGGAGAGCAGAGAGAGTTGCTGAGATAAAGAACTCTTGGCAGCTGCTGGGAAATTCCTGCAATCCTTGCCTCCCACAAGCAGCTAGGACCCCTGCCGGGGCCATCTGGGCCTTACTAGGGTCCACATTGTCCTGGCTGTGTCGCTAAAAACTGTAACGGAATAGAGGTCTAGCTGCCTGCTGCTTGTAAAGCCAATACTTGAGAGGCAGATGCTGATGTAAAAGAAAGTGATTTGATTCAGATGCCAGCAACCTGGAAGATGGGGGACTCTTGTCTCGAAGGCCATCTTGCTACCTCAGGTGTCCTGGCTAGTTTATATAGGGGAACCACGGAAAGAAGGAAACTAAGGAATTTCTGGTGATGTGCATTTTCTCATCTCTACTCTTGGGTGGTTTCAATGTTATCTCCTGCCTGCAACATCAGGTAGTTTCATTGCTCTATCCACAGTTTCTCTGCTGATTATCTGCAAGGAAGACATGCAGGCAGCATTTCTGCTTCTTCTGATATTAGTCCCTGATGCTTTCTCAATTTCTTGTGGTCAGGGTCATTCCTTGGTTAAGCAGGAACTGCAAATGCTGATGTCTATAAAATACTTATAAGGAAACTTATAATATATGAATCATTTATGAGTTTGTTAGTACAGCCTACTCTCATCTTCTGTTATTTTTATGGTCTGTACCTATTTAGCACACAACATTTTATACCCATTTTCTTTTTAAGCAATGTTCTATATCCCCAATTATAGTTTAAATCCCTTAAATCCAGGAATCCTGTTTTGTGTTGGTTTTTATTTCTAATACCTAATCTAATACTAGAAGCTCTCAATAAAAATTTATTCATTTCTAAAAGTGGTTAGATTTTTAGTATTGATCTAATACATGATAAAAGATCTGGGTCTTCCTTTAAACCTAATTTAGATGCTAATTGAATTAATTAAGTTGTTAAGATTTGAGAGTAATGTTTCCATCAAATTAAATCCTACTATATGTTTGCCTTTATATATTTGTATATACATTTACTAGAATATACGCAGAACCATGATTACATCTGTTTGTTATGCTATGCTGATGTGCTACAGCTCATTTTCAAAGGCAAATATTATAGTGCATTTTGGACACCTGTGTTCTCACGATCAGTTCTTTGAAACTATATTTGGATGTACGAGCTATTAAAAGCTTCTTGTACTGAGTGACCTTCCAGGCAGAATTTAGATTGAATACTTGTGCTGATGCTGCCTGTTGCTGAGTGGAAGATAGCAGAAAACCCTGGATTCAAACCTTTGTTGGGCTTTTGTTTTGCTTTTGTTTCCTTTCGTTTTGTCTTAAGAAGATGAACAATGAAACCACAACCCTGATATCCTTGAAGAAGGCGATGGAAAGGTTGCTAAGGGCTACTGGGGGGGAGCAAGCATAGGTCTGCTTTTCTGGGAAGATGGATTAGAAAAGTATCAGGAATAAAAATAGAGAAAGAACTACAAAAATGCCAATTAGAATTCTATCTCTGTTAAAGTGGTTTAAATCTCACCCTGGCCAGATAGCTCAATTAGTTAGAGCATTGTCCAGGTACACCAAGGTTGTGTGTTTGATCCTTGGTCAGGGCACATACAAAAATCAACCAATGAATGCATAAATAAGTGGAACAACAAATTGATGTTTCTCTTTCTCTCTCTCTAAAAATAGAAAAGAAAAATGGTAAATTAAGTAGTTTAAATCTTCTAGGTAAAAAAATATGTAAATTAATAAAGAAAAATTGATTCCCAGGTGCAATAATTCCATTCAATTAATGCATGTGCTATATGGCAGGTATACAAAAATAAGTAAAATGTGATTTCTGTCCTGAAGGAACAAAAGTATTCAAAAATACTTAATATTTAATGTGATCAACCATTAATCAAAAAATGACCAAAGTTTTGACCAAATGGTCAAAATTGACAAAAATGGTCATGTTTCTAAAAGGCTATGAGAACATAATGAGAGGAGCAATTAATTTCGCCCTTGACACTAGGAAGGGGAACTCTTCACAGAGAGACATTTCAGCTGGATCTTAAAGTGTGAGTAGGAGTTTATGACAAAGAAAAATATGGACAGAACTCTAGGCTGGGGCAACAGTACAATGTAAGCCATAGAAGCTTGGAATCGCATACTATATTCAGTCAGCAGATAGCTGTCTCAGGTCACTGGTGACCAGGCTGTAAGAGGAGTGGCAGAAGATGGGAGCATAGGGTAAAGGACATTATGCTTCCTGCTGAGGAGACCCAACTTGGCTCTAATGATACCACTGGGCAAGTCAGGGTGGCATAAAAGGTATGTAATCAGTTGAAGGATGTGATCAGAAGTGTGTTTCAGGAGCATATTTCCGGAGGATGGATTGGAGGTGGCAGACATTGAAGGCAGGGATCCAGCTAGGCCACTGTAATCCTAGGTCCAGGTGAAAGATGACCGATTACCTGGTTTAGTGGAAATGGAGAGAAGGGGTAGATTAAAGACCTTAATGGGGAGGGGAAATAAAGAAGTATTATGAGATTCCTAGTTCAAGCAATTGAATAGATAGTGATGTCATTAACTGAGCTGGGGAACTGCAGTGGCAAACAGACTCAGATTTGCAGACATGTTCTTTTAGGATTTATTTGGAATGGCCTGGGAATGGCTTTTGGTGAGAGGATGCCAAAGAACTGCTGTATTTATAAAGTTTTACACTGGTTGACAAGCTAGAACTCCTCTCTACAATTTAAGCTACAGATAACCTATGGTCTAAAAGTTAATACAAACAGTATGCCAGAAAAACGTTTTTGATGTGTAGGCAGAGATTGCCAGCATATTAGGTCATGCAGGCTTATACGCCTACAAAAAAACCACATTTCTTACTGAGACTTATCTATATGTAAATAGCAGTGAGAACATTCTACCATCATAATTTTGGAAGATGGTGGGGGGGGGGTAGCGAATAGGTTCAATTTAGGACAGTTTAGTTTGACATTCCATTCAGGTGGAAATGCACAAAACATGGTTGAAGATACAGGTCTACAGCTTAGGAGAAAGGAAGTACTTGCAGCTGAATTAGCCTTGAGAGAAAGGTCAAGCTTAGAACCTGAACAACCACAACAGTACTCAGGTCACTGGGGGCATAGAAGCTCAGGGAAGTAGGTGTGTGTTTGTGTATTATTTCCTTCATGAAAGACAATGTGGGTGGCTTCAGGAAAGTTTCTTTGTGGTTCAGTTACACATAATTCCAGTGCTACCCATGCCCTCTTGTGATCAGGGCTGTTTAGAGCTACTCAAATCCCCTTTGGTTACTCAGCTCAGCATCTCACTCACATTGCAGATTTCAATCATACAAGACATATTTTATCACTCCTGTGTAAGACTTCTGCTAGGTGTTGGGGGACAGGTATAAAGATATCCAAGAAATAGTCTCTAAAGCCCTCTCTCTCCAAGAGCTTACAGTTTTGTTCATGGAAAGCTAACTCTAAAAATAAAGGAGGAGTTGGAAAGTGAGAGGTGATAGAGGTAGTCTTTCTGAGAATGAACTAAGCAGGGTGGAGATCTTTAGGTAGAAAGGCTGGGGCGGGGGGGATGTTAAGCTGTCAGTGGAATCTGAGCTTATCCTTAAAGGAAGGCTAGGATTTGAACAGTCAGAATGGAGTGGAGAAAGCCATCTTACTAAATACTGGTTCCTGCATTAGCTAGTTACATGACCTTAGGTCTCAATCTTTTGATACTCAATAATTTTATGAGTAAAATAGTAAAAATGACTGTGTCACTTCTTATGGTTGTTGCGAGACTCAAAGTAATGCTTGTATATATATATACTTTTTAAAGTAAAAAGCAAATATATAGACAAAACATGACATGAATTCAAGTAGGCAATTAAAAAATTTGGCAATATAAGAACAGCATGGATGGAACTGGAGAACATTATGCTAAGTGAAATAAGCCAGGTGGTGAAAGACAAACACCATATGATCTCACCTATAAGTGGAACCTAATCAATAGCATAAACAAGTGAGCAAAATAGAACCAGAGACATCGAAATAAAGAACTGACAGTAACCAGAGGGGTGGGGGGAGGGGGATAACAGGGGAAATAAGGGGAAGGGTCCAGGAAAGAACTCTTGCATAAAGGGCCCATGGACAAAGACAACGATGTGGGAAGGGAAGGTTGAATGGGGGTGGGTAGACAGGGGAGAGTAATGGGGGATAAATGGGGACAACTGTAAATCAACAACAATAAAAAATTTAAAAGATAACATAAAATATGATTTAAAAAAGGAATGTAAGAATTAGGATGATGGATAGAAAGAATGGCAAATAGCTACCCAAATTGTATGCTTATAAATAATATAGTATCACTTTAGGCATCATCTTAATGTTGTGTCTGACCTAAACTAACCCTTGATTCTTTTATCCTATAGATTAGATCACAAACTCCAAGCTTTAGAAGCACAGTTTAAACAACTGGACTTCACCAAGGATAACCTGACACAAAAATTTGAACATCATAGCAAGATGTTGGCAAGCCAGGCAGCCCAAGACGAGCTATGGACAGCAGTTCTGGCACTCAAGTGAGTATCCAATGAGGAATCAGTAGAATTCTGTGGCATTGTGAGAGCTTACAATGGTCATTCTAAAATTGAATTTCTTAATACGGTTCCAGCAACGGACTGTGAAGAGATCACATATTCTTAGGTTCATTCACTCAAAAAAGATTAATTTGAGCACCTGTTTATATGCCAGGCACTGTGGTATTCATTTCATCATAGTCTCTCGCTTGCCAAAGTCTCTCGCTGAGATGGATAATATAACTCCTCTTCAATTGAGCAACTTATAGTATGGGTGGGCAGAGAATTCAGGTACCCAGTTAAGCACAGGTCTTGTTTCTAAAGTATTTTCTAAAATACAAGAGCTGGTTCTCCAAGTGGATTTGTACTTCTCTGAGTTATCCTAACAGAATTAACTTTATAGTTGAACATAAAGTGTTCTACTGCTTTAGAAGCTCTTTCCTTTTTTGTAGGTTCACTTCAATGGAATTGAATATTGTGTATAGCTACGTCATTGAAGTTCTCATCTGCTTGCACACTCATGTACTTGAAAAGCTGCCAGACCTGGTGAGTGGTCTTCCCACCTTAACCTCTGTCCTTCGACGAAAAGTCAAGAACAAGTGCATCAGAGATGTGTGGGAGTCTGTCCTGGAGGAGTGTGGGCTGCAAGAAGGTGATATCACAGCACTTCGTACCTTCTTCATTGCACACGGTAACAAGGCAGAACACTACAGCGCCAAAGTGAGACAGATGTACATTAGGGATGTCACTTTCATGATCACCAACATGGTAAAGAACCAGGCTCTGCAGGATAGTTTGCTGAGAGCTGTTCAGGTCATTGAGAAGGGAAAAGCAGTGACAGCCTCTGAAAAACAAAAGTCATCCCTGAAAGAGTTGATACCAACAGTCAAAAACTAACCTGTTACCTTATGACCCAGCTATTCTACCATATTTTTCAGACCATAAGACACACCTAGGTATTGGAGGAGGAAAATAGGAAAAAATTTTTTGGAGCAAAAAATGTGGTAAAATATTTAATAACATAAATAATATAATATTTCACCAATGGAAATGTAAAGCTACATTCGGACTTTAAGATGCACCCCCATTTGCTCCCAAATTTTGGGAAAAAGTGCATCTTATAGTCTGAAAAATATGGTACTTCCAGTAATTTACCTTGCAAATGGGGAAAAATATGTACATACAATTTTGTTATGGACTTATTTTTATAGCAAAAGTTGGGGAACTATTAGAGAAATTATGATAAGTTGATAAATGGATACTTTCTGTGTAGCCATATTAAAAATGAAGAATCTCTGTGCTTTAATTGCATAATGAATGATGTGGAGTTATCACAAAGATGTGCTGTTTTAAAATATTTATTTTCAATATGTATTGTTAAATGTAAAAAGAGACAAACACAAATATATATATACACATATATAAGCTAATATATCCATAAACTTCATAAACTTCTTCTGGAGAAATACTAAGAACGTGATAACACTGGTTGTCTTAGGGAAGAAAACTAAGAAGCTAAGGGGTCAAAGGTAGGAGGAAGTCTTTTTACTGTTAGTCCATGCGTATATTTTGAATTTTGAACAATGTGAATGTATTATCTATTAAAAGACAAAACAATAAAAATTACCTAGTATATATTGCATGTGATGTACAGTTTCTCCCAAGTACAGTAACACAGTTTTTATACTAGAAAGGGAACTCACACACATTGACCATATATTTACGATATTTATTGAACACCAAATGCCATGTGCTAGGTTAAATGCTGAGCCTTTGTTTGGGAGGTACAGATTCAGAACAGCAAGAATGAGGTAACACTCTGGAAGAATGCCAGGGAGAAGAGAATAAGAAGTCATGCAAGGTGATATGTTACCTTGCTGGCCTCTCACTGAAAATGAGCCACAAGAAACATAGAAGGTTTCTCGGCAGATAACATCCCTTCGATCTGGTCTTTCCTCAGAAACAGTTTGAAGAAACCATACCATGGAAAAAAGAAGGAAATTTCTCTGTTGTGCTTGTTCAGTCCATGTTTTCAATTGGCCAGTTTGCTCCATGGGGAATGACAACCCATACTTCCAAGATGCAGAATTTAAGCCCTCCCAGCAGCCACCGGAAAGTCAGAGCCTGCACTGTTCGGTGCAGTGTTTCACGGGAGTCTAAAAGAGGCAGGAGAGAGAGATTCCAGGAATTCAACTGGTCAGCCCCAGGCAGACCAAGGGACAGTGGGTCCAGAAAGTAATCAAGGCCAAGGAAATATGAGGAAGCATATAAAATGTATCCATTACAGAAGATTTTAAAAAACAGAATCAAAATGCAAAATTAGCCCTGGCAAGTGTGGCTAAGCTAGTTGGAGCATCATCCCATAATTGGAAGGTGGAAGGTTCGGTCCCAGGTCTGCGCACCAATGATCCCCAGTCCAGGCACAAGCAATCTCCTGTCTGGGTGTGTTGGGGAGGCAACCGGTTGATGCTTCTCTCTTGCATCAATGTTTCTCTCCCTCCCTTTCTCTCTCTCTAAAAAGCAGTTAAAAAATGTCATTGGGTGAGGATAAGAAAGTTTTTTCAATACAAAAATCAAGTAAGTTTATGATAAAAACCACTATCACTAAGGGATATATGATTTGGGTGAGTTCAGAGGAGGGGTATAGCTATATGATGGAGAAATACTTCCTCAAAAAGTGTACTGAGTTGATCCTTGAAGCAGGCAAGCCACAAACCACTCGTTTAAGATGGACGGAGAAAGCAATGACCTAAAAGCATAAGATGACAGCAAATAGAACACATTTGAATGTTTCAAAGAATAATGGAAGATTCCATGGGAAAAACAGTTTGGAACCATCATAAGGAGCTTTAATTCTGGCTAATGGATTGAAACTATGGTCAACCGGAGGGCAACCAAAGGTTTCTGAACCCATATTAAAACAAAACAAAGCTCTCTACCAAGGGCCTACATGTCCTTGTTTTGGCTCCATCTGGAAACTACCCATCTCCTCAACCTGAAAGACTTCAGCAAACCCAAAGAACTTTAAAGACTACTTTCATGCACAGTGATTTTCTTTTCTCTTCTCTATAGTTGATTTCCTCAAAAAACTCAGGCCTGGTTCTTTCCAATCCCCAGCTTTCTTTATTGACAAAATACAGATAAAATTTACCGTCTTAACTAGTTTTGTTAGGCAGAATAGATAGCAAACCAATGTAGGGAGGGGGAAGGAGACATGTCTCATCCACTAAGTCAGTAGTCCTGAGCCTGGATTGCCAAGTGTTTTCAAAATCACAAGAAAAACCATGACAGCACAGGAGAAGGGGAGCCTTTGAAATTCTGAGTGTATAATTTCCACCATCTAAGAAAGCCTTTGGGACTGTATGTTGATCACAAGGTCCAGAGAAGGGAAGAAGTCGGGAACCTAGAAGCTGGCTACAAGCATAAAACCTCTAAAACTCCAAGAGTCGGGGAACTCAGACTAGCTAGGTGCCCACTTGCAGCTTCATGCTCAAGTGCATTTCATAAATACACTTGCTATCTTATTTCCACTATACATGTTCTCTCTTGCCTGAATTATCTCTCACAAGCAAGACATGAACTAAGGAGGAGCCCCCTAACTCCCATCTCCAGAGTAAGTTTTAAGTGTTCAGTTCAGTGGTATTAAATACATTCATAATGTTGTGTAAATGATAGGGGAACTCGAGTTAAAAATTTTAGCTTCATGAGGAAGGGGTATAAGGGTACTAAATGGTCATGGAAAAATGTAATAAAGCGTATATAAAAATATTTTAGCTTCATAGTTAATAGGCTTAAGTAATTAATGCATGTCTAAAGCTGTTATTCCAGGAACTGTCATGACCTATGGGACTCCAGGGTGTTGACAAGCAATTCAACCTTTGTGCTCCAAGAGGTCTGCAAGTGATCAAAATGGTATCTGAGCCATTGTGTTCCAGGAAGAGAAGGCCCATGACATATAAAAAATTGTTGATTAGCAGATGAAGACATACCAGGAATATTGCCACTGGACTGCAACTCTTATCTAATTAACCTTTTTCCATACCCCTTACCTACCCTTTCCTGTTCCTTATAAAAAAAGTTTGGCTGGAGATGAGATATGAAGATGGTTTTTGAAGGTACATAACCTGCCATCTTCTCATTGCCGGCATCTGAATAAAGCACCCATAAAGATTCTACTTTAGCACCTTGTCTCCACTTACTGGTTCTGGTAGTGACAGTCAGCATGAACATAGACTTTTCCAGTTTCATAATCGTCACCATCATCCAGGTCTAGAGCTTATAAAACTGAAACTCTGTATCCTTTAAACAATAACTCTCTCAGACTCTGGCAAACAACATTCTACTTTTTGTCTCTATGAAGTGTTGACATAAGAACATCCAAAACTACAGAGAATTTTTATGAGTTTATTTAGGCAAACTCATAAAGCCAAACTCACGAGTTTATATGCCAAGGAGCAATATTTCAAATGCTCCAGAGAGTAAGAGTTTGGTAGCTTCTTTTATGCATTTGAAATGAAGGAGGGAACAGTAAGGAAGACTGCATAAAGGGGGGAGAAAGCAAGGCTCGTATTGGATTACAGAGTAGTTAACAAGATTATGCGCTCTCTTGAGGGTAGTTACCTCTATTTTAAAAATGAGTTAACCTAGATGCACAGGAACAATGGACATTGCTTACTTAAGGCAAAGATAAAACCTTTTAGTAAAAAGATAGAGCCTAGGTGGGACTACCCCCATGATCTGCATTAGGAATTTATGATCAGATCACCCTGTGAGTTTACTTTCCATTGTACCCTTTTTTTCCCCCGTCCAGAGGCTTGGTTCTCTTAATGTACTAAGGATCAGTCTTAATCTGCCATTTCCCAGGCAAAATATATTTTTCATAGCATTCAATTCAGTAGACTAAATTGTCCGTACAAGAACTTAATGCCGAGTGGAAAAAACTTATTTCAAAATGCATAAAATGTTAAACTATTTGATTTTGGCCTCCTTGTAATTTTGATGGTTCTAGATTGATTAATAATAAAATACTACATCATATACGATGCACATGACTACTGAGCCTCAGACAGCCCTGCAGTTTGTTTCCCAAGTCCTTAGGAGGGAAGGCAATCCTAAAACAACCAATCTTTGAGCGGCAAGCAGCAGAACGGGAGGGGCTACGAAGGGAAGTGTAAGGGTCTCTATAAATTGTACAAGTTTGCTGATTCACTAAGCACAATATGTTTTTGGAGACCAATCTCGGAACTTTGGATAGCAATCTAAGAGGCTTAGTTACAAGTTCACAGAAACAGAAAGGTAGTTTGAGGAGTACTGAGGGAAGAACTGTAAACCTTGCTTGGTGGTTTCCCTTTCCTGACCACGAACGCCAATTCCAGATTTCTGCAACCTCTGAGAGTTCACCGCACCCAAGCTAAAGCAGGAAGTGTTGCGACACTGAAGCAACCAGGGACGTTGCTCTCCGGAGGCGGTGCAAACATGGGCGGTGCAAAGATGAGCGGTGCAACCACGGGTGCGCTCCAGCCGGGGAAGTCCCGCCTCACAGAGCATTCTTGGTCTCGGTTACTGGGCGGTTCTCTGGGAGGGCTGGACCTATTTCGGCGGGCAATTGTGACGTCACTAGCCCTTGGTGGGTTGCTACTGCACACAGCGATGATTAAGCTTTTCGGCTAGCCCTAAAAAGGGTGGAGTGGTGGCTTCGGAGCTCCAGGAGACGCCGGAAAGCTGGAGTACCCGGTTCGTATGCTGCCCTCACAACACCGGTAAAACAGAAATCTTGCTCCAGCGGAGCCAGCAGTCCGGGTGGAAGCGGTGGCCCTGAGGCTGCCCCCTGGGCAGCAAAGGGAGCATCCTCCCCTGGTAAGAGGGAGAAGGGAAACTTGGCGTGTGTCTCCCGCGGTGCCAAAGACCGGAGCCCTCCAGCTGCGCTGCAGAAACTTAATACCTCGGAGCAGCGGGAACGTTCATTTATTTTCTTACTAGATGTGACTTGAACATGGACAAACACACTGCCTTCAGAGTAGTGTTTACCTGGTCCGTAAGGGCGCCTTTCGCTTCAAGACGTGTTTGATGCTTCCAGTACTTGAATTCTGATAGCTGCTTGGCATAATATTTAAACATAAACTTGTAATTTCCTTTCTCCTTGGTTGGGCCAGAAATACTATTTTTGTCTTTCGGGTTTTGATGTTGAAATATGCCTTTTTAGCATATCGAAATGGCTGTACCTAAAGACGCCATCCCTTCCTTGTCGGAATGCCAGTGCGGGATCTGCATGGAAATCCTGATTGAACCCGTAACACTGCCTTGTAATCACACAGTCTGTAATGCATGCTTCCAATTAACTGTGGAGAAGGCGAATTTATGCTGTCCTTTCTGTCGCCGCCGGGTCTCTTCGTGGACCCGGTACCATGCCCGAAGAAATTCTCTCATCAATAAGGAACTGTGGGAGATAATTAAAAAGCACTATCCAAAGGAATGCAAGATTAGAGCCTCTGGACAAGAATCAGAAGAAATCGGTGAGTAAAACCCAGCGTGTTTGGTGGCTAAAAAACCAAAATCCTTTTAAAAATGAATTACTGCTAGTCCATTTTTAAAAGGCTAAAAATCGAAAGCCTGATTAGTATTTGTCTAAATTATTAACGGGAGGGGGGAGGCTGGGTTCTTTGGGCCCCAAAGTCAGTGACAAGATGGCTGTGTTCAGTTGGTGTTTGTTGGGTTAAAATGAAAGAAAGAAAAAAAAAAGGAAAAAAAATTGCTCATATAGAGTCTTTATTCTTATGTTTGTATAAATGTTCAGATGAGCAGTAGTGGTAGTACAGCAACACCAGAGATAAGGAAAGGACCGGATTCCTGTTGGTATTTCTTGTACTTTCAGTTACTTTCTCTAACTTACTTGCTGATACATCTCATCTTAAGCATGCTTTGAGCCTAAAGTAGCTTTCTGTGACCAGTTCCCTCTGGTTAGGCCATTTTTATTTAAAGCCTTCCACAGTGTGGACTCTGCAGCTATTGAGTATGCCCCAATGGAACAGTTGACTATAGGGTCTTGATCAACAAGCTATGCAAATGTTTTTCCGTCTCAATGTGGTGTCTGTGCTCAGGTGTACTTGCCTTTTTGTTGTTGTTGTTGGAATTATTTTTATTGTAGTAAATATATATATAGCAAATTTTGCCATTTTAATCATATTTTAATAGTTATCTTTTATTAAAACTGCTTTATTGAACTATTCATCTATAATTGACCTATTTGAAGAGTACAATTCAATGATTTTTTATATTTTACATTATATTTACAAAATTGTGGTAAAATATATAACAAAATTTGCTATTTTAACCACTTTTATTTTTTATTTTAACCATTTAAAAATTTTTTAAATTTATTAGTTTTAGAGAAGGAGAGGGAGGGGGTGGGGAGAGAGAAACATCGATTTATTGTTCCGCTTATTTAAGCATTCAGTCGTCATTTCTTGTATGTACCCTGACCAGGGGTTGATCCCACAACCTTGGCATAACAGGACAACACTCTAACCAATTAAGCTACGTGGCCAGGGCTTATTTTAACCATTTTTAGTGTACAGTTCAGTGGCATTAATTACATTCACAAGGCTGTGCAATCTTTACCACCACTCTTTCCAAAACACTTTTATCATTCCCAATTTTTTAACCGTTAAGCGGTGACTCCCCATTCTCTCCCTACCTTTCTAATCTACTTTGTCTCTGTGAATTTTCTTACTCTAGATATTTTCTATAAGTATGTTCACATATAATATGTGATCTATTATGTTTGGCTCCTTTCACTTGACATAATGTTTCCAAGGTTCATGCACATTGTAGCAAATATTGACACTTTATTCCTCCCCCCGGGCTGGTGTGGCTCAGTGCATAGAGTAGCAGCCTGTGAACCAACAAAAGGTTGCTGGTTTGATTCCCAGCCAGGGTACATGCCTGGGTTGTGGGGCCAGGTCCCGAGGTGGGGGCGTGCCAGAGGCAGCCAATTGATGTATCTCTCACACATTGATGTTTCTGTTTCTCCCTCCCTTCCCCTCTCTCTGAAAATAAATAAATAAAATCTTTAAAGAAAATACTGTGTTCCTTTTTAGAGCTGAGTATTTTATGGATATATATATATACATATATATAATGCTTATGCTTTTTCAAATCTTGGTATGCTGTTTTTAAAAAAATACTTTTAGAGAGAGGAAGGGAGGGAAAAAGGACAGAAACATCGATCAGTTGCGTCTCACATGTGCCTCCACCAGGACCCAACCTGTACTTCTGGCATGTGCCCTGACTGAGAATCCAACTGGAGATCTTTTGCTTTGCAGGACTACACCCAACCAACTGATCCACACTGGTCAGGGTCATTTTATGGATATATTTTATCTGTCTTTTCATCCACTGATGGATATTTGGGTTGTTTCCACCTTTTGGACAAGTATTTGAATATGTTGTCAGTTCTGAATTACTGGGTAATATGGTAATTTTATGTTTAGCTTTTTGAGGAACTTCACATGGCTGCACCATTTTACATTCTCACCAGCAATGTATAATGATTCCACTTTCTTCACTTGTTCTCCCCCCCCATAACCATCCTAGTAAATGTGAAGTTGTATCTTAGTGTGTTTTTTTAATTGTGGTAAATTATACATAAATTTACCATTTCAACCATTTTTAAGCACAGTTCAGAGGCATTAAGTACATTCCATTGGTGTGTAACCATCACCACTATCTCTCTCCACAATTTTTCATCTTCCCAACTGAAATTCCATGTCCTTTAAACAGTAACTTAACATTTTACTATACTTGCTGTGCCACATAGCTCTTCATCTATCCATTAGTCTTATTTTTTCATTTCTTTTACTTTCTCTTAAATATATAAGTATTATATTATTAGATATTACTAAATTATAATTTTTCTTTTCATGTAAGATTCACATATAATGAGATGCACAAATCTTCATTGTTCCTTCAGTGAGTGTTCACATCTATAACCCTTTGTAATACAAACTTCTCTAATACAGAACCATCACCCCTGAAAATTCCCTCATGTCCCTTCCTGTTAATTCCTACTCCCATACCCCAGAAGTCAACCACTGTTTCTCTTTTTTCTACCATAGATAGTTTTGTTTGTTCTAGAATTTCATGTTGCAGTATAAGTGGAATTCTGTGAGTTTCCTGGGCTTGCCATAACAAAGTACCATAAACTAGATAGCTGGTTATACAAAATTATTGTCTCATAAATGTGGAGTCTAAAAGTCCAAAATCAGGGATTCAGTAGGGACATGTTGTCTTTAATTTAAAATTTTTTTTTCAATTACACTTTACATTCAGTATTGTTTTGATTAGTTTCAGGTGTACAGCATAGTGGTTAGACAACCATACTTTACAAAGTGTTCTAATATTTTCACTACCCACCTGGTGCCATATATAATTATTATACTATTATTGACTATTATTTCCTATGCTGCCTTTACATCCCTGTGACTGTTTTGTAACTACCAAGCTGTACTTTTTAGTCTCTTCACCTTTCCCTCAAATCCCCTTCCCTCTGGCAACTATCAGTTTGTCTGACCTTTGTATCTATGAGTCTGTTTCTGTTTTGTTTGTTCATTTATACTGTTCTTTAGAGTCCACACAGAAGTGAAATCAGATGGTATTTGTGTGTCTCTGACTTAATCGCTTAGCATAATATCCTCCATGTCCATCAATGCTGTTGCAAATGGTAAGATTTTATTCTTTTCTATGGCTGAATAACATTCCACTGTATGTAAATACCAAGCTTTTTTATCCACTCATCTATTGATGGACACCGGGTTGCTTCCATAGCTTTGCTATTGTAAAATGATGCAGTGAAAATAGGGGTGTGTTGTATATTCTTTCAAATTAGAAGTGGAATCGCTTTGTCATAAAGCCTCCATTTTTAGATTTTTGAGGAGCCTCCATACTGTTTCCCACAGTGGCTGCACCAGCTGCATTCCCACCAACGGTGCACAGAGCTCCCCTTTTCTCCACCACCTTGCCAATGCTTGTTTGTGAATTTGTTGACAGTCATTCTAACAGGTGTGAGGTGATATCTCACTATGGTTTTACTTTGCATTTCTCTTACAATTAATAACATTGAGTATCTTTTTATGTGTCTATTGGCCGTCTGTATGAGGGACATGTTCTTTTGAAGAGTCAAGGGGAGAATCTGTTCCACACCTTTCTCTTAGCTTCTGAGTGTTGTTGACAGTCCATGGTGTTCCCTAGCTTGCACCTGCACAACTCCAGTCTCTGCCTTCAAATCACATGGCCTTCTTTCACTGTGTCTCTGTCTTTACATGGCCATTTCTTCCATCTCCTCTCTGTGTTTCTTTCTTATGAGGACATCAGTGATATTGAATTAAGCCCACCCTACTCTCCAGTATGAACTCGATTTAATTACATCTACAACAACCTTGTTTCCAAATAAGGTCACATTCTTAGGTACAGGGGGTTAGGACTTACAGTAGTCATGCAGTGTGTATATATTTTTTAAAGATTCCATTTGTTTTTAGAGGGGAATAGAGGGAGGCAGAGAGGGGGAGAAACACTGAGCAGTTGCCTCTTGCGCACTTCCAACCAAGGACCTGGCCCCACAACCCAGGCATGTGCCTTGACCAGGACCCAAACCAGCGACCTTTCTGTTTATGGGATGATGTCCAACCAAACCACACCAGTGAGGGCCACTGAGCCAAGGCTGTTAGGGCAGCATGTATTATTTTCTGCAAGGTTCTTTTAGTCAGTATAAAGTTTAAGATTCATCCTTGTGTTATGGGTATTACTGGTTGGTTGGATGGTTGGTTGGTCGGTTGGGGTTTTTTTTAATCCTCATCAGAAGATACGTTTTTATTGATTTTAGGGAGGGAAGGGAAAGACAGAGAGAAAAACATCGATTGGTTACCTCCTGTACATGACCTTATCGGAGATCAAACCCACAACCTAGGCATGTGCCCTGATCTGGAATCGAACCTACAGCCTTTTGGTGCACAGGGTGAAACTCCAACCAACTGAGCCACCCAGGCAGGGCAGGGTATTACTTGTTTATTTCTTAATTTTGAGTATCATTTTACTGTTTGACTGTATTATTCTTTGCTGGCTGTTCTGCAGTTGATGGTGCCTCAGCCGTTTCCAGCTGTGAAGATCCTTGTACAGGTTTTTTGTGGTCATATGTTTTCATTTTCTCTTGTGTAAGTATTGAGTGGAGTCGCTCAGTAATAGGGTAGGTGTGTGTTTGGTTGTATAAGAAACTACCAGATCGTTTTCCAAAGGTATATTTTTTAATCCTAGCAACAATTTACAGTTGATCCTTGAACAACAGGGGTTAAAACTGCATGGGTCCACTTAGCATGCTGATTTTTTTTTTTTTTTTTAGTAACACTTGTACTGTTTTGATGCAGACCCCGGCTCGTGGGGTCCGCCATTGTGGATGAGATACGAGACAGATTCACACAGACTACTGAGTCCTGTGGAGGAAAAGGGACGGCACGGCTACTCTCTCAAGGGGAGAGTGCCCCGACCCTTGCCTTCACATGTTTTTATTGGGTTTCAATTTACACAGGAATACAGGTAAAGTTCATTAATCATTGTCAGGCAGTAAGGATCAAACAATAGCACACAAAGAACTACAAGGGCTTATTCTGAGTCAGGGTCTGTTAGCTAAAAGACCATAAAACTTTGGGGAACAAAACTCATTTCCTGCTCAGACCCTTATCATTTAATTGAGAGCATTCTTAGCAAAGCAGGTGTCACAGGATTTTATGTTTTCTTTCTCAGGCCTGATCACCCAGGGAATCTGCCCTTTCCAGCATAGGGCTGCACCCACCACCAGCATTATTTCAGGTTTAAGGCATTGTCTCAGGCTTAAGTCAGGCAGGGTAACCAAGGCAACCAAGAGATTAGGAGACTTCTGGCAGACAGAATGAGGACTCAGGCTATGTCAGGATAGCCAGGGGGGTGAGGGGTCCATCACTCCCTTTTGCTGTGGCCCCCCAAGTCCTTCCTTGAGGGCCTTCCACATGATTGTGCCTGTCTTAGGCAACCCCTCTCTTGAGGGTATCTTACCTGTCATTGGCTAACCAATAAAGCATTGGGGGCCAGCAGAAGCAGCACTCCTGCCAGGGAGATAAGCTTTGTCTCCTTAGTGGCTTACAGACTGAGGGTCACTCACTCAGCCTTAGCCATGGGGGCGGTTACAACTCCTGAAACCAGGCAGGGCGGTTCCCAAAAGAGAGAAACCTCAGTGTATGAAAACAAAAAAAAAGCAAAAGAGTATCAGTTGCATCTTGCATGCCCCCAACCCAGTACCTGGCTTGCAACCCAGACATGTGCCCTGACCAGGAATCTAACCAGTAAACTTTCGATTTGCAGGCCAATGCTCATTCTACTGAGCCACATCAGCCAGTGCTCTTTGAATGACTTCTTCCTGCCTAGGAAGAACAATCATTATAAGAAAGCCATAGTAAGTAGTGTAGAAACATTTAAATTGAGAAGGCTACAATAGAAGTTTTAGAGTTACCCAAAACTGAGCAGTGTTGAGAGTTGTTTTCAGTGGATCTCAAAAGCTGACTATCACAGTGGCATTTAGTGTATAAAACTTATGTTTTCACATTCCTTATACACTTAGAAATTGTAACCCCTGTGTAAAACTGTATGGAATTTCCTCAAAAAACTAAAAATGGAACTGCCTTTTGACCCAGAAATTTCACTGCTGGAATTATATCCTAAGAACACTGAAACACCAATTCAGAAGAACCTATGCACCCCAATGTTCATAGCAGGGTTATTCATAATAGCCAAGTGCTGGAAACAGCCTAAATGCCCATCAATAAATGGGTGGATCAAAAAACTATGGTACATTTACACAATGGAATACTACACAACAGAAAGAAGGAACTGCTACTATTTGCGACAGCATGGATGGAACTGGAGAGCTTTACGCTAAGTGAAATAATCCAGGCGGTAAGGGACAAATACCATATGATCTCATCTATAAGTGGAACCTAATTGACAAAACAAACATGCAAGCAAAATAGAAACCAAGACATGGAAATAAAGAACAAACTGACAGTGACCAGAGGGGAGGGAGTAGGGGACAATGGGGGAAAGAAGGAGAAGAGTCAAGGAACATGTATAAAGGACACATGGACAAAGACAATGGGGGCCTGGGATTGAATGGAAGATGAGGGAGTTTAGGATGAGGGAGAAAATGAGGACAGCTGTAACTGAGCTTATTCATAGTAATAAAAAAAGAATAGCAAATAATTGCTGCACCTAGAATGTGAGAGACATATAAAGGACAATTTTAGTTTGTTGTGTTTCTGGTTGAAAAAGTTACTGATCTTAGCTTAGATTTACCTTTTGCACAAATAAGTAAACTTTAAAAATCTCAGAAATTCCATATTTAAAAAAAATTACCGTTCCCAGCTCACTATATATAGAGTAGCTAAGCATCTTTTGTAAATCGCATGTTCCGTTCTTTTGCCCATTATTGCAGTGTGCTTTCTTAATCGATACGTAGAAAAACTTGTTATATTCTGAACATTAATTCTCTATTTTTTAAAAGATTTTATTTATTTATTTTTTTAGAGAGAGGGAAAGAGAGGGAGAGAAACCTTAATGTGTGGTTGCCTCATGTGTGCCCCGTACTGGGGACCTGGCCTGCAATCCAGGCATGTGCCCTGACTGGGAATTCAACCAGCAACCCTTTGGTTCGCAGGCTGGCACTCAGTCCACTGAGCCACACCAGCCAGGACTGAACATTAAGTTTCTATTGATATATGTATTTCGTAAATAACTTCTCCCAGTTTGTTGTTTGTTTTTAACTATGATTTGTTTTATGTAGAGGTTTTTATTGTTTTGGGATGATTTCTGATATTCAGGAAGTTTACCCTTACCCTAAAATATCAGATTATCTCTTATATTTTCTTCATGGTTATTTATGGTGTGTTTCCATCACAGATTTTTAAAATTCACCTGAGATTTGAGTATTGTATGAAGTAGACATCAACTTTTTTCTCCCCAGAGATTGCCAGTTATAAAAACTATACTGCTTGGTGAATGATACATTTGCATTGTATACAGTTCCCCTAGTCACATGCTTATTTTCCAGAGCTGTTTTGGGGCTTTTTTTTTTTTTTTTTTTTTAAACTACATCTCTCTTTCTCTTTTTAATAAAACATAACATTTTCATTTGGTTCCTGAGCCTGGAAACACCCATGGAGAATCATACTACAGGGCTGGGGAACAACTGATCGAATAATCTCTGTGTCAGAAGAGCTGGCTGTATGTACAAGGTTAAGATAGTCACAGCTCAGGCCCTGGCTGGTGTGACTCAGTTGGTTGGGCATTGTCCTGCAAACCAAAAGGTCACGGGTTCGATTGCCAGACACGCCACATAAGCGACTTGTGGGCTTGATCTCCAGTCAGGGTGGGTGCACAAGGCAACTGATTGATATTTCTCTCTCACATTGATGTTTCTCTCCCTCTGTCTCCCTCCCTTCCCCACTCTGTAGAATCAATTTTTAAAAAAAGGAAAGGAAAAAAAATATTCACAGCTCAGAGTAAAAGGGGAAAATATAAAGGAGGCCCAAAGGGAGTATAGTGCTTCCTGGTGTTTCTCCAGTTGTAAACCCCCCCACAGTAACTACCTGTCTCTTGATGGCTTTTAGACTAACAGTTATGAACTGTTAGACAGCTGTTAGAATTAAGGTGTTAATAACACACAAAAAAAGAATAGCAAATAATTGCTATTTAAATAAGGTGCTACTAACACCTTAATTTAATTCTAATTATATTTTGATACCTAATATGGTAAATATATTTATTATTCTTAATTATCTGAGCTATTTTTAAAGTGTAGCTAAAATAATTTTTCAAGTTTTAATTGCAGGAAAATATATGTAACATAAAATTGACCATTTTTAAGTGTAAATGGCATTAAGTACACATTGGTGTACAAACATCATCACCATAATCTCTCTTAGACTTTTTTATCTTCTGCAGTTGAAACTACCCATTAAACAATAACTCCTCAAGTTCCCTTTCCTCTGACTCCTGGCACCATCATTCTACTTTCTGGCAAATTTGACTACTCTGGGTATCTCACATAAGTAGAATCATGGTAGGTATGTCCTTTTGTATCAACATGATGCCTTCAAAGTGTGTCTGTGTTGTAGCATGTGTTGTAATTTCAGTCATTTTTGTAACTGAATAATACTCCGTTGTATGTATTTACACCATTTCATTGATCAATTCATCTGTTTTGTTTTGTTTAAAGATTTAATTTTTTTAGAGAGAGGGGAAGGGAGGGAGAACAAAAGAGGGAGAAACATCAATGTGCAAGAAAAACATTGATTGGTTGCCTCTCACATGCCCCCAACAAGGTACCTGGCCTTCAACCCACCCATGTACCCTGACCAGTAATCAAACTGGCGACCTTTGTTTTGCAGGCCAGTGCCTCAACCCACTGGGCCACACCAGTCAGGGTCACCGAGACACTTGGGTTACTTCCGTCTTCTGACTATTCTGAATAATGCTGCTATGCTATGAACATTGGTGTACAAATATTTGAGTCCCTGCTTTCAACTCTTTTGGCTATGCACGTAAAAGTAGAAACTGTGGATCATATAGTGATTCTTTAATTTTTTGAGCAGTCGCCATATTGTTTTTCATAACAGCGGCACCACTTTAACCTTACCACTGAAAATGTGTAAGGATTCCAGTTTCTCCACGTCCTTGCCAACACTTATTTTGTTTGACTTTTGTTTTAGAATAGCCATACTAGTGGGTACGAAGTTGTACCTGCCTAGTTTTAATTTGCATTTTCTGGATGACTGGTGATATTGAGCACCTGTTCATGTGCTTGTTGACTATTTGTATATCTTTTTGGAGAAATGTCTACTTAAGTCCTTTGCCCAGTTTCCCAGTTTCTTAATTCTTAATTAACTTCTCTTTTGTTATTGAGTTGTTGGTGTTCTGGTTTTGTTTTGTTTTTTTTCCTCCTATTTTTAGAGAGGGGAGAGGATAGAGAAAGAGAGGGAGAGAAATGTCAATGTGTAGTTGCCTCTCATGTGCCCCCACTGGGGACCTGGCCTGCAACCCAGGCATGTGCCCTGAATGGGAATCAAACCAATGACCCTTTGGTTCCCAGGCTGGTGCTCAATCCACTGAGTCACACCAGCTAGGGTGAGTTGTTGGTGTTCTTTATGTATTCTTCATATTAATCCCTTATCAGATGTTTGATTTGCAGATATTTTTTTCCTTCTTTGAATTGTCTTTTTTTAAAAGATTTTATTTATTTTTAAAGAGAGGAAGGGAGGGAGAAGGAGAGGGAGAGAAATATCGATGTATAAGAGATACATTGATTGGTTGCCTCTCACATGCCCCTAACTGGGGACCTGGCCTGCAATCCAGGCATGTACCCTGACTGGGAATCAAACCAGCGATCTTTTGGTTTGTAGGCTGATGCGGACACTGGCCTGCAGTGTCCAAGGTGTTATGGATGTGATATATGAGACAAATTCACATGGACTACCGAGTCCTGTGGAGGAAAAGGGACGGCACGGCTACTCTCTCAAGGGGAGAGCACACTGACCTTGCGTTGACAGGTTTTTATTGGGTTTCAGTTTGCACAGGAATACAGGTAAAGCTCATTAATCATTGTCAGGTAGTAAAGATCAAACAATAGAGAGCATACAAAGAACTATGAGGGCTTATTCTGAGTCAGGGTCTGTTAGCTAAAGGGCTACAAAACTTTGGGAAACAAACTCATTTCTTGCTCTAACCCTTAAGAGCATTCTTAGCAAAGCAGTTTTCACAGGATTTTATGTATTCTTTCTCAGGCCTGATCACCCAGGGAATCTGCCCTTTCCAGCACAGTGCTGCACCGCCCTCTGTCATTGTTTCAAGCTTAAGTCAGGCAGGGGAAGTAAGGCAGCCAAGAAATTAGGAGACTTCTCACAGACGGAATGAGGACTCAGGCTATGTCAAAGGGTCCATCACCCTCTTTGGCTATAGCCCCCCAAGTCCTTCCCTGGGGCCTCCCTGTGATTGTGCCTGTCTTAGGTCTTTTCCCTCTTGGGGAATCTTACCCATCATTGGCTAACCAATCAAGCATTTCATCCAGTTATGGGTGAAGCAAAAGGAGCAGAAGTGGCACTCCTGCCAGGAAGATAAGCTTTGTCTCCTTAGTGGCTTATGGTCCATAGGTCGCTCACTCAGCCTTAGCCATGGTGGGGTTACAGCTTCTGAAACCAGGAAGGGCAGTTCCCAACAGTAGGCCTGCACTCAGTCCACTGAGCCACACCAACCAAGGCTGTTTTTTTTACTAAGAATTTCTTAATATGTTAGCTATTTTTATTTTTTAACTTTATTAAATTTGTTTTTTTTTTAATAAAAAGAAACTTAAAAGCTTCCCTTTCCAATTGTTTTCAGTTCTTTACTATGTAACCCCTACCCCCATCCCCAAACACACTCATAGGGACAGAATTTTATTTGAGAACTTTAATAGTTAGGAATATGCTAGAGCAGGGTCTAACAGTGGTCCACAGGCCAGATTTGGTCTAAATCTTTTTTTGTGAATGAAGTTGCATTGTAGATAAATGTAGAATACAGGCACTGCATTCATTCCTCTATATTTGTGACTGCTTTTGTGCTACAGTGGCAGAGTTCAGTGACTGTGACAGAGACTGCAGAGCCTATAAAACACAGTATTTACTATCTTGCTCTATGAAGGAAAAGTTTGCCAGTCCCTAAGCTATCACCTCTGGTATTGGGCTATCTCTGCACATACTTTATCCTTTGTTAGATGTGCTATGATAGAAGTGCTGTCCCTCCTCCCTTGTGGGCTTTTTTTCTAGCCCTTCCTATTTTTTCAGGGGTCTTAAATGCCTCTCCTATATTTTCCCTATATTGTCTCAAATGGATCCTCTTTGATGGCTCAAATAAATAAGAATTTAGCATGCTCTATCCCTACTTTTTATAGAGTTACATCACTGTTTTTAGTTTCTATGTTGCAGAATTTGCAAACTGCTGGCATATAGGCCTTATAAAGCCTATTGGCATATTTTCTGTGACCCATTTAGTGCTAACCTTTAAAATTGAGAGATTTTACATTAAAATATAGATTTACGGATTATCTTGAAAAAAAATATGGCAACAATGGACCTAAGTTTCCTGATGGTAGTCACCTGGAGTTGAGTAACAGGTGGCTCTTTAAATAGGCATTTGTGTTCCCTTTTTTTTTGGATTTAACTCCAGGGAGCTGTCTCCCCTCTTTGTGTAGCTTAGTGTTTCTCTTTAATTCTGTAGATGTATTTCAAATGTCTGGTGATCCTTGGTTTTGCTTTCATATTTAAAAATGAGGCCCGAGAGCACTGAGCCCTGGCATGGTAGTTCAGTTTGGTAGAGCATCATCCAGATATGCCAAGGTTGCGAGTTTGATGCCCATCAGGCCACATACTTGTACAAGAATCAACCAATGTTTGCGTAAGTAAGAACAGCAATTGATGTTTCTCTTTTTTCTCTTCCTCCCTGCCTCCCTCTCCCTCCCTTCCTCTCCCTTCCTTCCTTACTCCCTCTCTCTAAAATGAATAAATAAGAATAAGAATGAGGCCCTAGAAAAGAGCTCTCTGTTACTTGCGTAGGCACTGGTGACTGGCAGGCGTTGAGGTTAAGCAGATGGAAACTTGGCCATTATGCTTTGTCACTCCAACTGCTAGATACCAAAGGACTTTGCTCTGGATCACTACCTCTTATATTAGCTGCACTGGATCTATCCAGACAATTCAGTTTCTTTAAAAAAAAATAAACTTTGAGCCCTGGCTGGTGTGGCTCAGTGGATTGAGTGCCAGCCTGAAAATCAAAGGGTCGCTGGTTCGATTCCTGCTCAGGTCACATGTCTGGGTTACTGGCCAGGTCCCCAGTAGGGGATGTGTGAGAGGCAACCACAAATTGATGTTTCTCTCCCTTTCTTTCTCCCTCCTTTCTTTTCTTCTCTCACTGAAAATAAATAAATAAAATCTTTAAAAACAAATAAACCAAACGTGCATATATACACTTACATTTCCAGGAAGAAATGCCTACCAGCCAATTACTCTTAATTTGACAGTTTATAACTTTGGAGTCTCTGACCCGCACTTACTCTGCACTGTACTCATATGATGCCTTGTAGTTCTGAGCTTGAGCTGCTCTTCAGATATATGGTGCAGATCCCCTCCTGCTTAGTCTATAGCCTTCCCTTCCAAGGGGCTATGTTTTCCTGTATTCAACTACACCATTCACTTCTCTAACGTTGGCTTCCTGTTTTCTACAGATTTACTAATTTTTTTGCTTACTGATCGATGCTTCCCCTAATCTCTTTGCTGGTTAGGATTACTTTCTTTTTATCCCTTTACTGTTATTTTAATGGAGTCTAGAGAAAGAGTTAAGTATACATATTCATGTGTCATTTTGAAAGTCTGGTTTTTCTTTTAAAAGGGAACTCCTTAAAGAAGATATTGCTATAGCTGTTAATAATTGTACAATTTATTTTAACTATGTTTTTATATTAATGTAGGTTTTCAGTACCTTTTATTGATTATGCTATTACAGTTGTCCCAGTTTTTTCCTCTTTGCCCCCCTCCCCCCTGTACCCCCTCCCCCCCAGCAGTCTTCCCCAACCTTAGTTCATGTCCATGAGTCATGCATATAAATAAGTTCTTTGGTTTCTCCATTTCCTATACTGTTCTTATCCTCCCTGTTTATTTTGTACCTACCATTTATGCTTCTTATTCTCTGTACCTTTTCCCCCATTCTCTCCCTTCCCCTCCCTGCTGCTAACCCCCCATGTGATCTCCATTTCTCTAATACTGCTTCTGTTGTTGTTGTTTGCTTAGTTGGTTTTTGTTTTTTAGATTCAGTTGTTGATAGATTTGTATTTTTTGCCATTGTTCATAGTTTTGATCTTTTTCTTAAATAAATCCCTTCAACATTCCATATAATAAAGGCTTGGTGATGATGAATTCCTTTACCTTGTCTGGGAAGCATTTTATCTGCCCTTCAATTCTGAATGATAGCTTTGCTGGATAGAGTAATCTTCATTGTAGTTCCTTGCTTTTCTTCACTTTGAATACTTCTTGCTGATCCCTTCTAGCCTATGAAGTTTCTTTTGAGAAATCAGTGACCGTCTTATAGGAACTCTCCTGTATATAACTAACTTCTTTTGCTGCTTTTAAGATTCTCTCTTTATCTTTCACCTCTGGCCTTTTAATTATGATGTGTCATGCTGTGGCCCTCTGTGGGTCCAACTTGTTTGGGACTCTCTGTGCTTCTTAGAGTTGTATATCTATTTCCTTCACCAAATTAGAGAAGTTTTCTTTCATTATTTTTTCAAATAAGTTTTCAGTTTCTTGCTCTTCCACTTCTCCTTCTGGCATCTCTATGGTTTGGATGTTAGTACATTTGGAGATGTCCCAGAGTCTTCTTATTCTTTCCTCATTTTTTTTTTTTTTGAATTCTTGTTTCTTTATTCTATACCGGTTGACTGTTTGTTTCTTCCTTATGTTCCAAATTGTTGATTTGAATCCCGGCTTTCTTCCTTTCACTGTTGGTTCTGTGTGGAGTTTTCTTTATTTTACTTAGTGTAGCTTTCATTTCTTCCCTATGCGTTTGTGGTACTCAATGAGTTCTCTGAGAATCCTTATCACTAGTGTTATGAACTCTGCATCTGATAAGTTGGCTATCTTTGTTTTGCTTAGTCCTTTCTCTGCATTTTTAATCTGTTCTTCACTTGGGCCATATTTCTTTGTCTCCTCAATTTGGCAGCCTCCCTGTGTTTATTTCTGCATATTAGGTAGAGGTGCTTTGACTCCCTGTCCTGATGTACCTGTTACATTGTAAGGGGAGGAGCCTTAGGTATTCACCAGGGTGGGGCAACCCACTTCACTGCTTTGTTGTGCTGTATGGAGGGGGGGTCAGACAGGGAACAATGCAGCTTGTTCACATCTTGCCCCATTTCTCATCATTTCCCCCACTTCCCATATGCAACTGGCGCCCATCTAGCGGCTGCCCTGGTGCCGAAACCCCCGGGTATCTGGGTTTGTGTGCAGGTCCTATAAATGAACTCTCCTGAGAGACCCACAGTTTCTTTCATCATCCCAACCCCTACTGTTTTTTACAGCCAGAATTGATGAGGCTTTATTTCCCAGCAGTGGAGCCTTGGACTGTGCAGTCTGGCTTGGGGCTCAGATCGCTGGCTCCCTGGGTGTCCCTCCGGTTTTTATCTGCCAAACGTGAATGTTGGGACCACCTCTTCCGTTGGTTGCCACTGCTGCTGCCTCACCACTGCTGCCTACCTGTCCCCACACCACATCCTCTCCACTATGGCTCCCCATCTCTGCTCCTCATATTGTCTGGGATTGTCAGAGATGCCTCATATATCCTTTCAATCCTTAATGGTTGGACTTCCATACAGTTTGATTTTCTGGAAGTTCTGTTTGTTTTTGTTTTGAGGTTAGTTGTGATCATTCTTATGGTTGTGCAAGGAGGCAAAAGGTGTCTACCTATGCTTCCATCTTGGCCGGAACTTACTAATATAGTTTTAATGGAAGACAAAGCTAGCCATAAAATTCTGTGTTGTTTCTTAAAATAATTTTCTTTCTTAATTTGAAACAGTTGATGACTATCGGCCCGTTCATCTGTTAAGTAAACCTGGGGAATTGAGAAGAGAATATGAAGAGGAGAAAAGCAAGGTAGGAACTAAATGGTTACTGCTTTTTGGAAAAAATTCTCTGCTGTGTTTTCAGTTTCACATTTTACATACATAGTTATATGTGCTTATATAAATAGTGCATACTGAAATGTAAGCAATTTTAATGTATTTTATAAAGCCTCTGTTTTTTACATGTGTTCACAATAGTTGCAAACTAGCTTTAATTTATTTATGTATAATTGGTGCTCTTATGTGATAGATATCCCTAAGCATTTTTATTTCCCCAAAACTTTGAGTTTAAAGGACAGAAAAATTGCAGTGGATTATGGGTCTTTTAATCCGTTAAGGGTGCTGTAACAAAAATTCCATAGCCTGGCAGGCTTGAACAATAAACATTTCTCACAGTTTTGGAGGTTGGGAAGTCCAAGATCCAAGGTATTGGTAGATCTGGTGAGAGGGAGACAGGAATAGGAAGCAGGGGGAGGGAAGACAGAGAGAGATGGAGAGGGCAGGGGAGAGAAAGAGAGGAGACAGTGGGGAGACAGGGACAGAGAAAGGTCATCTTTCTTGTTTCTGGTCATATCAGGGTCTTAATCCCATTATCCCATTCATGAGGACTTGACCCAGTTACTTACCAAAGGCCCCACCTCCAAATACCATCACATTGGAAATAAGGGCTTCCACATGTAAATTTGGGGGGATACAACGAGTTTAGATGAGGAAAGTATAAAATAGAGCTCATTGTGAATTATGTAAAGAGGAAGAGAGGAAGCAGTGCTTATAGTGAAGCCTTTGAACTTCACTAGTTCAAAAGTTTGGAGCACTGTTGTCCAATAGAAAGACAGTGTAAGTCTACATTCAATTTATATTTTTCTGGTAGCCATATTTTTAAAATATTTTTTAAAGGATGAAATTAATGTTAATTTATATTTTATTTAACCCATTATATCTAAAATATTTTATCAATATAAAAGTATTATATAAAATTATAACTATGTTAATTATAATTATAATGTGATTAGGCATTGATTATATGAAGTTATATAAAATTAATCATGAGCTTTTTACATTACTTTTGCTTAGTCTTCAAAATCTTTTGTATTCATAGTACATATTGCATTGGTCTAGTCACATTTCAAGTGCTCAGTAATGTAGCTAGTGGCCACTATATTGTACCATGAAAGTCTAGAAGAACCAATACCAAATAAATAATTATAATAAACTTGATTGTCGGCATATTGTCTAAGCAGTGTTCTTAAGTAAGGGTTTTAAAGGTATAGTTTAATACTTACAGCAGTGAGAACAGGCTCTATTTTGACTTCAAATAAAAGTAAACCTAACCCTGACTACCTTACACAATAAGAAAATTGTAATTATTTGCAAGTCCAAAGGTAGGGACTTCAGGGGTGGTTTCATCCAGACCTCTAGCTCCAGATCTTTGCTAATTTCCGTCAGTTGACTTTGTCTTCAGGCTAATAAATAGCATGATGGCTGCACTGTTCTAAACCTCAGTTTTCTCATGGGATTGCATCAAGGACTTACGCTTGAGTCAAATCCTTTGGAATTCTAAAGTGATTCTTGTTTGGTTGGTTGGTTGGTTTTGCTTTGTTTGTTTGTTTTCAGGAGAACTGTAGTTTAAATGACCATAAGTATGACTTTAGATCCTAGAAATAGAGTTTAAGTCTCTACTCTGCCACTTACTGTTTTAAGAAAGTTATTTGCTTTTCTTTGTTTGTTTCTTCATATGTAAATCATGTAATAACCATTGTGGTTGTTTCTTCAGCTATCATTCCACTCCTGCCCACTGTGTTTGGGGATTCTTCCAAACTTCAGGGATAGGTTGTATTAGTCTAAGTCAGTTTTATCATTACATTCCCTTTGCTGGGGTTTGGTTCAGGAACCTGGCCTAGGTTAGTCAGCACATGGCATTTTGTTAACTGAAGAAAAGTATTATCTGGAAACAAGTCCACAGATGTGCGACATGCAGTGGAAAGTGTGATTGAGGACTGAGGCAAGTGGGATGAGATTTTGGTTAAGATTTCATTGGGCTGATTGGGGAAGGCTTCATGAGAGACTTCTTGAGTTGTTCTGTAGGAAGTCGCCTCTCCAGATTTGTACTTCATTTGAGATATTTTAATTCCTGCTAATTTGTTCATTTTTAAAAAAATTTTTACTGTTCTTATTGTAAAATATTGCAAGTATACTAAGAAGTTCAGAGTAGGATTGTTCTCTATTAATCATTTTTAAGGTGGAGGCAGAGCGACGAGCCAATGAGGAAGAAGAAAACAAAGCCAGTGAAGAATACATACAGAAATTATTGGCAGAGGAGGAAGAAGAAGAAAAAAGACAGGCAGAACAAAGGAGAAGACAGATGGAAGAACAGCTGAAAAGTGATGAAGAACTGGCAAGAAAGCTAAGCATTAATATTGTAAGTTTTAGGAGAGAACTTTGAAGTATCAATATTCCTATTGTTTTGACTATGTAATTTTCAAAGGTTCAAAGAAGTATTACCCATGACTATTTCTGATATATTTGCTCTGCTTAAAACTTTTGCATGTTTTTTCAGTTTTTGCATATTGTTACATATTTGCTCTAATTCAAGTGTACTTTTTAAAACTTTTTACATGTTGTTAGTATGTTGAAATTATGTAGAAAAGCTATTCAGTGAAAAAGCAAAGCTTCCTTTCCTGAATCCCATTCCATTTCATTACATTAGTCCCTTTCCCCAAAGGTTAGCACTGTTAAGAGTTTCTTTTAACTTTTTATTTTTAGTCACCTAAAAAAGGATTTACCAATCACACTATTTTTTCCTTGGCTTTTTTCACTTGATATACCTTAGAGATTATATTTTGGTATTACTACATATAGTCTATAAAGAAAGAATAGCCTAATATTCCATTGTGTGGATATAAATCATTTTCAGAAAGTGAAGCACAGGCTACTCTGTCTGTGGAATAGCCACTCCGTCTCACTGCTTCACTGATAAACTCTCTTTCACTTTGCACCAAAAAAGAGGGAAAGAGAGGGAGGGAGAGAGACAAAGACATTAAATTCTTCATATATTAAACCTGGATTTTGTTATCTTGCTGTAGTTTAATTATATTGCTTAGGGGAAATTGAATGAAAGAAAGAATGATAAAACACATGTTTAATGTGACCCAGCAATTTGAAAGTACCTGACAGAATCATCCTGGGAATCCTTTGAAAATACAAACTTCCATACCTATTCTAAATCTATTGAATGAGAGTCTCTGGGGATGGATTAGGGAATAACATTCCCAGAGGCATCTGGGGAAGTCTGATGTGCATTCAGGTTTGAGATCCTCTAAAAACAATCACTCTGCTTTCAAACAGTAAATATGTTAAAATATGCTAACTACAATGAAGTATATCCAGAATTGTTTTGGTTTTTTTTAAGAGGCATACTGTTCATAATCCATCCAAGTTTTAGACTGTATGTCCTTTTAATTGCTTTCTTTTTTAAATTGAAGTAGAATAGCTTTCCAAAGATACATGATAGGAAATTAAATAAAAGACATTGATATAATAAAAAAATGAGATAACAAAGAAAATATAGGGGTGGGCAAAGTGGGTTTACATAATAGAAACAAGTAATAAAATAATAAATAATGCAAGAATAAACTTTTTGCACAACTGAACCTACTTTTGCCCACCCCATATATCAAAGAGGAGAATCTTTACTCGTCTTTAAAGAGACTATTGTTGTAATCCTTGTTTTCATATGGGATTATGAGAGTAGAAGTATTAATATTTTAGAATAAGTTTTTGTTTACTTCTAAAAGCGTGATGGTCCAAGCCCAAGTGTCTACCACCACCAGTTATATTCATTTTTTCCAATAGTGTGGTAAGAAACTTATGCCATGACCAATGTGGCTTAGTTGGTTGGGCATCATCCTGCAAAGCGAAAGGTTGCCAGTTTGATTCCCAGTCAGGGCACATGCCTGGGTTGTGGTTTGGTCCCTGGTTGGGGCATGTGCAAGAGGCAATGGATAGATGTTTCTCTCCCTTTCCTTCTCCCTCCTTCCCTTCCTCTCTCTCAAAAAATAAATAAATAAAAACCTTTAAAAAAAGAAAGAAAGAAACTTAGGAGACTACAGCAAGTAAATATTGGTAGTATTTATTAGTATGTCCTTAAGTCCCCAAATTAAATTACTTTTGCAAAAATAATTTTTATTCCAGGTATAACTATAGCTCTTTGAATTTACCCTTATACATCAAGGTAATTATATGAAACTTTTCATTAGAAAAATTAACAGAAATTATCAGCTAATCATATTAGTATCATCATGCTTTTCCTGCTCTATAATGTAGAGTAAAAAATGTAATTAATGTAGACCAACTTGGATGGACTTAATCTTGTTTTTTTCTGATTTTCACATGGTCAATGTTATTTAAAAAGTATGTAGAATTTAAATGTAAGCATAATTCCTGAAAAATACTGTTATGAATTCTGAGTTAATTAGTTGAATTAATAGCTTATTTTATTATAAAGTTGTTTTTAATAATGTCTTATGCTTTTTCTTGTTGAAGAACCATTTCTGTGAGGGAAAAGTCTTGGCTTCTCCCACGAATTCTAGAAAATCAGATCCGGTCACAAGCAAGTTGCAAAAGAAAAATAAAAACAAACAAACAAATGTTGGAGATATTCAGAAGTAAGTGAACACATGACTTGATCAATTATTTATTGATCATCTACTGTATGCCGTTACTTTTTTTGTTCCTATAGTCCACTGACTATCAAACTGTAGTTTATGTACTCTGCATGTAAACCCTCTAAATGGTCTGAGACTGATGTAAAGTGAAACTAAGAGAGCTACTCATGTAGCTTAGATTCCTGACTAGCATGGAGAGAGATGTGAAGGGGTTTTTTTGTTTGTTTTTGTTTTTTTTAATCTTCATTGCTCAGGGTTTCCATGATGTTCACATTTTCTCAACATTAACCAGTTGGATTTCCCCCCTTGGTTTAGTTAGATTCAAGTGAGAAAAGCTGGCCCCATATAAGGTCATCCTCATTGAAGGAGTTTATAATTTGGCACCTGGGTCATTCACTCACCCTCTTTTTCCCAGTTTATGCATTATATTTCTTCTCTACTATACAAAAAGCATGAGTCAGGTAGTTGACAGTGGAGTGATGATTTAGCTCCCCACAGTGCCCCCCAGCAGCAGGTAGAACTGATGACTTTACGAAGATATGAGCTTTCCCATTGTAATTCATAGCTGGGAATGTTTGAGAACCACAATCAAGACTTCAAAAACATGTAAGGGCTTTTGGTTCAACTGAATAAATATGTGCAGGTAATTTGCCATCCAGAATGCATAGAAATTTTGGATTTGTGGTAGTGGAGATTTGAGATAAGGACACTTAGATTTAGGGTGGGGGGGTTGCTATTAAAATAAGAAATAGATGTAACAATATCAGTATTTTTAATGCTAAATTATGCAAAGTAGAAATCAAGAGAAAAACCATTAAAAAGAGGAAAGCAGAGAGATTGCGTAATTATGTTGGGTTGGCCAAAAAGTCTTTTAGTTTATTCCATAAAATAAAAGGAACATTTTTCATTTTGACCAATAACTATTGATTTGGATATTTTGAGTATGTTGGTTATCTCCCACTATTGGCTTCTAGTGGGTGGAGGCCAAGGATGCTGCTAAACATCTTCGGATGCATAAGACAGCCCCAGAGCAAAGATTTATTGGGTCAAAATGTCAATAGTACCAAAAAACTTTGCAAATCATTTTGACGCGTTCGGTCAGTCACAGCACCTTCTCCATACACTACACAAATTTTTTGTGTTTCAATTGTGTTTTTACTTTTCTTGAAAAAATAAAACATAATATGCTGAAAATGTTGCAGATCTTCTTCCATCTTTAATATTAAAATGGCTGCACAGAAATTCACCAATTTTGATAAGTTTTTTAAAAAAGATTTTATTTATATATTTTTAGAGAAAAGGGAAGGAAGGGAGAAAGAGGGAGAGAAACATTAATATGTTAAAGATATATCCATTGGTTGCCTCTTGCATGTCCCCAACTGGGGACCTTGCCTGCAACCCAGGCATGTGCCCTGACTGGAAATCCAACCAGCAATCTTTTGGTTCACAGACTGGCACTCAGTCCACTGAGCCACACCAGCTCAGGGCAGGATAAGTTTTTTTAAATGCATACTGATAGGACAGCTGTCACAATACAATTTAACAATTGTTTTGAATGAAGTTAAAGACAACTAAGCACCACTAGAGCCATCATACTGAAAAAACTAAACAAACTTTTTTGGCCAACTCAATATACTACTCTGCTTAAAGCATATAACTTATGAGTCTTCATGCACTTAAATATATATATTTTGAAATATACAAAAATTAGAAATTATTAGAAATACAGTGGACCTAATAAACTGACAAATTTTATAAACTAGTGAATTTAAAAGCAGAAATTGGGAAACTAGCGGATTAAAGTTTAAACAAAGTTAAGAGATAAGATCTAGACTATATGAAGAATTCATTATATAACTCAACAACAAGATAAAAATGGACAAAGAACTTGTATAGACATTTTTCCAAAGATATACAAATGGCCAATGAATTCATAAAAAGATGCTCAACATCATTAGTCATTAGGGAAATGTAAAAAAACCACAGTGAGATACCACTTCACACCCACTAGGATGTCTGTAATCAAAAAGGTAGGGGGATAACAAATGTTGGCAAAGATGGAGAAAAATTGGAATCTTCTTCATTACTGGTGTGAATGGTGCAATCATTGAGGAAAACAGTTTGACAGCTCATTAGAAAGTTTAGTATAATTACTGTATCAGTATTCCATTCCTAGATATTTATCCAACAGAACTGGAAACAGGTATTTTAACAAATCCTTGTACACAAATAGCACTTCAAATAGCCAAAAGTGGAAACAGCCCAAATGTTCATTGAGGGATGAATGGGTAAACAAAATGCATATCCCTGCAATGGAATATTATTCAGCTCTAAAACAGAATGACATACTGATTCATGCTGTCTTGTGGGTGAACTTCAGAAACACACTAAGTGAAAAGCCAGACACACAGGGTTCCATATTTCTTTTATATGAAATAGCTAGGATAGATCAATCTGTAGAGACAGAAAGCGGATTAGTAGTTGCCAGTAGCTGGGGAGATGTGGGAATGGGGAGTAGCTGCTTAATATATACAGGGTCTGTCCTTTGGGGATGATGAAAAGGTTCGGAACTCAGTAGATAATTGTGGTGGTTGCACAGCTTAAAGAATGTACTAAATGCCATTGAATGCACTTTATTTTTTTAAATATTTTTTAAATTTTAGTTATTTATTTTAGACAGAGAGGAAGGGAGAGGGAAAGAGGAGGAAAGAAACATAAATGTGTGGTTGCCTCTAGCACATCCCTTATTGGGGACCTGGCCCACAACCCAGGCATGTGCCCTGACTGGGAATCAAACCAGCAACCCCTTGGTTTGCGGCCAGTGCTCAATCCACTGAGCCACACTAGCCAGGGATGAATGCACTTTAAAATGGTAATTGTATGTTATGAATTTTACCTCAAATTTGAAATGATTAACAAAAATATTACTAAACTGTTTGGTAATTAAGAAAAATACTAAGTAACTCATTGGTTAAACAATCTTTTTTATTTATATTTTTATCCTCACTGAAGAACATGCTTATTGATCTTAGCGAGAAGGGAAAGGGAGGGGGGAAGAGAGAAGAATAAGATAAACATTGATCAGTTTCCTCTGGCATGCAACCCAACTGGGGACCAAACCTGCAACCTAGGTATGTGCCCTGACCGGAAATCAAACTCACGACCTTTTGGTCTATAGGGTGACACTCCAACCAACTGAGCCACACCAGCTGAGGCTAAAGAGTCGTTTTAAAAAATTTATATTTATACTAAAAACAAAAAACAGTTTACCTGTTTCTCCCCCACATCCCCCACCCCCTCCCCTGCCTTTGAAAACCGCCAGTCTGCTCTCTATATCTGTGACTATGAGCTGGATTTCTTCCCCCCACCTACATCTGAGAGAGATTATACAGTGTTTTGTTTCTCTTTCTCTTTGTGACTTACTTCACTTGGCATAATACCTTTGAAGTCCATCCATGTTGTTGCAAATGGCAAGATTTCATTTTTTTTAATGTCTTCAAATTTATAGTGAGGAAACGTGGTATTTGCACAGAAGTAGACAAACAAAATAATTGAGACAATATAATAGAAAGCTTAGAAACACACTACAGATTATGGAGCCTTTAGGGTAGCTTTGGTATTTTTAAAATATGTCCACAAATTTTTTGATATTCCTCCCTTGAATGTGGCTAGACTTAAGTATACAAATGGAATTATCAGAAAGGGCATTGTACACTTCAGAGACTAAATTCTAAAAGGCACTATGACTTTAACGTTATGGAAATTAAAATTATAATGTAATTTTTCATTATATACAAATACTGAATCATGTTGTACACCTGAAACAAATTACAATGTTGTATGTCAATTATACCTCAATAAAAATAGCCATAACATTATATAGTGAACTAGTAACATTCCATACTCACTCTATTGGAAAAATTAAACTTTCTAGCAGTATTAAGTGTTGTAGAGGATAAGGAACACTTGGGGGGAGTGTAAAAGGTTAATATTCTGTAACTCTGGAGTATAGACACTCAGAAAACCCCAGGAGACAAGTACTGGCATGTTCCCAGTAGTACTATTCATAGCAGTAAGGAGCCAGAAGCACCTGTATTCCAAAAGCAGAACAGAATATTATCCAGCAGTAAAAATGAATTCTAGCTGAAGAAAACAAGCATGCTTTAGGAACGTGGCTTCAAATTTATAGTGAGTAAACAGTTTGTGGAAGAATACATGTAGTATGATTTCATTACATTATAGTAAAGAACATACACGTAGCATAATTCTATATGCACTATAGTGAAGAAAACAATTAACAGGAAGATAACACACAGTATGACTCCATATACATAGGATTCAAAATCATCTACTAAGCAATAAGGTGTTGGAGGTACAAGTGTGTGTGGTAAAAGTGTTTTTAAAAGCAAGAGATAAATAACTCAGGATAGTTATCTCGGACATGAGGGGCAAATAGGCCCCATAAGGATTTTAAAGTCAGTGATTTTTTTTCCCTATTAAACCAGGTGATGAGTATAAGGATTTTCATGATCATGTAAATTTAAAACTTTTTTTACAGTATACAATGCATCTATTAAAGTTCACTAATCTTGAGTGTACTTTCTGGTGACTTTTTACATTTGCATAAACCATCCTCCAGATTTCAGATATAGAATATTTCCAGAAGGTTCACTCATGCCCTTTCCCAGGTAATAGTTCCCTGCCTATAACCTTGATACACAGGGATAGGCAAAAGTAGGCTTACAGTTGTGAGTGACATTCTTTTGAGGTAATAAAGCTATTGTAATAATCATAACCTGCATGTAGGTCTTTTTACACATGAACAACTGTAAAATTACTTTTGCTTACCCCTGTATTGTGATTTTTACACATATTGTTTAACTGTTCTCTCAAACTATTTGTTCTCATGAAATAGAAATACACTCTTAGAAAGATCTATAAGACAGAAGTGAAAAAGGAAAATCACAGAGAAATATGACTCCTTTAAAAAAAGAGATAGTGTGTACTATATAGAAATATACATTTTTTAAAAAATTGGTTACATAAGGGTGGCGGTGAGGTAGGTGGGAGCAGAGCCCAGTTCTCCCAGTGCCCAGCTGGAACACCTAGCCGATCTTCTGAGGAACAGGGTGAATAACCAATGGAATCCCAACTTATATGATGTTTGGAGGCAGAAAATTGCAGAGGACATTGAAAAAACTACGGTGAGGAGATTGTGCTGGGACAGTAAGGTCCCTGGGATCTGCACCGGGACCAAGGCTGCTGCGGCTCCGGCCCCGGAGCCTTCGGCAGGATATGGGTATGAGAGTTAGATCATCAGCTCCTGCCCCTACCAGAGCAGAGAGGGCAAACTGGCACCTGGAGGGACCTGGATGCTGGAAGTTGCTGGAGAGGGAATAGAGAGATAGTGGGAGACTGACAGGTGGTACACAGCCGTTGGGACTGTGGATGCCGGCACCAGAGAAATTGGGGTGCCAGGCTGCACCCGGAGAAGGGAGCAGCTGGGCAGTGTTGGACCCTGGCTCAGATAGTCTCTGGACTGGTTGGAAAGTGGGGCTGTGTGAAAAGCTGTGCACTTGTAGGGAACTGTGGGCAGCTACTTTGTAAGGAGCTCTCTAGCAGCAGCTGGCGCACCCCAAGGGTGATTTTAGCTGTGTGCACTCAGAGATAGTAGCAGAGCTACTGTGCACCCCACCTGTCTTACACTGTGCGCCTGGAGTGAGGGGCTGGACAGTACCATGCACCCTGCTTGTCTGGGGCTCTGCGCCAGAGATTGACTCACGCTGTGAGCAGCAGAGTGGCTGATTTGAGCCTGGCAGCTCACGGAAGACATGGGCTGGATGTCGGAAAACTGAATATTGCAACCCAGATCTGGTCCCCATCCTTTCAGAAACAAAGGAAGGGAAAAAAGGAAAGCCCAGCCCCCTCTTCCTGTGGCATCTAGGAAGACCAGCAGGACTTGCTGAACAGGTTTATAGTCAGCAGGAGGTTTTTTCTTTTGGATCCTCTCTCTTTTTTCCCCCTTTTTTCCTCCAAGTGGGACAGTAAGATGCAGAGTTACAAAGGGTCCAGAGGCAGATTGAAAGGGGGAGCACAGGGCTAACCCCCAAAACTGAGAAACTGAGACAAAGGTCACTTTGCTATCTCACAGAACTGGCATTTTATTGTGTGTGTGTATTATTATTATCTTGTCATTATTTTTTACCACTTTTATTTTATTAGTTTTTATTTCTTTATGATTAATTTTCCCTGTTTTATTTCCCTGTTTAATTGCATTGTTTGACTGGTTTTCCTTATTCTCTCTTTATTGTATTTTAATTTTCCTTCTCTCACTTCACTCATGTTCCAATAACTCAACTCTTGATCAGTTAAGTTACTTTCTATTCTGGTTATCCAAATCTCATATTTCTTGTCATATTATTGTTGTTCCATACAATTGTACATACTACATAGCAACCCTCTATGATCTTAGCCCATTTCACTTTAATCCTGAGCATTATTATTCTTGTGGTTAACTCTATTCTCTCTCACACTGTGCCTACTTTCTGTACTTTAATCTCACTATATTGCATCATCTAACCTTGCACAAGCACTCTGTTTTCTGGATTCAGCTCAAAATCATCCTCCCCTCTAACAAGAGTCTTATCTCTTGTTCACCTTTTATAGAAAGAGACTAGTTGGGTGAAATATTACAGTTAACGCTATACATATTCAAAGAATCTCCTATCTCTTCTCTAGTTGCTGGTACTTTAAATCCCATAAAATACTCTACTGCTGTCTTAATTAATTTTGCCTACTTCCTGCCACTGATCACATACAAGAATAGGTGGGAGCTGCAAAATCAGTATATCTGCTGGAGGAGAAAAACTACCAACAAAGGAACCACCAAAAGGTAAAAACCCAAGTATAACAAGAGAACCACACAAGTAGAAGAAAGGGCAAACCTAGAGTATCCGGACAAGGAGATCAGAGACCACACCACTGAACCTCACAGAATTCCTACCATAGAAGTTCACCCTCCAAAGACAGCTAGCAAAGCGAAATATCAGGAAGCGCAGAAACAAACAAAAAGAGTCACCTAAAATGGGGAGACAAAAAAAAAAAGAACATGCAATCAAAAGGAATGGACAACTCCCCACTACAAGAGCTAAATGAAATGGAGGTAACTAAACTATCAGATACAGAATTCAAAATAATGGTTATAAAGATGTTCAAGAAGCTCACAGACAACAACAAGGAACTGAGTGAAAACTACATCAACATGAAAAAGGAAATAGAAAATATAAACAAAAGCCAGGAAGGAATGAACAATAAAATCTCAGAAATAAAAAAACACATTAGAAGGAATTATAAGCAGGCTGGATGAAGCAGGATCAAATGAGTGAGTTAAAGGACAAGGTAGAAAAAAACACCCAGATAGAGTAAGAAAAAGAAAAGAGACCCAGAAAGAACGAACAGGTGGTAAGGGAGCTGCAAGACACATGAAATGTAACAATATCTGTATAATAGGGTTCAGAAGAAGAAGAGCAAGGGATAGAAAACTTGTTTGAAAAGTAATGATGGAAAACTTTCCTAATTCGATGAGAGAAAAAGTCACACAAATTCAGGAAACACAGAATCTCAATCAAGAGGAACCCAAAGAGGCACACTTCAAGACACATCAGAGTTAAAATGACAAAATTCCAAGACAAAGAGCGAATCTTAAAGGCAGCAAGAGAGAAACAGGAAGTAACATACAAGGGAGCCCCAATAAGGCTAGCAGCTGATTTCTCGATGGAAATACTTGAAGCCACAGTACAGTGGCAAGAAATATTCCAAGTACTGAAAGCCAGAGGCCTGCAACCAACATTACTTCACTCAGCAAGGCTCTCAATTAAAATGGGAGGCCAAATAAGGAGCTTCCCAGGCAGAAGGAGTCTAAAAGAATACACCTCTACCAAACCAGATCTGCAAGAGATGCTAAAGTGACTGCTTTAAGAAAAAGAAGGAAAAGAGAGAGAGAGGAACACAGGTACTAAAAAATGGCAATGAATAAGTACCTATCCATAATAACCTTAAATATAAATGGATTAAATGCCCCAATCAAAAGACATAGATAGCCAAATGGATAAGAAAGCATGATCCACCCATAGGTGCCTACAAGAGACCCACCTCAGAACAAAAAACCTATACAGACTGAAAGTAAAGGCCTGAAAACAAATATTCCAAGCAAATGGACATGGAAAAAAAAAAAAAAAAAAGCCAGGGTAGCAATAATCATATCAGACAAAATAGACATAAAAAAAGCCATAAAAAGAGACCCAAAAGGTCACTTCATAATACTCAAGGGAAGAAGACATCAACATTGTAAATATATACGCGCCCAACATAGGAGCCCCCAAATACATAAAGAAAATCTTGGAGGACTTCAAGAAAGATATTGATAGCAACACAATTATAGTAGGAGATTTTAACACCCCACTGTCAAAAATGGACAGATCTTCCAAACAAAATATCAACAAAGATATCGCAGTATTGAGTAATGTCCCAGATCAAATGAACTTAACTGATATATACAGAGTCTTTCATACCAAAGAAGCAAAATACACATTCTTTTCAAATGCACATGGAACATTTTCAAAGATAGACCACATGATAGGTCACAAAACAAGCCTCAACAAATTCAAGAAAACTGAAATCATATCAAGCATTTTCTCTGACCACAAGGGACTGAAACTAGAAACCAACTTCAAGGAAGAAACTCAAAAACACTCAAACTCAAGGACATTGAATAGCATGGTATTAAACAATGAATGAATCAAGGAGGAGATGAAAAAGTTTCTGGAAACAAATGAAAATGAACTCACAACTACCAAAAACTTATGGGACACTGTGAAGGCATTCCTAAACGGGAAGTTCATACCGATACAGGCCTATCTCAAAAAAAAAATAATAATAATAGAAACATTTCATATAAACAACCTAACCCTACACCTACAAGAACTAAAGGAACAACAGCAAAGATAGCCCAGAGCAAGTAAAAGGAAGGAAATAACCAAGACCAGAGAAGAATTAAATGACATAGAGATTAAAAGAACAATTGTAAGGATCAGTCAACACAGGAGCTGGTTCCTTGAAAAGATAAACAAAATAGACAAGACTGTAAGCAGACTCATCAAGAAAAAAAGAGATAAGACCCAAGTAAGCAAAATCAGAAATAAAAGAGGTGAGATTACAAATAATATTGCAGAAATACAAAGGATTGTAAAAAATTACTACAAAGAACTATACACCAAGAAATTTGAAAACCAGGTAAAACAGACAAATATCTAGAAAGACATAATCTTCCAAAATTGAGTGAAGAAGAAGCAGAAAGCCTGAACAGACCAATAACAGCTGATGAAATTGAAGCAGTAAACAAAAAACTCCCAGCACACAAAAGCCCAGGACCAGACAGTTTCACAGGAGAATTTTACAAAACTTTTAAGGAAAAGCTAACCCTATCCTTCCCAGACTATTCCAAAAAAAATCCAAGAAGATGAAAGACTCCTAAACTCTATTTATGAAGCCAGTATTATCCTAATCCCAAAACCAGATAAAGATACAACAAAGAAAGAAAACTTCAGGCCAGTATCACTGATGAACATAGACGCTAAAATCCTCAACAAAATAGTAGAAAATTGCATCCAGCAATACATTAAAAAGATCATACACCATTGTCAAGTTGGATTCATCCCAGGGACTCAAGGATGGTACAATATTCACAAATCAATAAAAGTAATACATCACATAAACAAAAGCAAAGACAAATCACATGATCATATCAATAGATGCGGAAAAAGCATTTGATAAGGTACAGCACCCATTTATGACAAAAACACTCAGCAAAGTGGGAATAGAGGGAGCGCTGCTCAACATGATAAAGGCCATATATGAGAGACCTACAGCCAACATACTCAATGGGCAAAAACTAAAACTTTTCCCACTAAGATCCACTAAGATCAGGAACAAGACAAGGATGTCCACTTTCACCATTTCTATTCAACTTAGTATTGGAAGTCCTAGTCACAGCAATCAGACAAGAAAAAGAAATAAAAGTCATCCAAATTGGAAAAGAGGAAACGAAACTGTCATTGTTGGCAGATGACATAGTGTACATAGAAAATCCTATAGACTCCACCAAAAACCTGCTCGACCTAATAAATGAATTTGGCAAAACAGTGGGATACAAAGTCAATATTCAGAAATCAAAGGCATTTTTTTGTATACCAACAATGAAACATCAGAAACAGAATTCAGGAAAAAATCCAATTTGATATAGCAACAAAAATAAAATACCTAGGAATAAACCTAACCAAGGAGATAAAAGACCTGTACTCAGAAAACTACACAATGCTGAAGAAAGAAATTAAGGAAGACACAAATGGAAACATACTGTGTTCGTGGGTTGGAAGAATTAACATCATCAAAATGGCCACACTACCCAAAGCAATTTCACAGATGTAGAAAAAACACTTCAAAAATTTGTATGGAACCATAAACAAACCAGAATAGCTATAGCAATTTTGAGAAAGAAGAGCAAAGTAGGAGGGATCACAATACCTGATATCAAAATGTATTACAAGGCCACTGTAATCAAAACAGCCTGGTACTTGCATAAAAACAGACACATGGACTTATGGAACAGAATAGAGAGCCCAGAAATAAGCCCAAGTCTCTGTGGTCAATTAATATTCGACAAAGAGGGCATCAGCATAAAATGGAGCAAAAAGTAGCCTCTTCAACAAATGGTGTTGGGAGAGCTGGACAGCTACATACAAAAACATGAAACTCGATCACCAACTTATATCATACACAAAAATAAATTCAAGGTGGTTAAAAAATTTAAATATAAGTTGTGACACCATTAAAGTCCTGCAGGAGAACATAGGCAAGAAAATCTCATAATCCGTGCAGCAACATCTTCACAGATATGTGCCTTAAAGCAAAGGACATAAAGGAAAGAATAAACAAATGGGACCTCATCAAATTAAAAAGCTTCTGCATGGCTAAAGAAAACATCATTAAAATGAAAAGAGAACCAAGTGTATGGGAAAACATTTGCCAAAAAATACCTAAGACAAGGGTTTGATCTCCAAAATACATAAAGAACTCACACAAATCCACTCTTAGGAAGACAAGCAACTGTATAAAAAAATGAGCAAAGGACTTGAACAGACACTTCTCCAAGGAGGACAGAGAGGATCCAGAGACATATGAAAAGATGCTCAGTATCACTAGCCATCAGAGAGATGCAAATTAAAACCACAATGAGATACTACTTCACACCGGTCAGAATGGCCATCATAAACAAAGCAACAAACAACAAATGTTGGAGAGGGTATGGAGAAAAGGGAAACCTACTGCACTGTAGGTTGGATTGCAGACTGGTGTAACCATTATGGAAAACAGTGTGGGATTTCCTCAGAAAACTAAAAATGGAACTGCCTTTTGACCTGGCAGTTCCACTGCTAGGATTGTATTCTACAAACCTTGAAACACCAATCCAAAAGAACCCGTGCACCTAAAGGTTCATAGCCATACAATTTACAATAGCCAAGTGCTGGAAGCAATGTAAGTGTCCATCAGTAAATGAATGGATCAAAAAACATTTACACAATGGAATTCTATGCAACAGAAAGAAAGAAGGAGCTCCTACCCTTTGTGACAGCATGGATGGAACTGGAGAGCATTATGCTAAGTGAAATAAGCCAGGAAGTGAAAAAGAAACACCATATGACCTCACCATTAACAGGACCTAATCAACAAAATGAAAAAGCAAGCAAAGCATAGCCAAAGACATTGAAATTGAGAACAGGCTGACAGTGACCAGAGGGGAGGTGGGGGGCATAATGGGGGAAAGGGGTAAAGGGTTTACAGGAACAATTGTAAAGGACCTATGGACAATAGGAAGCCGGGTGGAAACGGGAGGGAGGTGGGGAGGACTTGGTGGTTGGGAGGGGTGAGGGAGGAAAGGCAGAAAACTACTTGAATAACAATCAAAATAAGAAAAAAATAAAAACAATTGGTTACATAAAAGGGATGATGACTTATTTCCTACATTTCTGTTTTTTAGAATGATCATGTATTCATACATTACTTGGTTATTATAAGTAAAGAACATCTAGTGAAGTTCATAAATCTCTGATTAAGTTACTAAAGCATCTGATCACATTTTGTTTCGTTACTTGATTATGAATTTCAAAACAACTATTATGCTGTAATAATTCTTGGTACTAACATACATGGGGACTAACTTCTGACTTTGGCAGAAGGGATTCTTCAGCTTTGGGAAACAAGATTAATGAACTGTAGAAAAGGATCCCTGAAAGTAGTCTTGGGAAACAAAATTAAAATGCAACTGTGCCTGGACTCCCGTTTTTCTCTTTTGAAGTGAAACAGTGGTTCTTGTTCTCATAAGTTTGTGGAACATTTAGGTTGATGTAACTACATATGTGGGTTAGACACTCTAGTTTATCTGTAAGGGATATTCACTTATATGAAATTTTGTCTAGATTTTATTTTGCTCTGTATACTACTCATTGGTGCTTATTTTTAGAACACAGTGCAGCTTATGGTTGTACATATTATCTGCAGTCAGACATTTCTTTTTTCATTTTCTCTACTTACAAAAATGAAACCTAGCTCCTCTTTGAAAATCACCCAAAGTTACCATGTCTTAAAGATATCCAACATTTTGGGAAATTTCTGCCATTTTTAAGCATAGTTGTGTTTGGATTTTTTACAGTTTTTAAAATATACCTACTACATTGTAACCTGTCCTTTTACTCCCATTTCTTTTACAGCATTTTCTTATATTACAGACTTTATGTTTTTCAGTGTTAAATAGCCTATTATAGATGTTTAGAAATTTAGAGATACGATCTTATGCTATGTTGATACAGTTTGTCTCTAAGCAGATAGTTGATATAAAATGTGTACATAACAAAAATCTCTATACCAAAATTGTAGAGAGAATCTAATTATGGACTTTTTCATGATAAAAAAATGTCCAATTTCTGGCATTTAAAAACAAACAAACAAGCAAAAACATTCTGGCCTGGTAGCTCAGTTGGCTAAAGTGTCGAGGTTGTGCCAAGGTTGCGGTTTGATCCCCATTCAGGGCACATACAGGAATCAGCCAATGAATGCGTGAATAAGCAGAACAACAAATTCGTTGTTTATTTCTCTCTGTCCTTCTCTCTAAAAATCAATAAAATGTTTTTAAATAATTGGCTGTTTTAAAAAAACTCCACATATTCTTCCTCCATATTTAAAATGTCTTTTCTAGTACTTGGTAAGACTATGTAGTCTTGATTGTTTTGTTGCTATCTACCTTTTACACTTTTTTTTTGAGAATGAAGAAATGTTTGGATTTGACTTTTACTTCCTTTCTGCTGTTTTTCTCTAAAATATCAATACTGAGTCTTTTAAGTTTTGCTCTGGAGTTAGACCAAAATACCTGAGGCAAAGAGATAGACCATACCATTTCTGACAAATCAGCCATGCATCCAGACAGGCTTCAGTGTAAATAGTGGCTTTACTGTACTGGGTACATACCACTTGCTTTTCAAAGCATTCATACTTTGGTAAAATTTTTTTTTAAAGGTATTTGTCACCTAAATCTCCATTTGGGTCAGCATCACAGTCTGAAGTTGTACAAGAAGGCAAGAAGAACTCCATGTCTAAGGTCTGTGGGTGCTAAAGATGTTTTTAGTTTGGCATATTTACTAATGCTGTAGATTACTAATATTTGTAGGTTCCTAACTTTTTTTCTTAAGTCATTATAGTAAATGGGACACCATTTCTTAGTCATCTTAGGGTTACCTAGACTAGGAGTCAGCAAGTATACTTTTTCTCTAAAGGGCCAGATAGTAAATATTTTAGTCTTTGTGGCCCATATGGTCTCAAGTCACAACAAGTCAATTATGCTGTTGTCCTGTGGAAGCATCCATAGACGGTGTGCAAACAAATGAACTTATCTTTGTTCCAGTAAAAATGTTTACAAAAACAGCAGGCTGAATTTGGTTCATGGGCCATAGTTTCTGGATTTCTGACCTAGGTAATGAAATTCGCAAAACTGAATACGCCATCATCCCCAGTACTACCTTCACTTTAAAAGATTTCAGGATGGGAAGCAAAGCATGCTGGTAGGGCAACAGCAGGCGTACAGTTCAGTAAGAGTTCTCATTGCAGATGGCTGTGGTAACCGCCCTGGCTTCGAGGTCTCATGCCCCATGACAGTCACTCATTTATTGTAACAACCCAAGAGTATAACTTCCAGGGTCCTCGTAAGAAATATACCCAGTCAAAAGAGTTAGGAGTCACTTATAGAAGCCCCAAGCTTAGACTTCCTATTCGATGTCTGTAGATCATTCAGAGTTCCAGTACAAATGCAGTTCACCAGTAACGGTCATTTCTCCTGTAAGCTGTGTGGCCTAGTAACACAGGTGACATTCCACCTTTATCAGGTTTTCAGATCAATAGGACTAGGAAGGGTAAGCTGTCACCGAGGTCTATTTCCTACATAAAAGGTTTGTTAACCCTTTTCAGGCTCCTTTTTTCTTTTTTCAATTCAGATAGATGGTTTTTAGGAGCATTTATTGTATGCCAGATAATGTATGTGTTTTCTTGAAATCTTCATTTTAACCTTCAACTCTATAATGTAGATATCCTTCTTGTGCCCATTTTACAGTTGAGAAAACTGAGGCACACAGATAAGAGACCTGCCCAAAGTCCCTTAAGTAGAGGTAATAAAGGGAGGAAGAGGCATTGTAGGGCTGGGATATTTTTTCTACCCTGTTCATATTCAACAGCAAAACTAGGTAAGCAACCTAGAATTCGTTTGATTCAACCCATACTGGTTTATAAGAAATGCTATCAGGAATGATCAATGTATAGCTAAGAAGGTGAAAGAACAGAATGTCTCCAATAAGGAGTAATTTTTGTTCTGGGGCAAATTCTTACTGAAGACTTTCTTAAGGCTTTCCCATAGTCAAAACTAATTGTAGGTCTTCACTTACCTAAGACCCGTAAGTGAAAAGAATTATACTTGCAAAGCAAGGATTTGTGGTCTAAGGTCCATGGTTAGAATCCAGAGAGTACATATGAACTTCAAAGAAAGGAAGAGTTTACTTTCTTCTGACTTCTCATTTTGGTTACCTTTAATTATGAATGTAGACAGCAAGAAACTATAATACTCTTAACAGTACCTGTGACTTTGTCATCAATAAAAAGGGTGGGTTTTTATCATTCTGTATTTGTTACAGATCTCTTGACATATTTATAGTCATCCCTACTTCAGTATTACAAGTTGCTAGACTTGCCACTGGATCTTATTTGTAGACCCATACTGCATCATAACTCTTAACATTTTAATAATTGCGTTGCAGTATAAATTTTCTTCGTGACTCTATGTATTTATATTTAACAATATTATTCTTAGAAGAGGTCTTTAAGTTTCACCAAAATGCTAAAAGGAGGAGAGTTCATGGTACAAAAAAAGGTTTACTATCCCTGGAATACTAGAAGTTTATAAGGTAAAAGAGATCAGATGATGGTGCCAGTTATTGGCTATATAGCGAATCTAGTTTGTGGGTTTTATTCTATAGATTTTCATGGGAGTAAAAATGAGGGAATATTTTAATCTAAATTGGCACACAGAATAAAAATACAATTAGAAATCAATATATCAGGGGGAAATTGGGACAACTGTAATTGAATAATAAAAATAAAGTATTAACATAGGAAAAATCAATATACCTTAGTAGTACTGGTAGTAATAACTACCTAATAATGACAGCTTAACTGCATTGTATCATATATCAGTGTAAGATATGTATGTTATGACTTGATGTGTATCACTGGTTCACTCAGTCTTTTTCTGTTTTCCACAGGAAACTGGTGGTAGTGATGTGAAGAGCCCTATGTGGCAAGAAATTGAGGAAGATATGCCAACACTTTCTCCACAATTATGCCTTGAAATTCAAGAACAAGATGCAAAGTCTTTAATAGAATCACCTATGCCTCAGTTATGTGCCAGTGGTACAGAATGGTGCCTTGAAGAAGTCAAAATGAGACCAAGCAATCATGATAAAGAATTATGTGTCACAAATTATGAGGGACCCGGAGCCAGACTTCCCTGCTCTAGAGAAGCTGAAGTTAAGCCTTGTGGCAAACCAGAGAATGGGTGCGCTATAGTAGATTTGACACAGATAATTGAAAATAACACAAGTGAGACAGAAAATGAAGAGTCTCTTCTACTGATCAGTAAGGAAGATATATCCAAAAGAAAAAACCAAGACCCTTTGTTAGAAGCAGTCAGGGATCCATGCTTTTCTGCAAAAAGAAGGAAAATGTTCCCTCCATCTTCCTCAGAGCAAGAAGAAACAGAAATCAGCTTTACCCAAAAACTGTTAGATTTGGAACATCTACTTTTTGAGAGACATAAACAAGAAGAACAAGACAGGTTGTTAGCATTACAAATTCAAAAAGAAGTGGATCAAGAGCAAATGAAACCAAACCGGCAAAAAGGATCCCCAGATGAATATCAGTTACGTGCCACACCTTCACCTCCAGACAAATTGCTAAATGGACGGAGAAATAATTCCAAAAATAGGAACTTAAAAGGACAAACTGATGTAGAGTATTCAAAACCTTGTAGAGTCCCAAAAAATGAACAGTGGCAACCTTCTTTTAAGATCCAGTTGAAACATTCAGTTAATATTAATGGAAGAAGGATGGAAAATTCTGCTAGAGATCATTGTAATGTATCTAAAAGTGCTCATTCCCTACAGCCTAGTAAGTCACAGAAGAGTATTTTTCAGATGTTTCAGAGATACACAGAGTAATGCATGAGTGGAGGGAATGTTTTAAAATCTAGTAAAGCTGGATTGTGATGCTCTTTTTTTTTATTATAGAAGGTGTATACTTTTTTTTATTCTGCTCTGTGGGCACACTCATTGTCTGTAATTGAAGGATTGTGCAATTATGAGGGAGGAATGAGAAATGTACTTCTGCCAAAGTCAGTGATAAACAAGAGTCTGGGTCCTTTATTAACAACTGTGATGTGCTAAGTTGGATGATCCTTATAGGTAATAGATACAGGAATGTCTGGGCCAACTCCCAAGAAATTTTCAAGTGTCATTCTCTTTCCCCAAAAAATGCATATTTTATGCCCTTTGCTCACCTTTTTGACCTGACTTAACTAAGTAGTTAAGGAAGGAATCAGGTTTAAAAATAAGGTTTTTTTGCTACTTTGCCATGTTTTTGTAGATCACATGAAATGTATATAACACTAAAGTAATCTGGTTTTTATCTTTTTAATTATTTTAAGCATTATAGCATTTTCTTTTATTTAAAATGGGTTAGGATCACATGAAATCAGAGTTTTCTGGAAAATCAGGATTGACAGAAAGGAAACAACTTTTTATGCAAAGGAGTGAAGAGTAGAGGTTAGGCTGAGTAGAGCAAACTGACACTTTGGAAGCATTGGAACTCGGTGGGCGATCAGAAACTGGGTCTAGGACGGAGCAGCAGGTATAGTTGTTAGGCAAGCATTCTCCTGAATTCTTTGCCAAATGACAGAAAACATTGGGGTTTTACAGCTTGTCACACCGCAGAGACTGGTGTCAAATCAAAATTAGTTATTAAATTACCTGTAATTTTGGAAATTAACATTTCTATTAATCTTCTATTTCAGGGGGAAAACATGGGAATTTACTGTGGGAGAGTTAAATCACAATATACTGTGTTGTGGAACCTGAAATATAAATAACCATGTATTTATTTACTTATATTATCATTTGTATTGGGAGTAACTTTTATTTGTATTTATGGACAGAAATAGAATGATACTTGGGTTTTACCTTATATTACCCCTCAAAGTTAAATGAGAGGCAGTGCTTTCATTTTGTGACATTTAGAAATTCTTTCATCTTTGTTTCATTAATATGAACAACTTTCAGCAAACAACAGTTTTAATAGCATGTCTGCTGATGTATAGTAATTCATCCTTTTAAGGTAAAAATACAATAAAATGCCCTAAGAGCTTTAGTCTACCTTAACTTTGTCAGTATTTTTACACACTTTTGAGATTTTTTAAATATATTTTATTCAGTTGTCCCGTTTTCCCCCTTTATTCCCCTCCATCCTGCATATCCCCTCCCACCTGCATCCCCCCCCACTTTTGAGATTTTTTTCCTCCAGATTTTGTTACTGAAATTCTGTTAATCTTTGCATATTTGATGGCATGCACTTCAGTATTGATTGGCTAGGTGATTAGGGGTAGAATTACCCCGATGCTAATTTAAAATTTATTTTGCCCTTTCTTTAAAAAAAAAAATGTGATTGCTTTCTGAGTAGTGATTATGCTGAAATGACGTGTACTCAGAAACTAACAAAATTCTAAGAACAACAATTAAAATAAAAATTTAATTAAAAAAAAAAAGAAACTAACAAAATTTGCCTAAAACAGACTAAAATTTATTTCTCATCAAACTGATATTTTTCAAAGAGCGATTTCACTCTACATTTTAGGGAAGACATTGATGGGTCTGAGCCCTGACAGGTGTGGCTCAGTGGATTGAATGCCAGCCTGTGAACGAAAGGGTCACCGGTTCAGTTCTCTGATAGGGCACAAGCCTGGGTTGTCGGCCAGGTCTCCAGTTGGCAGTGTGTGAGAGGCAACCAATCAATCTATGTTTCCTTGCACATCATTGTTTCTCTCCCTCTCTTTCTCCCGTTCTTCGCCTCTCTCTAAAAATAAATAAAAAGTAAAAAAATAAAAGTTATATAGTTAAATTTTCCTGAAATAGTCCATGACCAAAGTAGGGGGGGATAGTGTGATATACCTAGGATTTATATATTTAATTACTTGTCTGTGAAGTCTTCCTGACTAAAGTTGGTTTTAAAATAAATTTAAATTTCTTTAATAGTCTTTACTTTAAAAAAAATCTTTTTAAAACATTTTTATTTACTTATTTTTAGAGAGAGGGGAAGGGAGGGAGAAAGAAGCAGAGAAACATTGCTGTGCAAGAGATACATCAATCCATTGCCTCTCCCACGCCCCCTACTGGGGACCTGGCCTGAAACCCAGGCATGTGCCCTGACTGGGATCAAAGGCCAGCACTGGACCCACTGAGCCACACCAGCCAGGGCTCTAATTTGTCTTTCTAGTAGTCCTACTATGTACGCCTTTTTGTTAGAAACTAGTAAATATTTTGTTAGTCATCAGAATGTATTGGTACTTTTTCCTTTTTTGTGGAAAGGATATGAGAACCTTTAATTTCTCAGGGAGTACTAAAACTGCAGAGGTTGAGCGTCAGAAAATACTAAAAGAAAGAATAGACTATTATATGTTTTACAAAAACTACTGTAAAAGAAAATTGGAAGATACCACAAACTGGGGAAGAAATAGATGTACTTCATTATAAAGAGATAATCTCCTTTATATAAATTGTCTACTAATTCATTAAGAAAAAGACTAATAACCAAAAAGGAAAATTAGAAAAGTTTATGTTTGATACCAAGGAGAATAGTTCCCAGGAAAGGAAATATAAATGTCTCTAAAATATTTGAAAAGGTGCGTGATATCACTTACACTAATGTTAATACATTTTTCTACTCTTCAGATTAGTAGAATGGTTTTGTTTTTGTTTTTTTTTTTTTTTGTGTGTGTGTGTGTGTGATTTTTTTAAAATCTTGGGAAGAGTGTAGGGAAATATGTACTCATGTTGCTTGGTATGAATGGAAAAGTTTAAATCCCTTTGGAGGTAAACTTGACAATTCTGCCTCTAGGAATTTCTGAAAGCTGTCTTCACATATGTGCAGAGTGACATGTACAAAACATTTTTGTATGACATTGTTTGTAATAACAGACTTAGAAGCAACCATAATGTTGTATCAGTGGACACTGAAGTAAATGATGGTAAAATGGAAAACTATATAGCAGTTAAACAAAAAAAAACCCACCATTTTACAGATATGAAAGTAACTGTAAGCTACAGAGTTAAATAGTATATATAGTGTGCAACTGTTGTCCAAAAAACAGAACCATGTATATGTATTTGTATAAAATACGCCTGGAAGGAGACACAGTTCTGCCAGCAGGAAGGGAGACTGGGTGGCCGTGAGGTGGTGGAAGAATGCCTTTTCACTGTATCACAGTATGTTCTTTTATATATGATTGAATTTTCAATCACACTGAATATATCACCTGGCCAAAAATTTTAATGTAAAGGAAGCTTATATATCTTAGCCTGCACCACTCTAGAGGGTCTTTTTGCCTTTAAATTGTTTTCAGCATGAAAAAAATAGCATTTTGAATTTTTAGAACTAGCAGTGAATGAATTTGAAATTGTTTAGCTTTAACGTACTATTTTAAAATTATTTGAAAAGCAAAACTGCCCTGACTCGTGTGGCACAATGGGTTGGGCATCATCCCGCAAACTGAAAGGTCACTGGTTCAACTCCCAGTCAGGGCATATGCCTGGGTTGTGGTCCCGGTTGCTGGTTGAGGGCATGTGAGAGGCAACTGATCGATGTTTCTATCGCACATCAGTGTTTCCCTTTCTCCCTCCCTTCCCATCTCTCCAAAAATAAATAAAATCTTTTTTTAAAAAAACTTAACGTTTCCATGTAGCATGGCTGAGAACAAGGAAATAATCCACATAACATACAATTGTCTACTTAAAGTATCAGAGAGCTACTGAAACTGATTAATACAGGGATTAAGATTCTGGAGGTGGAGAACTGATATTTGCAGCCACCTTTTTACTGATAGCAGGTGCCTGTTCTGAATGCAGGACAAGAACTGGGGCTGCTGCTGGTGAACAGAAACTGGCAGAGCTCTTGGCCATTTCATGACGCTAAAGTGACGGTATTGGAGACTTGAGAGTCATCAAACACAAGGCCAGTTTTCCTACCAAGGTAATTGCGGTATTTTGAAACTGCTCAATGCAGAGGATAAAAGGCTGAAAACCTGTGAAAAGCAGAGAGTTGTCATCAGGTTTACAGTGCTGAGGAGGAAAGTTCAGTATCTACCAAGGGAAGGAAGCCTGTTAATACATGAGGGTCTCAAGTGAAAGACCTAGAACTGGTCTGCAGACTACATTCCAGAGGCCAGATCTCTATGCCACCTTTTTTTGTGGGGCCTGTGAGCCAAGATTGGCTTTAAATGCCTTTAGATTCCTTAGTTCTCAAAAGTATTTAATCCATAGGGAATTGAACTGTTGGACTAGTAATATGTGTGTGAGCTTTGGACCATCTAAACAAGGACTTACAGTGTAGGCAGAAAGAAAAGAATTCCCTTCTTGGTTTCTACCTATGTGATCTTAGGTGAGCTATTTTCATTATCTCACTTTCTTAATGTGTAAATAGAAATCATAATGTAACCAACAGTTGCTATCAAGAGTTTAGTAATATACATAAAGCACCTGGCACAGGCCCTGACTCAAGAAAATGAGGTGATAGTTCTTCCCCCTGACTATTCACCCCATCCACCAATCCACTTTCACCCAGTGCTTCAAGCTCCCTTAAATTCCCAGGTGTGGCATAAATAAGTTGGCAATTATCATTTTTCTACTGATGAAGACTCCACTCATGTCTCCCCTGCCAGATGTGTCCACAGCTTTGTATGTCACAAGAGACCTATGTCCCAGAGGAAACCAATTCTCAGAAATACTTCATGGATTCTTCAAGTTCCTATACTAGTTCCACACATTTGGTATGCATACAGGTGTGTAAAATACTAAAAACTCTTAAGGGAGACCAGGGAATTGAACCACTACTCTAGGTTTACCCATTACTTCTGTGTAAAGATCTTAAACAAGGATGCCTTTAAAGTTTGAGTCTGATTTTTCCCCCCCAGAATATTTTGCCTTGTCTTGGCAGGACTTGGAACAACACAGAACCCGAGTTCAACTGAGGGGACGGTTCTCTTTATATTTTTACTTACTTTACATTTCTACTTGGCTTTTGTACTCCCAAGCTGCCACAATTAGGCTCTCTCTGAAGCTAGTTCAATTCACAAGGCTTTGAGTCGGTGATCATCCACAAAAAGTTTGGGGTGTCTATTCTTACTGCAGGATAGAATGACCTGTGTCCCAGGGTCAGGATGAGAACCCTACTCCCTGCTCAGTTTCTACTAGACAAATGTAGATTATATTGGGTGTATTGGTTGGAGTCCAGTTAAGAAAACAAAAATCCCAGTAGGTCTTTCAGGAGAGGGTATGCCGTACTGCAAGGAATTGGTTAGACAGGTGTTGGATCAAAAGGAAACACCAAACCCAAAAGTGACAGCTGCAGGAAATGGCTACCACCCTGAGCTGGGAAGCAGATGGGAAAGGTTTGGGTTATCAGAATAAAGAGATCGGGAGGTGAGGGAGGGTGGACCCTGCAGACCTAGTGTTCAGAACTTTGAGAATGAAGCACCTCCCAGATGCTGGTACTCTCAAATGGCCTAGTGAGTCCAGTTCTAGAAGAATTGAAGGAATTTGGAAGCTGTGGTCAACTGCCACTCCTAGGGCAACATTGACAGGAACAGCAAAAAAGCAACCTGTCCCTTTCCCCCTTTTCCCCTTTCCTCCTAGTACCTCTTACTAATAAAACATAATGGGAAACTTGCCGACAAAGGAGTCTGGGGAAGTGTGAAATTCTATCACAGAATTTAGAATGTTGAGCTTCGACCTAAGAGACAAGAAGGAGACCACACAGATGTTTTCCTTTAATGGATGCTAGGACTAGAATACCTTGAAATTTCAAAGGCAAAAACGTGGAAAGCTCCCATCCTGACAAGATGGAGGGCTAAAGTGTGGGGAAATGGTGCTTAAACATTCCTAGGAGAGGTAAAAACCTCATTAAAGGTCTATGGCAGAAAATTGCGGAGAACCCTCTCAAGTACCTGTAGGAAACCCAATTGTTCAGTTTCTATTGCCCTCATTATATCCTAGTGTTCCCGTCTTGACCAGAGCTGAGGGTTTGTATGTGCCACCCCGGACACAGATTAACAGTCACCTTAGGCTATCATTGTCTTGAGCTTTCCGATTTCTCACCTACAGGAATGAAAAGATCCCCTCTCTGAAATTTCTCAGAAAAATTTTGTGGAAAATTAAGGCCTCAGGTATCATCATGAAATTCCCAGAGCTCCTAAGAAGGAACACCCCAGAAATAACAGAGTTAGAACACATAATTTAAGGAGGGCATTTGAGTAATTGAAATAGATCATAATGAAGTAACTCTTCAGAGTAAGCCTAATTGCAAAAAAAAAAAAAAAAAAAAAGACAAAAAAACAACAACAGAGGAATAGTGCAATTTTAGTAAGAGGCACTGAGATGATATGAAGTCAATGTGGTTTTCTTTTTTATTTTTGCATTTTTTAAATTATGTTTTTATTATGCTATTAGAGTTGTCCTGATTTTTCCTCCTTTGGCCCCCTCCACCCAGCACCCCTCACTCCCCCAGGCAATCCCCCCACCATTGTTCCTGTCCATGGATCCCGTGTATAAGTTCTTTGGCTACTCCATCTCCTATATTGTACTTTACATCCCCATGGCTGTTCTGTAACTAACATTTGTACTTCTTACTCCCCTCTTCGCTTATTTCCCCACACACCCTCCCATCTGGCAACCTTCAAAATGCTCTCCCTATCATTGATTCTGTCTCTGTTCTTGTTTGCTTAGTTTATTTTTTAGATTCAGTTGTTGATAGTTATGTATTTTTTGCCATTTTATTCATAGTTTTGATCTTTTTTGTAAGTGAGTCCCTTTAACATTTCATATAATGGTTTGGGGATGACGAACTTCTTTAGTTTTTTCATGCGAGGAAACTTTTTATCTACCCTTTGATTAAAAATGATAGTTTTTCAGGGTAGAGCAACCTTGGCTGTAGGTCCCTGCATTTCATGACTTTGAGTATTTCTTGCCAATCCCTCCCAGCCTGTAAAATTTCTATTAAGAAATCAGCTGACAGTCTTGTGGGAACTCCTCTGTAGGTAACTAACAGCTCTTTTCTTGCTGCTTTTGACATTCTCTCTTTGTCTTAAACCTCTGCATTTTAATTATGATGTATCCTGGAGTGGCCCTCTTTGCATCCATCTTGCTTTAGATTCCCTTGCTTCCTGGACTTGCATGTCTATTTCCTTCACCAAATTAAGGAAGTTTTCTTTCATTTTGTCAAATAGATTTCCAGTTTCTTGCTCTTTTCTTCTTCTGGCACCTTTATGATGCAAATGTTGGGCCTCTTGAAGTTATCCCAGAGGCTGCTTTTACTGTCCTCATTTTTTTGGGATTCTCTTTTCTTCTTGTTCCATTGGTTGTTTTTTGCTTCCTCATATTTCAGATCATTGATTTGATTCTCAGCTTCATCTACTCTACTGTTATTTTCCTGTAAATTGTTCTTTGTTTCAATTAGTGTATCCTTTCTTTCTCACTGGATCTATTTTCATGCTGTTGAGGTTCGTCCTAAGTTCACTGAGCATCCTTATAACCAGTGTTTTGAACTCTGCATCTAGTAGATTGTTTGTCTCCATTTTATTTAGTTCTTTTTCTGGAGTGTTGATCTGTTCTTTTATTTGGGCCATGTTTCTTTGTCTCCTCCTTTTGACAGCCTCCCTGTGTTTGTTTCTATGAATTAGGTAGAGCTGCTTTAACTCCATGTTTTGATAGTGTGCCCTAATGTAGTAGGTGTCCTGGGGGGTCCATTGGCACAGCCTCCCCTAACACCTAAGCTAGGTACTCAAGATACACCCACTATCTACACCTTCCTGTTATAGTTGAGCCTTGATTACTATCGGCACATCCCAGGTCAGCCACTGCCAGTATTCTGGTCAGGGTCACGTAGCATAAGCTACAAAGTCATCGCAGATGGCCACCGCTTTTGCTGTGAGGCCAAGCTGTGAATCAAAGCTGGCTGCTGCTAGTGCCAGGTCTGGGACAACTTAGTGATAGGTATGGGGCTTGCTGACACCAGATGCTGTTTGTTTGAAAGAATTCAGGAAAATCTGAAGCATGGTCCAAGACAAGCCATTTATATGGAAAAGCCACTTGAAACAGCTTGGGTGGGCCCATAACTTGGGTGGGGCAGAGCCTTAGGGAATTGCCAGGGTGGGGCAAACAGTATGAGCATTGATGGAGTCTCAGATATGGCTCCCATCTGCCAGCTGTGGCTGTGTAGGTGGAGGGTTCAGAGAGGAACAATGGCTTCTTCCAGCATTTTTCGCTGGGAGAAAGCTGTCCTCCTGCCCCAGCTCCCATCCTGATGCTGGACAACTCACTTCCTCCCTGTATGTCTCTGATGCCTTTCAACCTGCTGCCCTTGCAATGGAGCTCAGAGGGAGTAGGTCTGAGTCAGTCTTTGTGCAGGCCCTTTAAGAGGGACTGCCTAGAACTCCAGAAGTTCTGCCTTCCTCAGCCTTACTCCTCACTGGTTTTTACAGCCAAAAGTTATGGGGACTTCTCTTCTTGGCACTGGAACACTTGGCTGGGAGGCCTGGTGTGGAGGTGGGACTTCTCGCTCCTGAGATATCCCTCCAAAATTCGTGGGTGTAGGACCAGCCCATTCCTCTTCTCTTCCCCTCCTACCAGTCTCGATGTGCTTTCTTTAAAAAACCACAGCTTTGCCCTGGCTGGTGTAGCTCAGCGATTGAGTGCGAGCTGCAAACCAAATGGTCAACAGTTCAATTCCCAGTCAGGGCACATGCCTGGGTTGTGGGCCAGGTCCCCAGTGGGGGCCACATGAGAGGCAACCACACACTGATATTTCTCTCCCTCCCTTTCCCTCTCTCTAAAAATAAATAAATAAATAGATAGATAGATAGATAGATAAATAGCTAAAAAAAAAAAAAAAAGCCCACAGCTTCCATTCAGCTTGATTTCTGATAGTTCTGAATGATGATTGTTCTATATTTTATTTAGTTGTAATTTTGATGTTTAGTCAATTTTGTTTTAAAGCTTTTTAAAATTTATTTTAGAGAGGGAAACAGGAAGGGAGAAAGAAAAAAACCCAATTTCTTGCTCCACTTATTTATGCATTCATTGGTGGATTACTGTATATGCCCTAACCAGGGATTGAAACTGCAACCTTGGTATGTCTGGATGATGCTCTAACCAACTAGCTACCTGGCCAAGGCTAAGTCAATTTGGTTTTAACATTTGAGGATCTTTCCACTTCCAAAGAGCTTGAAGAGTAACTTATAGAACTATATTCTGAGTTTATTGAGTTGAAAACTATGTTCAACAACAAATCAGTTTTTTTCTCTCCCTTCCTCTCTCTCTAAAATCAATTTAAAAAAAACTTTGTTAAAAAATCTCAAGATATGAAAAATGATTGACTGGAAGAGCATCTTGTAAACAAAAAAAAATTTACTTGATTCCTTCTTATTGGCAAGTGCTTGGAATATATATATATATATATGATTTTTTAAATTTATTTCTCTTTAGGGGAAGGGAGGGAGAAAGGGAGAGAAACATCAATGTGTGGTTGCCTCTCACACACCCCCATCTGGAGACCTGGCCCACAACCCAGGCATGTGCCTTGACTGGGAATTGAACCAGTGACCCTTTGGTTTGCAGGCTGGCACTCAATCCACTGAGCCACACCAACCAGGACAGAAAACTTATATTTAAGGCTTTTATTTGTATAAAGCTAAAATTATATGAATTTAACTAGTTTATTTTTAGAAGAAAAAATTCCCTTTGAGCCAATAAGAACAGGTCACAAAACAAAAATAGATAAAAGGCATAATTACCTAAGCCATGTCTTTAGGGAAGAAGAAGTAGCAATTTTAATATTGCAAAATAGCACAAGCAACCAAAAAGATGAGAACTGAACTAAGAGGATAACGTAAGGACTAAATAGAGGGGCTCCATTACCCCCTGACTTCTAGTTATGCCAAGAGGAGCCCTAACAGTAAATCAGAGGAGAGTGTGATTGGAATGTTTATCTCCATGGCTCCTCTGCGGGATGACCCCAGTCTGTGTCTAGCTGTGCCCCCAACCCTAAGTCAGAACTCCTGTAAGACAGCGCTCTCTACACAGCCTCTGCAGATTCTGGTAACTGCTTTCTCTTCTCCACCCCTCTACTGTAGAAGTGGTAACAGCTCTCTGGCATTGCTGCACAGAACCATCTTGTGCTTTCCCTACACCATGCCCACATCTTTGTAAATAATCCCCCTACTCAAATCACCCAGTTTAACGGGGCCATCTATGCTTACGAGGCCCCTCTCTGGTACTGTTAGATGACAAAGCATACCAGATACTAGAAATCATGGAAATGCTCCCTATCTTAAAAGTTAATGAACAGTAACTTAAAATGGGTACATTTTTATTGTGTTAATTATACCTCAATAAAGTTGATTTTTTGAAAATTAGTCCTTGAAATCTGTGACCCATGCCCATTGGTTCCCATCGGTCACTCAGTGATCCTTTGCATAGTTCATATGTTACAAGAGGCCCCTGCCTACCTGCGCCCTTAGGTCTCAAGAGATCCCTGAACCACAGGAGAAATAGTTAATAGGGAGGGAAAAGAACTAAAAGTGTTATGCTAGCTCCACATATTGGTTTGGAATAAAGGTATATTTTTAAAAGTTTATAATCTGAAGGTACTGAGAAAGTTGAACCTTAGCTCTGTGTGCGCTTCTTTATTCCTCTTCCCTCTCTGTAGATCTTAGGAAGTGACAGTCTTTAATTTTGGGGACTGTTATCTATTTATTTTACTCTCATTTATCCCTCATTTTAGATATTTTCAACCAGTACTTAAGAGTAAAGGACACCTGTTCACATGTATGATTATGTGACTACTTATTGTGTCCAAAATATTTTTTTAAGATTTTATTTTTTAGAGAAAGGAAGGGAGAAAGAAGGAGAGAAGCATCAATGTGTGGTTGCTTCTCAAAAGTCCCCTACTGGGGACCTGGCCTGCAACTCAAGCATGTGCCCTGACTGGGAATGGAACCGGTGATGCTTTGGTTCACAGGCCAGCACTCAATCCACTGAGCCACACCAGCCAGGGCCAAAATATTTTTTTTACCAGCCCCAAATTTTTTTTATAAATTTCAATGACAGATTTTCAGAATGTTTTGGAAATGCTGTTGCAAAATGACCTTGCCTGAGATGCTCCATTCATTCTCCCTCTCAAGTAACTTTCTCCATAATTACAACCTTTTTGGATTCTCTTGTTTTCACCTGACTCTTATTTCAGCCACTGCTACAGCAACCAATTCTGCCTGGGCTCTAAACAGTTTCATATGATTGCCACCACATAGCACCTGACCTCCAGCCTGTGCCAGGTGTCAGGTCTGGGATTTGATTTTATCCTACTTACAAGTTCAGCAGTTAGTCTATTACTGTTTCAAGGATGTTGGCAAAAGACTTGAGATTCCTGGGTTAGAAAAAGGGAGCTTTATCATTCATGGTACAATAGGCAGCGTGAGTATCATTTTTGTGTTAGTTCTTGCCAAGGAAAATAGATGAAAGAACTCGTTCTTGAACGTCTATGAGAATCTTCTTGGGAGACATTTTGAAAGAGGCTGATATCCTATGCGTACAAGTGAGGGGTGACCTACTAGCAAAATTTTCGTAAATGCTAATGTGACCTCATTTGCACCCATGGGTTGGTTAAATCGGCCTGGAGCATTCAGGCCGATTTAACCAATGCCTAAAGGTAGTGTATGGTGAGATGGCAAGACTAGATTCTAGAATCAAATTGATGTGGATTCAAATTTTGCTTCTAGTTGTATAGTCCTAACCTCTCTGAGTATCTCCTCAACTGTAAAATAGACAATAAAATCTTCCTCACAGAGTTGTTAAGGAGATGAAATGCTATAGCATGTGTGTGGCAGGATAAGTTTTTGAAATAGTAACTGTTACAGAAACAAATCCCCTCCCCCAGGGTCTTTTTTTACTATGGTTCATCTTTGCCTGCTGCCACCATGTTAGGAACTGTGGCCCTCAATGCCAGAGTTTGGTAAAAAGGAAAGGAACTATTTATTCAAAAGTTATTTAAGTTGACCTGGCTGGTGTGGCTCAGTGGATTGAGCACCAGACTGTGAACCACAGGGTCACCAGTTTGATTCCCAGTCAGGGCACATGCCTGGTTGCAGGCCAGGTCCCCAGTAGGGGGCATGCTGGAGGCAACCACACATTGATGTTTCTTTCCCTCTCTCCCTCCCTCCTCCTCTCTCTAAAAATAAATAAAATCTTTTAAAAAAAGTTATATAAGTTTAGAGTAATGGCGGAATGTTGCCATTAAATCCCACTCCCTTTAGAAACGAAGATACACCCACAAACACACACACAGTCCTACCTCCCCATGCCAAACCAAGTCAGTCAGGGGTACTGTATTTCAGGAAAGGAAACATAAGTCCATAGCTTGGCTAGATTCTCGTTCTTAATCCAAAACCTCATCCTCGTGGTGGGCCAGTGGGAGTCCTTCTGCATTCTTTCAAACCCCTGAGAGAGAGTGCTGCATGGCTGCTATATTTTGCTTTCCTGCTTCCTAAGCCATGTGGTCAAGAGAGCCCATCTCTGCTCCCAAAACTGCGTGTTTCAGCCCCCGCCTGGCTGCCACACCTGGGTTTAAATCCCAGCACAGATCTTCCTCTCTAACCCCATTTCCAACTCTTCCCACATGCAGCCACACCTACTAGCACTCCAGTATTTTCTGCCTTTCTTGGCTGCCATACTTAGTCCGGGCAGGCATGGCCCCATGGCGTGGATGGAGCCATCACCTAATGGGGGTGAATGAGCTACCTCCCAGCTACATCATGGGTCAAAGTCATGCATATCTCCCTGGCTCCCCACAGGCTATGAAGCTAGCCTGCTGTTACCGACATGCAAAATAACTCTCAATCCCTCTGCTGCTGTTTTTCCCCGCCCCAAGCCAGGCTTGTTGGGGGCCCTGGAGCCTCTCAGCCTACACCATGTTAAGCCTACACCCTGTTATATAACCACTTTGTTTACCCAGTCCATGCATTGTTTGGTCCTTCCCATATTTAGTCAGCTGGGCTATTTGACATTTCTTCAGAAAAGGTTCACCTAGGAAAAAGCAGATAAAGAAAAAAGAAGTTAGTTCTAGGCTTTTGAGTTGGAAAATCTAGCCCCCAGAGAGTACTTACCACACAAGAACAATAGAGTTGTAAGAATATCTGTTGTTGAGCGAAGGACATCGAATAGGCCACCCCAAAATAGACCACTTGGTGTAAAGATTATGTGAAACTGAAGACATTTGAGATTCAACAGATGCAGAAAAATATCCTTCTGAGAACTTCCCTTATGTTACTAAAAGCAACAAACATCTAGGAAATAAGTTCCTCTTCAGCACAGAGCTACTCCCAGAAGGGAGAACATAACTAAAACCTACCTCAAATTCCTTCTCCAGGAAATTCTATGGCTCTGAAGGAGACAGAAAGACCACTCATACCTGTACAGACATTATTACAACTTTCTTATCTCCTATTTGTTCTCCTGAAAACCCCAAAAACTTTTATCTTTTAAAAAAGTCATTTATCTTCCTGTAAGTCACCTTCTCTACCCCCCTTTACCTATTAAAGTGGTATATAAGCCCCCAATTCTAACCCCAGTTTGAGATACTTATCACTGAATTCTCCTGCATGTGTGTGCACTGTACATATAAATAAACTCAGTTTCCTTCTCTTATTAACCTGTCTTTCATTAGTTTAATTTTCATGGCCACAACAAATGAACTAGGATGGAAGAGAAAAAGTATTTTTCCTCCCCTACATGAGTAGGACTGGCTTCCCTGATCTCAGACCAGATAAGGAATCTCTGGGCTGTTAAAGGTGGAGGGGAAGTATTACAAGTTCAGGTGTAATATATAATGTATATCATATACATAATATATAAATATTATATATTAAACCTGAACTTGTAATGCTTATTTGCTTTTTATATATATGTATGTATAAAACATACATGTATATAGTTGTGTGTGCATATGTACACACACATATGCAGACATACATATCCATCCTTAGAGAGGGAGACCTTGTGCCCCTGCCTGTCTCAGAAAGATCTTTCAAGACAACATGGAAACAGCAGACAACCTTCAACAACCTTAGAGCTTCCCTTACCCCACTGTGGTCTGAGAGAAGATGATTTTCTGTATGGTCAGGGGTGACACGGACATGTAGCTCAGAGAGCTTTTGGACCCCAAGCTGCATAAGGAAACAAAGGAGAGCCCCTGTTGCCTGGGGGGCCACTAAGCATCTCAAAGGTGCTGGTGTGAAAAGATAACAACCAAGGACCACATGAATCCCCTAGGGAGCCTAATGCAAGGTCCCACAGAACTTAGGCACAACTCAGATAAAGCAAGAGGAAACCAATTTAACTGAAACTAAATTTTTGCTAACCCAGATATCAGGGGCTCATAGTAAATATTAAATTGAATTAAAGAAGAGTAAAGCTATTGTATAACTACTTCTGGCTCAAGATTAGTGTCAGCTCTTTGTTGAGCTTGTCCAGAATGTCTTAGAATTCTCGGGTATCCCATACCTGCTTGAGGATATAGTCTAACCCTAGACTAGAATTAGAGCCAAGTCATCCGGACACAAAGGCCATGATCTGGTTGTAAATGTGTCGCACGGAGCTGACGTGACAGCTCAGAAATCTGCTGATTTCAGAAATGCCAGCAGATACTGATGAGACCAAGCATGAAAGAGTCCTACAAGGTGAATAAATTCCTTAGACAGAAACGGGGTGACTGATAAAAGAGTGTGAGGGCACCTTTGTTAGAGTTTGCATTCATGATTAAATTTACTAAATCAGAGATAAATAAAGTCATTGTTATAGGTTAATCGTACCCCCTAAATATAAGTTGAAGTCCTAACCCCCAATACCTCAGAATGTGACCTCATTTGGAAATAGAATCATTGCAGATATAATTAGTTAATATGCGGTCATACTGGATTAGGAGCCTGCCATAATCCAGTATGAATGATGTCCTTACAAGAAAACATCCATGTGAAAATTCAGACTTACAGGAAGAATGCAATGTGATGACGGTGATGGAGACTGGAGTTCTATAACCGCAGGCCATGGAATGCCAAGGATTGCTGATAACACCAGAAGCTAAGAGTAAAACACGGACTAGATTTTTCCCTAGAGTCTTCCCATGAACTTTCTGACTCCTTGATTTTGGATGTCTGGCCTCCAGAACTGTGAGAGAATACATTTCTGTTGCTTTATACCACCCAGTTTGTGGTAATTTTTCGAGGCAGCTCTGGGAAACTAATAAGTCATCATAATGCCCTTGTCTTAGGGTGAATTTCTAAAAGATTCTCTATTCAGGAAAGGAAGAAGAATTTCAGTGGCACTAATAACCCCAGCTGCCAAAGTAGAGAAACACTCAAAATCCTTCCAAAACTGGCTCACCTCTTAATCTTTTATAAAAATGGGGCTTGGGCAGTGGGGAAAAACTGAGTCTTGAAGGATGAGGCTAGTCCTTACAGTAAAGTCCAGCTCCCAGCAGCCAGAGGAATTAATTAATTATTTAGGACCTTAATATTGCTGCTAAGACTTTAGGGAAATGCAAAGATTTCTCTTTCTGCTATTTCCTCCTCCTCCTCCTCCTCCTCCTCCTCCTCCTCCTCTTCTTCTTCTTCCTCCTCCTCCTCCTCTTCTTCTTTTTCTTCTCTTCCTCCTCCTCTTCTTCTTCTTCGTAAAAATGAAAACCTCTGACATGCACAAAGAGAACCTACAGCAACTAACACAGAAGTTAAGTCAGGCCTTAAGGAGGACACTGTCTTAGAAGCCAGAAAATGACCAAAGAGTCCCCACAATACCTAGTTTGGTTGGTACCCATTTTCCCTCTTAGGTAGCTAGCCAAGGCTCTGCAATACCTATATTGTTTGAGAAAAAAAGATGGCAGATGGCATGGCTTAAACCTGCTGCCTTTAAATCAGTACCTCTACCCTTCCTTCTAGCTGTACACCACAATCAGAGGATTCATCCACTCTGAGGAAGGCCACATCCCTGGGGAGTGGAGGGAATGGAATCAATATTCCAGTAGGAAGATTCTTCAGGGAATATCAAAGAGGTATCACCCATATGGATGCAAGTAATCATATTGCCAAGAACGCAAGGAACTCAGAGGGGTTGTGACATTAGTTACCTATTGCTGCACACCAAATTACTCCAAAAATGAGTGACTTAAAATGACAGTGAACATTTATTATCTCACATAATTTTTGTGGGTCAGGAATTCTGGAGTGGCTTAGCTGGGTGGTTCTGGTTTGGGCTCTTCTTAGCAAGTTACAGAGAAGATGCCATGTGAAGACTTGACTGGGACTGGTGAGTCGATGCTGGCTGTTGGCAGGAACCCCCAGTTCCTTGCACATGGGTCTCTCCACGGAGCTGTTTAAGTGTCCTCATGGCATGGCAATCGGTTCTCTCCAGAGCAAGTGATCTAAGAAGGGGCAAGGTAGAAACTGCAATACCTTTCATGACCTCGTTTGGGAAGTCTCATGCCATCACTCTGTCACATTATTTTCACTGGAAGTCATTAAATCTGGCCCACACCAGAGAGCAGAGGAATTAGGTACCATTTTTTTTAAAGGAAAACATGTCAAAGAATGTGTAGGTATTTTTAAAAATCACCACAGCTAATATCATGAACACAGAGCTGAACTGCTTTGTCAGAGAGAGTTCCTGTCCCATGGAATCTAATTTAGGATAAATACCCGGGTCCCATCATCACGAAGTTTAGAGACCTTTGGATGAGAAGTAATTTTCTTTCAATTATGCCCTAAGACACGATCATGGTCAATGAGCAAAAATGCAGAAATCTGCTGGGAGTCTCTGGAAAAGTTTAGTTGGGGGCACTGACCTCTTTTCCCTTAGGTTGTCAATTTTTTTTAAGGAATGATAACAGCCAATACATCAATAGCTGTCAGGTGTGAATGCCCTGTCTTGAACAATAAATACACAGGTCACATCGAAGAGTTGCCGTTGCTGGTCATGTCCTATAATAGGGTTGTTTCTAACTGGTTACTTTTTGGTACAACAAACCCTTACATACAAGTATAGACACCTAATTCTTTAAAAAGTCACGTTGGGACAAAAGTGTAGGTAATTACTATTATTATTTATTTTGCAGATAAATAAAAATTATGTATATATATTTGTCAGATCAGTAAAAAGCATTTTTTGGTGTATTGCAGAATTTTAGTAGTTTATGTGTGCTCTGAGTTAAAAACAGTTGAAAATCACTGCTCTAAACTGTATTTGTGGTCATTCTCCAAATATTCACTTTTATTCTGGACTCCTTTGATAGAAACCACAATTCTTTCTCTTTCTAGACTTGAATACTTGAGGTTGTCCTTCATTTTCCCCCTGTTCTTCGTCTCTTACGTCCAGTCTGTTATTTCTTGACTTTTCTTTCTTCTCTGTCTTCTGTCTCTCACTCTCCCCTCCTCTTTCTTCACTTGCCTCCCTCTCTCCTTTCCTCTCCCACCCTTCTCTCTACCTCCTTCCCTCTATCCTTTTTGAAATCTTCCATTATTGTGACTGTTGACATCTTGACCTCCTCACCATAGCAGAGCTGCAATTCCAGCAAAGCTGATCTGTGGAGGGAGGTATTTTGATAGACTATCCTACAGAAAATAACTAAAAATGCTGGATACTATTTTAAAACAAACAAAACTTCTTAAAACCATCAAAGAGATATCAAGATTGTAAGAAATTACTGGGTCAGAGTCAAAGAGGATGTGGAATGAATCTCTGAAAGGAAACGGGAGCACTGGAGTTTCCCCTCTAAGGGCATATGCCAAATCTGGCAAACCTGAGCTACAATCTTCACAGCCTCTTGGGTTGTGAAGTAAAGAAGTCACAGGCCAGTGACAAATAAGATGGGGAGTTGAATTAGCTCACTAAGCATGCCGTTACAAACTACTAGATTGGGTGGCTTAAACAACAGAAATTTATTTTTTCCACAGTTCTGGAGATTAGAAGTCCAAGATCAAGGTGTCAGCAGGTTTGGTTTAATTCTGAGGGCTCTCACCTTGACTTGTAGATAGCTGCTTTTCTCTGTCTTCACATGGTCTTTCCTCTGCACATATGTATCCCTGCTGTCTCCTTTTGTGTCCACATTTCCTCTTCTTATACAAACACCAGTCAGATTGGAATACAGCCCACTTGAAGGGCTTGGTTTTAACTTCATCACCTTTTCAAAGTCCCTACCTCCAAATGCAGTCACACTGTAAGCCGGGGTGTCCAACCTGTGGCCTGAAGGCCGCATGAGGCTCAGGGTGGCTATGAATTTGGCCCAATACAAAATTGTAAATTTACTTAAAACATTATGAGATATTTTTGTGATTATGTGTCACAATATATTTAACGTGTAGCCCAAGACATCTCTTGTTCCAGTGTGGCCCAGAAATACCACCCCTGGTTGGACACCCCAGTTTGGGGGTTGGAGTTTCAACATATGAATTTGGGACACAATTGGCCCATAAAAAGAGTATAATATGAAATGCTCCCCATTTAACACTAAGACCCCTCTGGTAAGAGAACCAGAAGTAAACAACCCTTCCACCCCTATCACCATGGGGCTGCATGGAAGGTTGCCTTGATGGTGAGTAATGGGGAGCAGGGGCTGTCTCTGAGAAGCTGTAGCCCCAGGCCAGCTCTCACATGCTGATTTGAAGCACAAATTCTTATCACCTGTGTGGTTCAGCAAACCTCAACTTACGTTTAGTCTAAATTGGTCTCGGTATGGCAGTGCCCCTAAATGATTGGTAGCAAAAAGGTAAATCCCCTCTAGAAAATGTGCCTTCATCTTAGACCTCAAAAAATTCCTACAAAAAATTTTACAAAACATAAGCATCTCACAGTAAAAAATAAAATAAGCACAGAAACAGAAACTCAGGCACCATGTGTGAGAAGCAGTATAAAATGACAGAATAAACAGATGTGCAAAGACTTCAGATATTGGAATTATCAGACATGGATTAAATAATAACCATGATAATCACATTTAAAGGAATATTATCTTAAAAGCATATGAAATAAACAAGTTGATTTTTTAAATAGCTAATCAGGTTTGAAATATAAATAGAACTTACAAATACAATAATTAAAATTTTCAATTTTTTCATACAAGTTGCAAACATACAGAAAATTTGTAAGAACAGATAATAAACACCTGCATACTACTACCTAGCCTAGATTTAACCATTGTTAATAATTTAATTATATGTTTTTAAATTTGGTACATCATTTAAAAGTTGTAGACATATCTTACCCTAAATGTGTTAGAATGCATCTCTGAGAAGAACACTTTTCATAACTATATGTCATTATTGCATCTTTAAAAAGTAGTAGTTTCCTAATGTTATCTCTTGAGTCCATATGAAAAATTTTAGTTTTCCTTAAAAAGTCTTTTACTGTTGTTTTCTAGTTTTTTTTACAACTAGAATCTAATCAAGGCATTGCAATTGGTTGTAATGAGTTTTTACTCTCTTTTCATCTAGAACAATGCCCCTGTGTCCCCTCACCTGCCCCTGCCCATGACATTTTTTTTGAAGAGACCAGGACAGTTATCTTTAAAAGATTTTATTTATTTTTTGGAGTGGGGAAGGGAGAAAGAAAAAGGAGAGAAACATTGATGTGCTAGAGATTTATTGCCTCTCGCACACCCTCAACCACAGACCTGGCCCACCACACAGGCATGTGCCCTGACCAGGAGTCGAACTGGCAATGTTTTTGTTCACAGGCCTGCATGCAAGCCACGCTAGCCAGGGCAAGCACACTTATCTTTGAATGCCCATATTCTGGATTTTCATGGGTGCTTCCTCATAATGTCCTTTAACTTGTTTCTTCACATTCCTGTACTTCTTTATGGTCTAGAAAATTAGGTCTACACGAGTGTCCAACCTGCAGCTCAGGATGGCTATGAATGCAGCCCAACACAAAATCGTAAATTCACTTATGAAAATTTACTTATGAAACATTATGAAAATTTTTTGTGATTACATGTTGCAATGTATTTCATGTGTGGCCCAAAACAACTCTTCTTCTTCTGGTGTGGCCTAGAGATGACAAAAGGTTGGACACCCCTGGACAAAGCTTAATTAGATTCAGGGAAACACATCACACTAGGAATATAAAGTATCAGGTTGTCTCATTCTTAATAATATAAGTTGGATCACTCAGTTAAGGTGACACTTGCCAGACATCTTCCCAAAATTGAAAATTTTAAATCCCTGGACAGTTTATCAGCTTCTTATAGAGTTAAATATACATTCACCATATGACCCAGCAATTCTACATGTAGGTATTTTCCCAAGAGAAGTGAAAGCTTACGTTCACACAAAACTTGTACATGAGTTTATAGCAGCTGTATTCATAATTGCCCCTATCTGGAAACAACAGGTGAATAATGGATAAAGAGAATGTGGTACATCTGTATAATGGAAGCCTACTCAGCAATAAAAAAGAATGGAATACTAATATGCACAACAACAAGGGCAAATTTTATTTTATTTTTAAAGATTTTATTTATTTTTAGAGAGTGGGGAAGAGAGGGAGAGAGAGGAACGTAGATGAGAGAGAAGCATGCATTGGTTGCCTCTCATCCATGTGCCTCGATCCTGCAACCCAGGCATGTGCCCTGACCAGGAATCTAACCGGTGACCCTTCGTTTTGTGAGACAACACCCAACCAACTGAGCCACATGGATCAGGGCAAAAAGGGCAAATTTTAAATACATTATGCTAAGTATAAGAAGGCAGACTCAAAAGGTTACATCCTGTATAATACCATTTATGTAACATTCTGGAAATAGTAAAAACCAAATGAATGAAAAACTCTAATCCTAAACCAAAATACCAATTTTTAAATCTCATATTGGGAGACAGAAGTTGCCAGTGACTAACATACTCTTATACCACTTTATGAAAGTTATCAGGAACTGAAAAGATTAAGTATTCCAGGTAAAGCGAGAATCAAAACAAAGAAAAATGGAGGAATATTTCATCCTATTCAGAGTGAAGCTTTATGAATGGAGCAGATTTTGATTGCCTAATTAACGCTCATTCCCCCACTTCTTTCTTCCTCAAAGCATCAGACTTAGGAAGGTACCCACCTTCCTCCACAAAGCCATATGCTTTACTAAACCAGTTATGTTTATATTACTTGGCAGGAACAGAATTGTGACTCAATTCAGACAGCTCAAGTTTGAAGGAGTCTCCCTAGGGACTCCTAGAAACATTTGCTTGTTTCCTTCTTAATTAAAAAAAGAAAAAGACTTGGCCCAAGAGATAATTAAGCTCTTCTTCCTCTAGATGTTATTGGATCTGAATGTGATGCTTGGAAGTACTGGAGCTATCTTGCTATCAGCTTAGGACACAGCTAAGATAAGGCAAAGTCAAGAGAGAACCAGAGCTGGAGCCCTATGGGAAAGGGCACAGGTCTTGCCATAACTTTTCTTATTAAAGCCAAATAAGTTGGGGTTTCCTGATACAACATTAACTTACTCCCTAAACAAGTTAATGCCTGTCCCACAACGCAGTATACCACTTTGGTGGCAGTAATACTGCATCTACCTGAAAGATGCCGGAAAAAAAAAAATTAGAGATTTTTTTAATCCTTTCTTTTAAAAAGATTTATTTATTTATTTTTAGAGAGGGGGTGGGGGGAGAAAGAGAGGGAGAGAAACATCAATGTGTGGTTGCCTCTTGCATACCCCCTACTAGAGACCTGGCCTGCAACCCAGACCTGGGCCCTAAACTGGGAATTGAACCAGTGACGCTTTGCTTCCTGGCCTGGCCTTGAATCCACTGAGCTACACCAGCCAGGGCATAATGGAGATATTTTTATTCTTTTGATTATTTTTTTATACTTGCTGAACACACCACTTTTCAAATTTTTGTTAGCTCATTCTTGTTTGGGTTCAAATTCCAGTCTCACTCCTTATATAGTGGACATTTCTAATTTTAATGTAGTCACATTTATTACTTTTTGCCTTAATAGTTGTGATTTTACCTCTTCCTTAAGAAATCTTTCCCTTTCTTTTTTTTTAAATTGTTGTTCAAGTAGTTTTCTGCCCTTTACTCCCATCCCAGCCCACCCCCCCAGCCCTCCCCACTTCCCTCCCGTCTCCACCCCTCCTTGTTATTGTCCATATGTCCTTTATACTTGTTCCTTCAAAAGCTTCCCCCCTTCCCCTGAAATTCCTTCCCCTCTCCCCTCTGGTGACTGTCAGCCTGTTCTCAATTTCAGTGTCTTTGGTTATATTTTGCTTGTTTGTTTGTTTTGTTGATTAGGTTCCTGTTAAAGGTGAGATCATATGGTATTTGTCTTTCACCTCCTGGCTTATTTCACTTAGCATAATGCTCTCCAGTTCCATCCATGCTGTCACAAAGGGTGGGAGCTCCTTCTTTCTTTCCGTTGCATAGAATTCCATTGTATAAATGTACCATAGTTTTTTTATCCATTCATTTAAAGATGGGCACCTAGGTTGCTTCCAGCACTTGTCTATTGTAAATTGTGCTGCTATGAACATTGGGGTGCATAGATTCTTTTGGATTGGTGTTTCAGGGTTCTTAGGATATAATCCTAGCAGTGGAATTGCTGGCTCAAAAGGCAGATCCACTTTTAGGATTCTGAGAAAATTCCAGTATGGAATTTTCAAATTCCATAGTGGAATTTTCAAATTCCATAGTGGAATTTTCTCAGAATTCCACTATTTTTCATAGTGTTTTCTATAATGGATGCACCAGTCTGCAATCCCACCAACAGTGCACTAGAGATCCCTTTTCTCCACAACCTCTCCAACATTTGTTGTTTTTTGATTTGGTTATGATGGCCGTTCTCACTGGTGTGAAGTGGTATCTCATTGTGCTTTTAATTTGCATCTCTCTGATGGCTAGTGATGTTGAGCATCTTTTCATGTGTCTCTGGACCCTTGGAGAAGTGTCTGTTCAAGTCCTTTGCCCATTTTTTAATAGGGTTGCTTGTCTTCTTAAGAGGGGAGTCATGTGAGTTCTTTATATATTTTGGAGATTAAACCCTTGTCTGAGGTATCATTGGCAAATATGTTTTTCCAGAAGCCTTTCTCTTTCTTGGTTAGGACTTTCCTGGTCCACAACATTAGGGCTTTCCATCAACATTGAGTTCTATGTCAACAGCGCCCCTTGGATCACCAAATGTAAGTCTCCTCAAGTTGAAGTCATTAGAGGTAAGCCCCTATATTCTCTTCTGAAAGTTGTAAAGTTTTGCTGTTCTTATTTAAGTCTTTAATAAATCTATAATTTATTTCTGTATATCATATGGAGTTTGGATCTAATGTATCTATGGCTCTAGGGTCATAGATATATTAGTCCATCTTTTCCTGCAATGATTTGTAATGTTACTGTTATCAGTGTCCACATATATTTGAGTCTGTTTCTGGATTCTTTATTTTGTACTCTATTTGTCTATGCCCCACCAACACCACACAGCCTCAGTTACTCTACCTTTATAATAATTCTAGATATCTAGTAGGGCAAAACTACCACCCCATTCTACTTCAAAAGTGTCTTGACTATTGTTGATCCTTTCTTTGGTCCTGAATTTAAAAATTGCATTATTAAAATCTCAAGAAACCCTGTGGGATTCTTACTGGAATTACTTTAAATTACACACACACACACGGCATCTTTATAATATTGTCTTTCCATATATGAACATAGATTTCTTCATTTAATACCTATCAATAAAATTTTATCATTTTCTTCATAAGACCTAGTACATTTTATTAAATCTATGCTTAGGTACTTTGCACTTCAGTTACTATTGTGAATGAGGTATTTAAAAATCTTTTTTATCCTCACTCAAGGACATTTTTTCATTGCTTTTAGAGAGAGAGGAAGGGGGAGAGAGAGAGGAAAGAGAGAGAGAGAGAGAGAGAGAGAGAGAGAGAGAGAGAGAGAGAGAAGCACGGATTGGCTTTCCTCTCACATGTGCCCCAGCTGGGGATTGAACCCACAACCCAGGCATGTGCCCTGACCAGGAATCAAACCCATGACCCTTTGGTCCATGGGATGACACTCCAACCAAGCTACACCAGCCAGGACAGGAATGAGATATTTTTTAAATTACAGTTTCAAACTATCTGCTGCTCTTGTTTAGGAATAGTTTTTAAATATGTATATTGGTTTCATATTCAGAAATGTACCTGAACTCGTATTGGTTCCAAAATTGGTCTGCTGGTTCTCTTAGATTTTCTATGTAAATAATCACATAGTCTACAATAATTTTGTTCTTTTAAAATTATTTTATATATTCTTTCTTGCCTTAGTGCTAAGGCAGGACTTCTATTATATTGTTAAATAGAAATAGTGATAGAGTTCATACTTATCTAGTTCTTGACTTTAAATGTTTTATTATTAATTATAATGCTGTTTACTATGTTTTTAGTAAATACTATTTATAGGTTAAAAAAGTTTCTTTCTCTCAGATTGTTAAAGAGTCTTTTGTTGTTTCGTTAAAAGCATATGGACTTGTTATCATTGATTTTTCTGTATCTCATCAAATAAATCAAATGGTTTCTCTTATTTAAATTGTTCTATCGTGCATTACATTTAAGGCTCTTTATATTATAAAAAATCCCTGCATTCCAGAGATAAATACAATTAAAAATAAATATATACATGTATGTATGTATGTGTAAGTGTGTAACTGGATTTCTAAATTTTGGTTTAGCTTAACATTTTTATTTCAGTAACCTTAAATAAGGCTGGGCGTTCATTTACTGTTTTGCTTGGTTTTGATATTAAGGTTATTGTAGCATCATAGAAGAAGCTTTTTTCCCCCCTTTGTTTCTTTCTCAGAAATAATTTGTATATATTTGGGATCATCTGTTTCTTAATTTTTTTCTCTTGTATCAATCACCTATAAAACCATCTCGGGGTGGTTGTTTGTGTGGTGGATTCAATTTCATTAATCATAAGTCTACTCATAGTTGAGTCAGTTTTGGTAAATTATATTCTTTCCAGGAAACTGACATTTATCTACTTCCTCATTCATTGGTGTAAAATTGTTCATAATATTCTTAGTTTTAAAATCACTGCTGTATCTGCTATCTCCCTTTCTTCATTCTTAATATTGCCTTTTTCTTTTTCTTAATCTAATTAGCCAAAGGATTTAAATTTTACTTCATTATTTCAGAGAACCAGCTTTTGGTTTTTTAAGTCCTTTCTTTTGTATTTTGTTTTCTTTGATCAATTTCTGCATTTTCTCTTCAAATTTCTTTAGGTTTAACCTGATGTTCCTTTATTAACTTTTTTTTTAACTTCTCAATTGAGCTACTCATTTTCTAGTCTTTTCTAATATAAACATTTATGTTTACATATTTTTCCTTTAGATACTGTTAACACATCATTCCACAGATTCTGATATGTATTTCCATGACCATTCAGTTTTAAATATTTTTCACTTTCCATTTGTGCCTGTCAACTTCCCTTTGCCCTTCCAGATCTACTCATTTCCTCTTTGCTCTATTGACGTAGTCTGTACAGTTCCACAGGTTGACTGTACAGACTATGTCAACAGGCTACTGTGCCCTCTATCTTCTGGTTGGGTTCTGCCAGTGGGGATTTCCGACAGAAAATGACAGAGAAGAAGAGCAAGGTCAGAGTATTTATTTCTTTGGTCTCTTCTCTGGGAGATTGCTCAAACTGATTACATCCCGACAGAAGGTCTGCTTCTTAAAAAATGGCCTTAACATTCTTCCAATTTTGGGATTGTAGTAACTCCTCTCTCCTTGTCCCTTTGAACCTAGAGGTTGTGACTATCCTACTACTACTAGTCACAAATCCTCCACTGTTCCTTGATTCCCATGTTTCTCTCCCACACCTTTAAAATTTGTTCCTTTATACATCATTTGAGTGATTATTATTACTTGTTGGTACTTGGAATGATACACTGTTTTTATTTTGTTTTTGGTCCATTAGTTTAGAAGTTTGTTTTCAACTTTCCAAGTCATGTATGAGTTTTTAGAAGTTATTCTTTTTAAACTAATTTCACTGATCTTTATTTTGAGAGTATGCTCTATATTATAATGATTCTTTGACATTTGTAGAGACTTGCTTTAAGGTCAATTTTTATTTTGTTCCACATGTGCTTAAATAAAATGAGTATTTTCTATATTCTTACTACTTTTGCCTGAAAGAAGGGGGTTGTATAATTGTGTATCTGTCAAATTTCTTCTTTAAAACATTACTTTTTAAAATATATATTCTTGAAACTATGTTGTCAAATATATACAGGTTTACAATTATTTCATCTTCTTGGTAATTTGTTCTTTTTGTCATTATATATTGACCCTCTTTATCGCTAATGATACATTTTGTTTTAAAGTCTATTTTGTCTAGCCCTGATCAGTGTGGCTCATTTGGTTGGGTGTCATCCCGCCAAGCAAAAGGTCACTGGTTTGATTCCCCAGTTAGGGCACATGCCTGGGTTGCAGGTCCAGTCCCAGTTGGGGCATGTAAGAGAGGCAACTGATCAATGTTTCTCTCCCTTCTCCTCTCTCTAAAAATAAATAAATAAAATAGGTTTTTTTTTTTTTTAAATAAGGTCTATTTTGTCTGAAAGTTACTCCAGCTTTAATTTCTTTAATACAACCTCTATATATCTTTTTTACTTTTCCCTTCAACTTTTCCTTATCCTTATGTTTAGGTATATCTTGTGTCAACAGCATACAGATGGACTTTTAAAACTATGCAATCTAATTATCTCTTCTTTTAAACAAAAGAAATAGTGCCATTTTAAATTACAAGTACAATGTCTTGGCCAGTGTGGCTTGGTGGATTGGGTGCCAGCCTGCAAACCAAAGGGTCACCAATTCGATTCCCAGTCAGGGCACATGCCTGGGTTGCCGGCCAAGATTGCAGGGGGGGCAGGGGGTGCTCCAAAGGCAATGACACATGGATGTTTCTTCTCTCCCACTTTCTCCCTCCCTTCCCCTTTCTTTAAAAATAAATAAATAAAATATTTAAATTAATTAATTAATTAATTAATTAATTACAAGTACCTTTATCTAGGGTTCAAGGTACAGTCATCCCTCAGTATGTACAGGCTTCAGAATTCGTCAAACCCTGTAGTCATTGCATTTTGACAAGAAAAAATTTGTTTCAGCCCTGGCTGGTGTAGCTCAGTGGATTGAGCACAGGCCTGTGAACCAAGGGATCACAGTTCGATTCCCAGTCAGGGCACATGCCTGGGTTGCAGGCCGGTTCCTGGCAGGGGATGCATAAGAGGCAACCATACTCTCCCTCTCTCCTTCCCTTCCCCTCTAAAGATAAATAAATAAAGTGTTTTAAAAAATTAAAAAAAAATTGTTTCAGCACTCAGCGCTTGCTTGGTACTCATCAGTTTCAGCACTAGTCATGTTAATGACAAGTACCAGGGTACCTCTGTATTTGGATTCCAGGCTCTATCCTCTCGTTGTATGACCTTAAACAACTCTAACTCGCTGAATCTCAGAAGAGTCATATAGCAAAATACAAATGTTTAATCAGATTATCTTAAATACCCCTTCTAGCTCATCCACTCTGTCATTCCATTAAATTACAGTAATATGTTACAAACTGTTTTGAGACAGAGAATCTTAAAACCAGAAATAGAATTACAAACAAAATCCTAGAATAAATTAGTGAAATAATTCAAATAGTAACTAATGTTTAGTCTTGGGATGTTTGTTCTTTGTCATCTAAAACTTCAATTTTCCATTAAAAAAGTATAAAAATAAATAAAACTTTAATTTTTCAGTATTCAAAGTATAATTTTTTTTATTTGAATTTATTTTCTGATAATAATCCATGTTTTTTTTTTAATGTATTTTCCATGATCTAGGGTAGGGCATGTATTTAAATATATTTCTTTGTGATTCTAAAGCCTTCTATGTATTTTTACTAATCCTAAAATTTTTTTCATGGTTTTATTATTAATTTCTAGTCTCACTTTCTTTTAGCTTATTTTTTAATTTCTAAAAAAAAGTCCAGAGTTGCAGATGCCACAGTCTTTATCATTTTTTACAAGATTAATCTAAGAATCATATCACTATATTTTTAAATTTCAAGACTTTGGAAATAAACCTACAAGTCTTGTTCTTAGTTTATCCATTTAATATAAGTGCAGCGATAACTACATCTAGTTTTTGTAGTCTGTAGTATACTACCATTTTATTTGGAGCCTGATTTTGCATGGTTGGCTATAGTAACACAGTTTGTGGGATTAAAGCCTTTAGGAAGGAAGAGATTACACTGCTTTTTGCTCTCATTTTCCCCTCTTTTTGCATCTCTGTGTCAACGTGAACCAGCTTCCCAAATCCATGACTGGTCTCTGGGATTCCTAAACCCACTGCAGCCACCTGAAAGTTGGTGCCAGGATCTACCTTTGTCATCTAACTGACAATGCTCTTGATCAAGCTTCTGCTTTCTTATATACCAATTATATCTTTCTGAAACTACTTACCCTAGTTACCTTGATTTGATTTGGTTATCTCTTTTTCACCCCCACAGCACATTTACAGACTCTTAAGATAAATCCAGATGACTTATCCCATCTTTTATTGTGCCATTTTCCTGTGCAAATGCAAAATATGTGGGTGGGGGTGGGAGGCTAGAATCTAAATTGAGTCTCTTTAACTTTATTCTCAAGGTGGGGGATCATCAGATCTGAGTGTACCCCATAACTGTTTTTTAAAATGTTTAAAATTAAAATAAAATTTAAAAAAATTAAAATATTTCAAACTATGTAAGTAAAATACTAATATTACATTTGCTTAAAAATAAAGGATAAAAACAAATGGGACTTCATCAAAATAAAAAGCTTCTGCACAGCTAAAGAAAACATCAGCAAAATGAAAAGGGAACCAACTGTAGGGGAAAATATATTTGCCAATAATACCTTGGACAAGGGTTTCATCTCCAAAATATATAAAGAATTCACACAACTCCACTCCATGAAAACAAACAACTCAATTAAAAAATGGACAAAGGACTCAAACAGACACTTCTCCAAAGAGGATGTCAGAGAACCCAGAGACATATGAATGGATGCTCAGCATCACTAGCCATCAGAGAGATGCACATTAAAACCACAATGAGATACCACCTCACACTGGTCAGAATGGCCATCATAACCAACAAACAATCAACAAACAATAAGTGCTAGAGAGGTTGTGGAGAAAAGAGAACCCTGGTACACTGTGGGTAAGAATGCAGACTGTACAGCCACTGTAGAAAACAGTATGCAATTTCCTCAGAAAACTAAAAATGGAACTGCCTTTTGACCCAGCAATTTCACTGCTGGAATTATAGAACCCTGAAACACCAATCCAAAAGAACCTATGCACCCCAGTATTCATAGCAGCACAATTTACAATAGCCAAGTGTTGGAAGCAACCTAAGTGCCCACCAGTAAATGAGTAGATAAAAAAAACTATGGTATATTTACACAGTGGAATACTATGCAGCAGAAAGAAGGAGCACCTACCCTTTGAAACAGCATGGATGGAACTGGAGAGCATTATGCTATGAGAAATAAGCCAGATGGTAAAAGACAAATACCATATGATCTCACCTTTAAGTGGAACCTAATCAACAAAACAAACAAGCAAGCAAAATATAACCAGAGACATTGAAATAAAGAGCAAACTGACAGTGACCAGAGGGGAGGTGGGAGGGGATAATGGGGGTAGGGCAAGGGGAAGAGTGAAGGGTCATCAAGGAACATATATAAAGGACACATGGCAAAGCTAAAGTGGGTAGAAAAAATTATGTAAGTAAAATACTAATATTAACTTTGCTTACAAATAAAGGATAACTAATCAACAAAACAAAAAAACAAGCAAAATATAACCAAAGACACAAATTGAGAACAGGCTGACAGTCACCAGAGGGGAGAGGGGAGGGAATTTCAGGGGAAAAGGGGAAGGGTTTACAGGAACAAGTATAAAGGACACATGGACAAAAACTAGGGGGGGGTGGAAATGGGTGGGAGGTTGGGAGGGCCGGGGCAGTGGGCTGGAATGGGTATAAAAGACAGAAAACTACAGGAACAACAATTAAAATAAGATTAAAAAAAACTAACAAAAAATAAAAAATAAAGGATAAAATGCCCCTCAAAGTTCCCTTTCACCATCCTCCTATAGCCTTCCTTTCTAGGGTTATCCATTATCGTTTTGAAGACACCTTTTCAGTACCGTTTCTATACATTTCTCTCCTTTACTGTATATACATATACACGTTTTCTTTATACATAAATGGCACCTCCTCAGGTTTTGTGAGTGAGAAAACTAAGTGAAATCTTGAGGGGAGGCATATTCGGACAAATTTACTGAAAGAAAGTGAATTAAACAACAGTTTATTAAAGCCTACCATGTGTCACATTCTGCACCCAGTGCTTTATTGGCACGAAGGATTCTGGTATTTTCCTTTTGTTGGATGGGTTGCCACACTAGGTTATCTAACAATTAGTTTAGAGATTGGGAAGCAGGTGCGTTAGTCCCTTTGGTGCAACTATGCAGAATTTGGTGCAACTATGTAGTATTTTGATGGGAGTTACAGGAAACCTAACAGCTGCAAAAAGAAAAAAAAAAACTATCGGCGGCAGTTGGGTCTGTGAAACTTAAACGTGAAGATCCGACTACCTACCCAGCCCGATTTCCTTTGGAAATCGGAAACCGAATGGCATTAGAGCCTGGAGCGCAGGGTACCAAAGGTTGCAAAGAAGGATGCGGCCGCAGGGAGCAGCGGAACAGCCAACCAGGTAAAACCGCTCTCAGACCGCTCTAGAAGCACGCATGCGCAAATCGTCGCGGGGGGGCGGGGCGTGAGGGGCGGGGCTTGGGGTCAATGAGCCTGCGCAAACCGCGCGGCGAGGTGGGGGAGGGTGGTCCGTGTGTATCTGTGTTGTTGTTCGGCGGCGGCGGCGGCGGCGGTAAGATGGCTGCCCACGGCGGCTCCGCGGCGTCCTCGGCGCTGAAGGGGTTAATTCAGCAGTTCACCGCCATCACCGGTAAGAGACGCGGTTACCGGAAGGTGGAGAGTGGGGTCTAGAGCGGGCAGCCGGTCTGCCCCAGGCCTCCCTTTACCTTCATGCATTACTCCCTCGGGCTTTACCCACAGCTCCCGTCCTCTCTCCTGAGGAAGAGGCGACGACGGCGTCGGGTGTCCGGGTTCAGGCGGCAGACTGCACCCCCCCGCGCACCCCAAACCCTGGTTCTCGGTCTCCTTGTAGTGTGGAGGGACACCCTCCACCTCCTGTCAGTCCAGATCCAGCCCGAGCCCATTCGCGCCCGCCGGCCCAGGGACCTGGGGGCGGGTGAGGTGGGGGGGCCGCACCCAGGCCACCGCCCTCCTTCATCATCTCTTCTCCGTGCATCGATGGGGTGCAGTGCATCCCCTCACTACCTTCTTCCTATCTTCCTCGGCCTTGGCATTCTTCCCCTGTCCCTGGCCCGCCCTTCCCTTTTCTGGGCCCCTCGAAGCCTTCGCAGTGGCCCTGGCGTGTTCGGGCCCTCCCGCCTTAACCGCGAGGCTGGTGGGTTCGGCAGCGCTTCGACGGATCCCGCGGGATAGGCCGCCAGAAATGGGGGGAGGGGTGTTGAGGAGTACTTTCAAGACTGAGGTTTTAAGAGAAGAATTACGGGGACCCCCCCCCCCCATCTTAGTAGGGAAGGCCTGGAAGAATCCTGGGTGGCGTGTCCCACCTCCCCATAATAAAATCATAGACTGAGACCATGGCGGCGGGGCCTCCTGCTGATAACATCGGGATGGCGGCAGAAACTTCTTGAGAGAAAACCAGTTTCTGGATGTCATATCCTCCAAACCCTCGGTTTTTCTTTTTCTTTGGACTTCTGCGAAGGGCACATGCAGAACCTCTAACCGTCTGGAGGAAAGGCCCTAAGCCATTCTGTGAATTCTCTGACTTGTTTCTCTCTGATGGTGCTGAACTTTTTTTTGCATGAGTTATTAGAGGGCGGAGCAAATGATGTTCTCTGTGGAGTGATTTGAGAGAAGTGTACTCCATGTGCCGAGTGTAATTTTGCCGTTCTAGTTTGTCATTTTGGAAGGAGGTCAGAATGTTAGTTCTCTCCCTTAGCGAACCTATACCCTATCTGGTAATTTGTTAGATGCAGACAACAACAGTTCCAGTTAATGTACGTAGTATTTGTCGTGCAAGATCTGGTTAAGTAAAATTTTGCATTGTTTTAACTACTGCAGGTTATATGAATGTTTTATAATTAAAGCTAGTTTTATTTTTTTGTGCTACAATAATAGCTAGATGTTTGGTGCATTAGCTTCTGGGCATGAAACACCACATCAAAGTTGGTAAAGGAAAATTTGTAATTAAATTGGGTTGAGGAGTGGAATAACTTTTCTTAATATTTTTAAACTTTGGCGATTGGATTGTTATGTTAAAGATGTAATGCATTTCCCAATAGCTAAGCAGATTACTGTTACTGGAAAAATTAGAAAATTCTTGTGTATGTAAGTTAATAATATTCATTATGTTTATATAGAATAATCTGTAATGAATCAGATATTGAATATTATTAATCACTTTTATTGAGGTTTTTTGGAGGTAGGTTAAGATGCCACCAGTTTAATTTCAGTTTTTGTGCTAACTACCACCCCTTCAGCAACTCAGATTGTTTTAACCTCACATTATTTCTTCTGGCACAACATTTTTATTAGATATAGACAAAACCCAGAATCTGGTGAGATAGAATTTTGCTTTAATTCTGCTAGCCTACATGACTTATTTCTTGGTCACAGGCCTATTTCTTTTCTTTTCTTTTTTTTTTTTTAACATTTTATTTATTTATCTTTAGAGGGGAAGGGAAAGAAAGAGGGAGAGAGGGAGAGAAATGTCAATGTATGGTTGCCTCTTCTGCATCCCTTACCAGGAGCTGGCCCGTAATCCAGGCATATGCCCTGACTGGGAATCAAACTGTGATCCCTTGGTTCACAGGCCCGCGCTCAATCCACTGAGCTACACCAGCGAGGGCTATTTCTGAATCAAGTTGGAGACCCTCAATAGACCATGGTATTTGAAAGTCTGCAAAAGGGAAAATACTGTAGATTGTTCTTAATGTATTATGAATTCCTATTAATAATTTTTGGGATTTTTTTAACAAGAAGTGATTAACTATTAAAAACATGATAGGCCTCATTAGTCTTTTTCATTTATCCTAAAAATAAAATATGGGGTTGTGTCCACATATGTTAAATTGTAGTATTTATGATAAAAGTGTATTCGATATTTACTTATTCATTGTTTGGATGAATTAAACTGACCTGAAGAGCTTATGCTCTGATTTCAGAACATTTTACTTACCTGGATTTTACTTATCTGGAGGCTCAGCGTTCTGGTAAAGGCAATGCATTTTTTAAAATGTGAGTCCTAACTTTTTTTGTGGCATTTAGAAATAGAATAGAAAATTAAAAGAGTTTTAAGTCTTCTTACTAAATGGAACAGATCCCTATATGATATATGAGTGTGAAGTAATGACTGATTCTTAAAAAATTATTAAAAAGCTACCACAACATGAAATACTTTTTTAAAATTCTCACTGGAGGATATGTTTATTGACTTGAGGAGGGTTGTAGAGTAGAGAGAGGGAGGAAGAGGAAGAGAGAAAGAAACACTGATCTGAGAGACATTGATCAGTTGCCTCCTGCAAGCTCCCTAGTGGAGATCAAACCCAGGACCTGGATGTGTGCCCTTACAGGGGATAGAACCTGCAATCTTTGGAGGATTGGTGGCCAGTTCTCCAGCCAAACGAATCACCTGGCCAGGGCATGTAATACTTCTGAAAAAAGGAAAAACTAATCCATTCTCATAACAATTATATATATTTTATACTCACCTGAGGACATTTTCTTTTTCATTGCTTTTAGAGAGAGAGGAAGGGAGAGAGAAACATCTATGAGAGAGAGAAGCATCGACTGCTTGCCTCCCACACATGCACAGACGGGCATCAAGATCATAGCGCCCTGACTGGGGATCAAACCTGCAACCCAGGCATGCACCCCAACAGGAATTGAACTTGCAACCTTTTGGTTATGGGATGATGCTCCAACCAGCTGAGCCACACTGGCCAGGGCCACAACAATATTTTTTATTTTATATTTTCCAATTCTTGTTATATATTTTTATTTTTTAAATACATGTGGATCATAGTATACATAATTTAGAATTCCAGATTTTTTTTTTAATATTTGTGGGTTTTTTTCCTTTTTTATTGTAGAATTCTGAAATTTTAAGTTGACATTATGTCAGAAATATTTTTTCCATGCTGAAACTCTTTGATAAGCAGGTAAACAAAGGGAAATGATGTTTTTTTGAAGTAATCACATTGAGAAGTTATATACTTTTACCATGGATGCTGTTAGAATCATTTGAAGTTGCATTGAAAACCAGTTCTGTTACTACTACATTATATGTTACTATTTGATCCCCCTTGATGTTCATCATACATGGCCTTGAAAGACTGCTGATAATACAATATACGGATCCTGTATCATAGAAATGTAAATTTGAGAAGCTGTATGACTTATTAACCAATGTCACTCCAATAAATTTAATTTTTTAAAAATCAAAAGTCATAAAAAAAGGTCATATCAATTCCCAAAATATGAAGAAAGAATATGCTGCTGGGTCTGAAGGTAATTCCATAAGTACAATTTAAAAAAGTGTTTAAAACTATGGCATTACCCATAAATAGCAACTTGGGCTGACATCTAGTCATACATATACAAAATGCACAGATGTAATCAGAATAATTATTGAGATAAGAGGTACATAGACACTAGAATTGGTAAAAATAAATAGTCATTCAGAAGGTAAGGACAAAACATGAGGGAATAGAGAGTGCTCTGAGAAGACAAGAGCTTGCTAATATAAGATTCTAAAGCTTTGTGCAGAGAAGGCATTCATATACTTAATGAGAGTATAGAACTTCAGTTGTAAAAGAGACCTTAGTTTAATATTTCTCTAAAGTTGTTAAATGAATGCATATTTGTTATAGAAATTAGAAACTGGTGTGTGTGGTGTTTGTTTTTTTTGGCTGATTTCCATTCATAGTCATTTTTTATAATATATTTCTCTTGGGTTACTTTAAAATATGTTCAAGTTCTGTGTCAGGAAAGGTGGTTGCAAGTGTCTGGGTATCAAAAGAAAACTCTTGGAATTTTAAGGACTATTTCAAAAGGTGATGGTGTTTGAACAGAAATTTAGGGAGGTGGTAATTTTTTTTTTTAGTTTGAATGGAATCTTAATAATGCATTCAGTATTTATTGATAGATTGCTATGTGCCAGGTATTGTTCAGATCCAGGGGATAATGCCATAAGCAGGACAGGGTGTATATCCTCAAAAGCTTGAAGTTTAAGGTGAATACAGCACATATATCAATATTGTAATAGGGTGGGAAGATGTATTATGGAGGTCAAGAAAGGCTTCTCAGAAGAAATAATTTCTTAGCTAAAACCTAGAGGAGAAATGTTTCTAGCAGAAGGGACATGTGTGAAGGCCTGGAGGAAGTAGGGACAGACATACCCATACAGAGACAAGAAAGCAAAGACAGTAGGTTTAGGGAATTGATAATTTCAAATGAACAGAGCATAGTTAGTGGGAGATGCAATAAATAGAGCTGAATAGATATAATTGAGTGTCAGATTAGGAAGGGCCTTGTAACTCATGTTAAAAAAAATCTTGAGTTTATTCTGAATGTAGTGGGAATCAGTGAAGTTTTAATTAGAGAAGTGATGTTCGGTAATCAGATTCGGATTTTTTAGAAGAAGCTACTTGGCCATGGTGGAGAAGAGGCAGACATAGTGATCAATAGAAGACTATTGTATTAGTCCAGGAAAGACACCTGGTGTCCTGAAATAAGACAGTGGCAGAGAAGTGGGCTCTGAAACATGGGAAGAAGTTAGAGGAGTCAGAACCAAGCTTAGGATTCTGTTCTGGACATCTAGGTACATAATGCTGCTATTTGTGAAGGTGTGCGTTAGTAGAAGTTTGGGTGGGGAGATGATTAATTCCGTGTTAGATTAGTTCTTGCCTGTGGGACTTCTAATTGGAACTGTTCGATAAGCAAATAAATATTTGGGTCTGGAAGGAGGAGTGACATCTGAGGAGTCACTTCATATTGGTGGCTGTTGAAACTTTAAAAGTGGATGACAGCTTGCCAGGGGAGAGTGTCGTTTGAGAAAATACTAGGCTCCAGAACGCAAAGCTGCAGGAACACTAACATCTGACAGACTGCAAAGATAAACCAAAGATGAAGAAGGACACCCAGGACAGAGTGGTGGTACTTCCAGCATCAGCAGTATGGAACTACCTCAAATATATAGGCACTTTAGGAAGCCAGAAATCATTGGATATTCATATATGTGGAGGGTTTTTTTGGGGGGGCGGTTAGAGCTTGATGGTTTCTTAGAAATCATTATGACTCATTTTTTGAGTTAATCAAATGAGAAATTAAAGGCCCAGAGAAGAAAAGTGACTTAGGTTAGTCCTTCTCAACTTTATATGTAGGAAAGGACCTTTAAAAAAAAATTCAAGGCCCTGCCTGGGTAGCTCAGTCAGAGCATTGTCCTGCTACACCAAAGTTTTGGGTTTGATCCCAGGTCAGGGCACATACAGTAATGAACCAGTGAATGCGTAAATAAGTGGAACAAATCAGTGTTTCTTTTTCTCTCTCCCTTCCTCTCTTTCTAAAAACCAATTGATAAAAATTTTTTAAACATTCAATCTTCATATACCAAAACTTTCATAAAAAACAATTAAAATTAATTGCTTGAAAATGAAATAAAAAAAACAATATAAATATAAGCTCAAATCTTTAAAAAATATGGTATAATGTACATACAATAAAATCTACTCTTTTTAGTGTATACTTACAAGTTTTGATAAGCATGTACAATCATGTAACCACAAGATTTACAACAGTTCTGTCATTCTCAAAAAATTCCTCCTACCCCTTTTTAGTCAGTTCCTCTCCCCACCTATAGCCTAATCTTTCGGTCTATTAAATTTTTCTTTTCCAGATATGATATAAATGAAACACAGTATCTAATCTTTTGAGTCTGATTTCTTTCACTTAGCATACTGTATTTGAAATTCATTCATGTTGTTGTGGTATTGTGGTATGAGTAGTTCTTTTTATTGGTGAATAGTATACCATGTTTGTTTATCCGTTCATTAAATGATTGGCTAATTGTGTTGTTTTCAGTTTGGGGAATTAAAAATAAAGCTGCTAAAAACATTAGTGTATAAGCCTGTTTTGTCTCCCTTTGGATAAGTAAATATGAATGGGATTATTGGATCATATGATAGGTGTATAACTAAGAACTTGCAGTCACTACTCCTATTTTGCATTCCCATCAACAATGTATGAGAATTCCAGTTGCTTGTTTGGTATTTTAAATTTTTTTGTGACCACTTTAATAGGTGTATAATGGTATGGCACGTTGTGGTTTTAATTTGCATTTCCATAGTGATTAATGATATTGGTCATTTTTTCATATAATTTGCCATCCATAAATCTTTCAAGCCTCAACTTTTTATTATTATATTCAACAGACATAAAGTTACTCTGTCATATTGTTGTAAATGTTTCTAAATTCTTACACTGGAATTTCTGTTTTTATCTTGTCATGGGCTAATAATGGATAGCTGTTCTGCACTGGTCTAAGGTGGAACAGGGACTAGAACACTAGTGTCTACTCCCAGGCCCATGCATTTTCCTACATGTTACTACTAAGCTCTCTATAGGCTCCTTTTGTTGATCTAACAAAAATTAGCTTTAACTAGTCATTTCATTCCCCTAAACTAATTATTTCATTCCTTTGGTACTTAATAAATTTAGTTTTCTATATACATGGTTTTGTTTTAATGTTTTCTATTTTGGATGCTTAACAACTCCAGAATGGGAGACTGATGAGAAGGTTAAACTTTCACCTTATCTCTTAAAACTCTCACCCATTCCCATTTCTTTAATGGGCAGTCTAGTTTACTGTGTTATCATTTCTGGGGGAAATGTAGGGATACAAAAAAGTAACATCTTTGTGTCCCTATCATTTCTGCGCTCTAGCCCTCTGGGTCAAGAAGGGTTCTGTAGAGGGATTTTCCTTCCTTCCTTCCTCCCTCCCTCTGCCATACTTTGGTTCCTTGATAGTAGGTGAAGAGACTACCCTTTTGCTATTCAAAGTAGTGTAGAAACTAGGCATAAGGTACTACTAAATATTGGTTCTTCCTTCCAGTTCTGATGGAGACATGGACTTTATTATAGGTTTTGGGCTATCTTTGCAGTTTGATCACCAGTCAGGGGACATAGAAGAATCAACCAAACAAGTGGAACAACAAATCAGTGTCTCTCTTTCTCCATGTCTCTGTCTCTGTCTGTCTCTCTCTGTGTCTGTCTGTCTCTCTCTCTTTCCATCCCTTCCTCCCTCCCTCTCCTCTTTCTCTCAAATCAGTAAATAAAAATAAAAACACTAATGTCTAATGTGATGGTATCAGGACGTGTGGGGGCCTTTGGAAGGTGATTAGGTCATGAGGATAGAGCTCACATGAGCTCTATTTCAGTGTCCTTAAAAAAGAGCACCCAGAGAGTTCTCTTGTCCCTCCTGCCATGTGAGAACACACTGAGAAGATGGCTGTCCCTGAAGCAGGAAGGGACCTGTACCATACACCAATTCTGCTGGAGCCTTTATCTTGGACTCCCCAGCCTCCAGAACTGTGAAAAATATATGTTTGATGTCTAAACTACCCAGTGTATGGTATTTTTATTATAGCAGCCTGAACAAACTAAGAACATTGGGTTAGATTAAGCTATCCTGTTGCTACCTACAATATTGGGACCTTAAAATAAGCCCATTTAAGGAAGTTTTTGGGTAGTTTAAATCTGCAAACTTGTTTTATTAGCCCCCACCCCTTAGAAAGATATATTCTTTATTCTGAATCTAATAAGAGAGAAGTTCAGATTTTTTCAGCTGACCCATCAGAAATTGTTATTACCTCTTAGGATATAGATGAAACTTGTAACTATCATTGTTCCTTCCCCCTATACCATTTAGACTTCCTTTTCCTCTGTACTGTCAGCTAACCTTCACTTCCTCATATTCCTCTGTTTAGCTCAGTGGGAGTGTTATTGATCTTTTCACTAGGACACTTTTTGTTGTATAGGACTGTTCCATCCATTGCAGAAGACTTTGCACTTACGTTAATTTTCTGTGGCTGCTGTAACAATCTCCATGACTTAACACACATTCACTCATAGTTCTGGTGGCCAGAAGTCTATAATGAGGACATGTGCAGTCTTTGGGGGAGGGGGATCAGTTTTCAAACTAAAACGGCACCCCCAGCTTCTTTCCACTGAGTGCCAGTAGTACCCCCATCCCTAATTCATGAAACACCAAAAATGGTCTTTCATGTTACTAAATGTCTCTACTTCTGGACCTTAAGAACCATTGGTACTTTTAATTATCTTTCAGTTATCTTCTGTTTCTAAAACGACACACTAGGTGATGCAAGTGAATATACTTAAGAATGACTGATTAAACAAGTACAGATGGCTCAGATAATTTGCCATTATATAAGAAAGTTAATAGTGTACTTTGCTTCTTGGGCCCCTCTCTAAAACTGTCTTCTCCAGTCTTGCTATGATTTAGCATGTACTTCCCTTTCAAGCAATCTTCATTGGTAGATTGTCCCCTTCCCCCCGTTTGAAAGCTCTTATAGGTCACCATCCTGAAAGCTCCAGTGTTGGAGTATACATCTCTCTGCTAGAACAAACTACCAGAGTAGTCTGCCTATAGAAACGTTTTCACTTTGAGAATCTGCTGGGTAGGTAAGTACATTAAAATGGTGGAGTACAATAGACACTGAACTTTTAGACTACTATTTAAGAAGTATAATAATACAGCACAGTACATAACTGGACATGGTGTAAAAATATTAGGGAAGCAATGAAAACCTCAGGTTTTATGAGAAATAATAATATGAATCTTGAAATTGTTCATCAAATTATTGTTGGTTTTCCCCAAGAGTTTGTATTTAATTACCCAACATAAAGTTGGTTATTGTGGTATGTGAGCTCCTCCTTCCCTTTGTTGACCTTAAAAATAAAAGTTTTTTACCACCAAATACCAATTTATTTGGGAACAGCAAAGAATTGCAATTTGGGACAAGCAAGTTATAGCAAAAGCCACAGGCAAGTCCAACAAACAAAGGAGAGGAAAGTTATGGAGAAAAAGGAGAAAGATGGGAGGGTCGTTTTGAAAGTCCATTGGCGAAAACAATAAATAATAGTTCAGGGAGATGACAGTTCAAGGACATGAAGATTTTTCATTCCTTGAATGAAGAGTTGCTGTGATAATGGATTTCTTGTAGGAGATGCAATGTACATCTTTTCTTGTTGGGCCTATAATTCATTTTTTCATGTTGAAAATTTTTTTTGTTGGGGTCTGTAATTGAATTTTTCCTGTAATTGACATGGAGTGGTACTGTGTGAGAGCTCCCTATTCTGGCCTCCCAATTCCATTTTAGTGAGGTTTCCCTTTATTAATTTTTATACCCTCAAAAAGTTTGTATTCTTGAGATTACATTTCTTTTTTTTTTTTTAATTTTTATTTACTTTTAGTGAGAGGGTTAGGGAGTAAGAGAGGGAGAGAAAAACATCAGTGTGTGAGGGAAACGTCAACTGCACACCAATAGCATATTAATAGCACACCCCCAACTAGGGACCTGGCCCACAATTTAATTTAATATACCATATGTAGCCTCTTTAAAGGAAAAAGGCAATCCTGGTCCTATGTAAATTAAATTACCATTTACTAGGTCTGTCCAGAAAGTATCCAGCTATATAATATGAAAAATAGAGACATTTCTTGAAGAAGATAAACAATATGAGAAACATTGTACATAGGACAGTGACGCCTCAGCCCTCTTCAAATTAGGCACCTTGGGACCCACACAGTTCTCCCAGTTGCCATCAGCTGTATGTCATATTTTCCTGCATGTGCTCAATGCTCTAAAATCTCTTCCCTTTCAAAGGTAATTTTAGTTTTGAGAAAAGCCGGAAATCACAGAGTGCCAAATCTGGGCTGTAGTGGGGGCTGAGTCACCTGGGTGATTTGATGTGTTGCCAAAAAACTATGCACAAGATGTAATGCATGAGCAGGTACATTATCATGATGAAGCTGCTAATCACCAGTTGCCCGTAGCTGCGGCCTTCTGAATCATCCAAATAGTTTCCGTGGAGGAATGTTTAAGCTTAATGCAAAATTGAATGCAGATTTGTTGCTTTACTTGCTCAGTCATTTTGAATGTAATGGCCACACAGTACACATGCTCACTCAATGGTGTCTACTACCCCCACTGACTATTGCAGTGAAGTTGTCATTATTCATGCACATGTATTCCAGTCCACTTTCCTTGGCTGCCAGGTTACATTGATGTCGTGCAAACCGTCCTTGTTATATTAACAATGGTTGGACTTTTTCTGGACTTGTATACCCAGATATAAGGCAAACCCTAAATAAAAGGCAATTCTTTATTTGTCCAATTCCCCAGAAAAGATTTTTTGCCCAACACAAATATGTAAATTTTCTAGAGATTTAAGTGAAATGCACCAATGTGTTTTTTGAAGTTTTTTTATTGATTTAATATTAAATCATAATAGTGTATATTAATGACTTTCTATTCATATTTCATGAAATAATTTTGTTCACTAGCATCATAGGTGTATGTCTTTGTCAGATATCTGACAAAGCTATAGCTCCTGTGTCATTTGACGCTTTTTTAGAGCATGTGATACTTGTTTTACATTGAGAAATAGCACTTCTAAAATTTGTATGAGATTCTCTTGTTGGAAATTTTATCTTAACTTCATTTATCCTAAGTACCCATTTCCTCTTTGTGATTTTCATAGTATAACCATATTGCTTTATAAATGAAATTTAAAACATGAATATTGCACACAGTATAAAATTCAAAGGATATAGAAGAGTTGTTTTGACTGAAGCCTGGCCCTTCCCTGGTAGGCTGAAATACCATGAGGTACCTCTAAGTCAGTTTATTAAACATTGATCACATGCAAGCACACATGCTAGATATTGGGGATATCAAGGCAAAAACCAGGCCTTGTGTTAGAATTCATGGACATAGACAACAGTGTGGTGATTGTGGGGGGTGGGGTGAGATGGAAGAGAGGATAGGTGATGGAAAAAATTAATTAAAGTCAAATTAAATTAAATAACACTACTGGCCAAGATGGAGGCATAGGTAAACACACTGTGCCTCCTCGCACAACCAAAATAAGGACAACAACAATTTAGAAACAAAATAACCACCAATATTGACAGAAAATTGAACTGTATGGAAGTCTGACAACCAAGGAGTAAAAGTAGACACATTCATCCAGACCGGTAGGAGGGTCAGAGTCAGAGTCCGGTGGAGAGGGGTCACAGTTAAAAAAAAAAAAAAAGGCAGTGGCTGGTAAACCCCGGGTGTGCAAAGCAGTAGCTGGAAGACCCCAGGCACACATGGTGGCAGCGGGTGAACCCGGCAAGGCAGCAGATTGTGGAGGGGCGCAGTGCGCAAGGTGGCTTGCTGAACCAGGCGGTCCCACATTTGCATGCAGATAAACCAGGCAAAACTGGGCAGTGAGACAGACTGTGCAACCCAGGGTCCCAGCGTGGGGAAATAAAGCCTCAAAACACCTATTGAAAACACCTATGGAGGTTGAGGTGCCAGGAGAGATTCCCAGCCTCGCAGGAGAGTTCGTTGGAGAGACCACAGGGTCCTAGAATGTATACAAGCACACCCATACAGGGATCATCACCAGAAGGGCCCAGTTTGCTTGGGGGAAGCTGCGGAAGTGACTGAAATCCAGCAGAGAGCGGAGCAGGCGCCATTGTTCCCTCTTGGACCCCTGCCCCACATACAATGTCACAACATAGCAACCTGGGTTCCCCTGCCCCAGCGAACACCTCAGGCTCCACCCCTCAATATGTAACAGGTGCGTCAAGACAAAACAATGGCCCAAATGAAAGAACAGATCAAAGCCCCAGAACAAATACAACTAAGCAACGAACAGATAGCTAACCTATCAGATGCATAGTTGAAAGCACTGCTGATCAGGATGCTCACAGAATTGGTTGAATTTGGTCGCAAATTAGAGGAACAAATGGAGGCTACACTAAGTGAAATAAAGGAAAATGTACAGGGAACCAATAGTGATGGGAAGGAAACTGGGACTCAAATCAACAGTGTGGACTATAAGGAAGAAAGAAACATCCAACCAGAAAAGAATGAAGAAACAAGAATTCAGAACAATGAGAGACTTAGGTACCTCCAGGACATCTTTAAATGTTCCAACATCCGAATTATAGGGGTCCCAGAAGGAGAAGAGGGAGAGCAAGAAGTGGAAAAGTTAGTTGAACAAATAATAAAGGAGAACTTCCCCAATCTGGCAAAGGGAATAGACTTCCAGGAAGTCCAGGAAGCTCAGAGAGTCCCAAAGAAGTTGGACCCAAGGAGGAACACACCAAGGCACATCATCATTACATTAGCCAAGGTTAAAATGAAGGAGAGAATTCTAGAAGCAGCAAGGGATAAGGGGACAGTCACCTACAAAGGAATTCCCATCAGGCTGTCAGCTGATTTCTCAAAAGAGACCTTCCAGGCAAGAAGTGGCTGGAAAGAAGTATTCCAAGTCATGAAAGTCAAGGACCTCCATCCAAGATTGCTCTATCCAGCAAAGCTTTCATTTAGAATGGAAAGGCAGATAAAGTGCTTCCCAGATAAGGTCAAGTTAAAGGAGTTCATCATCAACAAGCCCGTATTATGTGAAATGTTAAAGGGACTTATCTAAGAAAAAGAAGATAAAAACATAGTAAAATGACAGCAAACTCACAATTATTAACAACCACACCTAAAACAAAAAGAAAAACAAACTAAGCAAACCCCTAGAACAGGAAGAGAACCACAGAAATGGAGATCACATGGAAGTTTATCAACAGGGGAGTGGGAGGGGGAGAGAGGGGGAAAAGGTACAGAGAATAAGTAGCATAGAAGGTAGGTAGAAAATAGGGGGAGGGTAAGAATAGTATGGGAAGTGTAGAAGCTAAAAAACCTATAAGTATGACACATGGACATGAACTAAAAGTGGGGAATGTGGGTGGGAGGGGTGTACAGGGTGGTGGGGAGTGAAGGAGGGCAGTGGGACAACTATAATAGCATAATCAATAAAATATATTTAAAAAATAATACCTCCTTCTCATAGGTTTTTTTCCCCAGGCTCCAATGAATTAACATGTCACATACATCTATGTAAATTTTTTGAACTAAAATTTTTTTAAAGATTGGCATTGTTTTAATTAATTAATTACGGAGCTTCTCTTTTAGAGGAACCATAAAGTAAACCAACATTTACTGCTTAGTAGTATCAGAGGGTCAGAGTGTCAGAGGGATCAGAATTGGGACGTAGTGTAGAGAATGCTTAGCAAACAAGTTGACACTGTAACACTTAGGGTGATTGTTGAACATGCATCAACCAGCTGAAGTAGAAGAGAGGGGTGAGGAAGATAAGGATATTCCAAGTTTGTAATCCACTGTGACTATACTAAATTGAATGGGATGGGGAAAAGTAGAGGCAAAGCCAGAGAGAGAAGCTGAGACCCGATCACAAAACAAAGACTTTCCATATCATAAGGACTTTGTAGGTTTCAGAAAGTCATTAAAGAATTTAAACTGGTGTGTGATACAGTCAGACATGTATTTTGGAACATAACCACAGCAGCCAGGTGGAAGATAGAATGATCAGTTAGGAACCTATTGTAGTAATCCAAGTAAGACATATTAAGGGCATGCTGTAAAGCCTTGGAGATAGTAGTAGAGAAAACACATAAGAGGTGTTAAGAGTGGAGTCAGCACTTCCCTTTCTGGGCAGTATGGCTATACTTGAGAGATATCATAGCTAACCATCCTGCTGAGAAAAAAATCCTGAATAAAATAGGTATTAAAATTTTTTTTTCAGAATGTATCATTGGGCTGGCAAGAAAGTAAGGACTACATAGAGACTAAAGATGAAATGAAATTGGGAATGCAAATATTGGCTAGATTTAAAGCAAGCCTTCTTCCTGGTGGAATCCGCCCAAACTGGATTGAATTGACCTCTTTTGATAGTGTGATAGGGCAGAAGAAACAGAAAACAAAGCCTGTGGCCTTCCTAAGGAGAAGAGTCTGAAAGAAGATCTCTGCCCCTTCATGAAGTTGACTTTATTGTTTCAACCTTGGTAGTTGAGTGGCAGGAGAGATCTTTACTGAGAATTTATAACAGTTCATACAGGGTCACATTTCCCATGTGGTCCTATAAACTTCAAGTCAAGAATATATTTGAAATGGTCCCTGTTTGCTAGTGCCCACAGATGCCTTACAAAATCTATCAAATCATATCCGCTGAGGAATCCTTCAACCCAGGATTCAAAAATCTACAGATAAAAATTCTAAGACACATGAGATCTCAGTCAAAAAAAATGACAAAAAACCGTGCCATAGTAAGCAAGAGCCAGCAGAAACAAGACAGTGGCCCCCTAGAGATTGCAGAAAGTTTATGTTTTGTCTTAGTAACTCCAATAAGTGTGATTAATATTGAAATATGAATATGAAGTAAGGGTCTCTGAGTCATGATCAACCAGATTAAGAAAAAATCAAAAATAGAACTTCTAATTATGAAAATTAACTGAAATTAAAAATCAGTGAACAGATAAAAAACAGATTAGCCCAGCCTAGAGTGAAGAGTTGTAACATACATTTAATTGGAGTTTCAGAAGGAAATAAGTGTGACTGGAGGAGTAAGGTAATTGATAAGTAGAAAAGACTGAGAATTTTTCAGAATTGATAAAAGATAACAGTTCTTATCCTGGCTGGGTGGCTCAGTTGGCTAGAGTGTTGTCCCTGTACACCAAAAGGTAGACTGTTCAATCGCCAGTCAGTGCATGTATGGGAAGCCACTGTTTCTCTCTCACATCAATTTTCCTCTTCCCTCTTTCCCTTCCTGTCTCTCTAAAATTAACAAAAAACATATCCTCAGGTGAGTGTTAAAAAAAAAAAAGTCCCTGACCGGTGTGGCTCAGTTGGACTTCATCCTGCAAAGATTTGATTCCCAGTTTGATTCCCAGTCAGGGCACATGCCTGGGTTGTGGGTTGGATCCCCAGTTGGGGTGTATAGGAGAGGCAACTGATTGATGTTTCTTTTCCTCTCTGTCTCCCTCCCTTCCCCTCTCTTTAAAAATAAATAAATACAAATTTTAAAGAAGATAACAGTTCTTACATATAGTGGAAGTCCAGTGAATCCCATGCCTTGACAAATTAGAGTGAAACTGCAGGAGACCAAAGACAGATCTTAAAAGCAACTGGAGAGAAACAGCAGATTGCTATACAAATGTTTTTCCTGAGCATCTGATTTCCTAGCAGCAACAGAAGCCAGAGGACATTGGAATGCTATCTTCAATGTACTGAGAGAAAGTAGCTGTCAGCCTCAAAAAAATAGAACATGTATTCAGTAAAACTGAATACCTCCTCCTCCCTCCATCCCCCACGTTGCAAAACACATACACAACCAACAGACCTCAATGAAGTAGATTGTAAGGGACATCATTCAGGTACGAAGGAGTCATCCCCAGTGGAAAACCTGTGCTACTTTTTAATGATCAGAAAGTATTTCATCAAGTAGATTCTGTAATTCAGATTCTACTGTTGAACATTTATGTTTTCAGTTTTTCGTATTACATTATGAAGTTATACTGCATATATATATGGACATGTTTTTGAGTGTATTTGTTTGTTTGTTTATTTTCGGTGCACCGTTCCCAGAAGTACTGCAATACCACGTCAATGCCTAGAGTGGATGGAGCAAGCTCCTATTCCATCTCTCAGCTCCAAAAATCCATTTATTATAATGTCCTCAGATAGAGGATGTATCCGATATTAAACTGATAAGAATAGATACTATACTTGATCTTAGCCAAAAGGCTGAGAAGTGATATGTGCGTGTATTATTTTAGGTCGAGTAAATAATAAAAGAATAAGTCTTCCTTTGACTAGAAGCCCAAATTACTGGGTCAAAAAAGGAATGAGTATTTTTGTCTCTTGATACATTCTGTAAAACTTTTCCTAAAAGGCTTTACTAATTTATATTGCATCTAACAAACTGCTGGTTTTACACATGCATAAATGTGTGATAAGGGCAGTTTTTTAAAAAATAGATTTTATTTATTTATTTTTAGAGGGGAAGGGAGGGAGAGAGAGAGGGAGAGAAACATGTGTGTGGTTGCCTCTTGCATGCCCCCCACCCAGGACCTGGCCTGCATGTGCCCTGACTGGGAGTTGAACCAAAGACCCTTTGGTTCACCGGCCGATGCTCAATCCACTGAGCCACACCAGCCAGGGCTGATAGGGGCAGTTTTAAATGATTAAGATTGACATTTCTTATGCAGTTTTGACTTAGTTATATCTTTGACAAAAATGTTCTATCTCACTTCTCTCCTGCTGTTATGAAAAAAACTTTTTTCAAAATAGAAATGAAATGCCTTATTTCTAACAATTTCCAACTCTCTAGAATGTAGTCTTTCATTTTTCTTTATCTTTTTTTTTTGCTCATTAACAAATATATAGTTAGTCCATTCAAAGAAAAGTCAAATAAATGCTTTATTTAGTTTTCGTTTTATTATGAAGGAAGACTACTATTTTAAAGCTGCTGCTTTTCCCCCTGGCTGGTGTGGCTCAGTGGATTGAATGCCAGCCTGTGAACCAAAGAGTCACTGGTTCTATTCCCAGCAGGGCACATGTCTGGGTTGCGGGCCGTGGGGAGGCACCTCATGAGAGTTAACCACACTGATGTTTCTCTCCTTCTCTTTCTCCTTCCCTTCCCCTCTCCTTAAAATAAATAAATAAAATCTTTAAAGCTGTTACTTTTCTAGGTCTGAATATGTTCACACTATAGCAACAGTGCAGAAGTTTAAACAGTTTTCATTCATTTGTTAATTTGATTTTCTTAGAGGAAGGGAGAGAGAAAAACACTGATTTGTTGTTTCACTTATTTTTGCATTCATTGGCTAATTCTGTATTTGTCCTGCCCTGACTGGGGATCAAACCTGCAACCTTGGCTCATCAGGATGATAGCAGCTGAGCTACTTAGCCAGGGCCTAAAGTCATTCATTCTTAAAGGGAAAATGTATTAATTTGGTTGGGAATTCTGTATTCTTATTAGAGCTGAATATAAGAAAGTGTCTTTTAAAAATATTTTTCTTTTCTTTTCTTTTTTTGTTTTTTTATATTTCAGGTGCAAGTGAAAGTGTAGGGAAACATATGCTTGAAGCCTGCAACAATAATCTGGAGATGGCAGTCACCATGTTTTTGGATGGTGGTGGAATCGCTGAAGAGCCCAGTACCAGTTCAGCAAGTGTCTCCACTGTTAGACCACACACTGAGTATGAATTTATTTTTTCTTTCTTTCTTTTTTTTAAATTATAGACAGAGGGGAAGAGAGGGAGAAACATCAGTATGCAGTTGCCTCTCATGCGCCCCCCACTGGGGACCTGACTTGGCCAGCAACCCAGGCATGTGCCCTGACTGGGAATGGAACCAGCGACCCTTTGGTTTGCAGGCCGATGCTCCACACCAGCCAGGGCTGAATTTATTATTTCTTATTAGGAGCAATCTCCTGCCTAAATCAAGTAGTTGCATTTTTATCAGGTTAATTTTCTGTTTTTGAAGAAAATTATAAGTTGAAAGTGACTGGAAAAGTGTCAAATGGAAATTTTTATACTTACATACTTTAAATTCACTGTCACATCTGTTATTTAATCCTCAAAAGAACCCTGTAGGATGACTTTATCCACATTTTACAGATGAGGAAGTAGAGGCATAGTCATTTTCCCAAGGTAAACAGCAATTAAATAGCAGATAGGGAAGTAAAGCCCAGTAATGATCAGATTTCCCAATGCTAGCTTTTCTTACATTGTCCCATTTTTCATTGTCATGAAAAAAAATTTAATTGATTTTAGAGAGAAAGAGGAAGAGAAAGAAATATCAAGTAAGTTGTTTTACTTATTCATGCATTCATTAATTGAGCCTTGTATGTGTCCTGATCGGGGATTAAACTCGCAACCATGCCATGAAAAATTTTTGAAAAATAATTCTAGTCCTTTATACCTTAAGTAGTTACATGTAGTTAATTATTAGAAGCACCTTCAGCATATGGAATTGTACTGTATAGAGAATAATAATAAGTGGTAAGCAAATTTGCTCTTTTTTGCCCTTTATATCTGATACCAATGAGAGTTTGAAATTAATATCTTTGGGGCAAAGTTCCAGCAGTCTTTGGAAAATATTAGAAATGAACATTACTCAAAGGAAAACCACTGATTGTTTTTTGTTTAAAAAAAAAAAATTTAGCCCTGGCTGGTGTGGCTCAGTGTGGATTGAGTGCTGGCCTGCAAACTGGGGGGTTGCCAGTTCGATTCCCAATAGGGGCACTTACCTGGGTTGCCGGCCAGGTCCCCAGTGGCAGGGGGTGGTGGGAGGCAGCCACACATTGATGTTTCTCTCCCCCTTTTCCTCCTTCCCTCCCTTCCCCTCTCTCTAAAAATAAGTAAAAATCCTTAAAAAAAATAAAATAAGCCAAAATTTAAAAGATTTTTAATAATACTTTAATATTTGTAGTCCTTTTATCACTCATTTTTAACATGAAATACGAAATAGTGGAATTCCCTTAAATGAGGATAGGCAAAGGGCATGGATTTTATTTTTACTAAATTAGACATAGATGTAAGAGGCCAGATAACATTTAGGACACTCTTGTCTCTTTTATTGATAAAGTTCCAGATTCTAGAGTAATACTGTTTCCACATGAAGCATGAATTTCAGAGATCATTGTTAATATTTTCTAAAGTTTTTTCTTGTGAATGCTGGCCATGTATCCCATTCTCCATCAACATAGCATTAAATCATTATGAAAACATGATTTACTTTACAGAAACTTGAGTAACAGGTATTCATAGCAGATTTGGGAGAACCTATCTGTCCACACTGTATAAAACATGTTTTTTTAATTATTTAAAAATAGTTTTTATATGTGAATATCTTTCCCTACTGAATTCCATTATAATTTTAAAAAAATATTTTATTTTCTTATTTTTAGAGAGGGGATGGGAAGAGAGGGAGAGAAACATCAATGTGAGAGAAATATCGATTGGTTGCCTCTCATTCTCACCTCAGCTGGGGACAGAACCTGAAACCCAGGCGTGTGCCCTGACCAGGAATCAAACCCACGACCTTTCTTTTTGTGGGACGACGGTCAGCCAACTGAGCTGCACCACTCAGGGCCTGAATTACATTATAATTTGACTTAGATTATTTGTATTATTAATTGGTTAACATTTGATAGTGGCTCCTAATTTCTAAACTATAATTTTCACTCTTTACAGTTCACCTTTTCTATTTCATTCTTCCATCTTGGTAGGTAGTTAAAAATCTTGGAAAAGATACCCTCAAATATGTAGTAATCAATTCTTTCTGTATAGGGACTACTACTAATTGAGATAATTACATATAAATGTAAAAGTGAGTTATACCAATAATGGGAAGATTTATTTAGGTAAAAGATATTTTAGAATCTTAATTTTCTTAAGATAATGATCTGTTTTTCTTTGATGAAAGAGGATTAATAGAGCTTCCTCTTACAAACACATTGTCTATTCCTTCATATTATTGAAATTCTGTTTAAGCAGTGACTGGACTGATACCTAGTAGGAAAGAATACTTAATATAATTTTGAGGGTTTTTTTTTTTTAAGATTTTATTTTTAGACAGAGGGGAAGGGGAAGGGAAGGCGAGATGGAAAGAAAATCAATGTGTGCTTGTCTCTCTCACACCTCCTACTGAGGATCTGGCCTGCAACCCAGGCATGTGCGCTGACTGGGAATGGAACCAGTGACCCTTTGGTTCGTAGGCTGGTACTCAATCCACTGAGCCACACCAACCAGGGCAATTTTGAATTATTTTTTATCCTTCAGTCATTAGTCTTACTGTGTATTTCTTTGTCTAGTTATTTGATTGCTGGATGTTAGTTCTTGTTGACAAATGAATGTTTATACTTTATTTCATAAAGTATATTTGGGAGTTCTGACTCTTAGATATCAAAAAACAGTGCCTTAAGTTCAGTTATTACTATTAGAAACACCTGAAAGAAAAACAGGGCCTAACTTAAATTAACATTATAAGCAGGAAGATAATAAATTTGGAACCTACTATTTGCTGTGAACATTAATTAGCAGAATTTAATATTTGAGTTAAAACTGGAAAATAAGGTGATATTTAAAGGAACATAACACCATTTTTACAGTATATTGAAATGAGGGTTTTTTTGTTTTTATTTTTTTACAGGAAGACATGGATTATTAGTAAACTCTCTAGACATAAACTTTGAAGAGTTTATAGGCTTTTAAAAGATGAGTAATTGCCTTGCCTGGTGTGGCTCAGTGGGTTTGGCATCATCCTGCAAACAGAAAGGTCACAGGTTTGATTCCTGGCCAGCACACATGCCTGGGTTGCAGGCCAGGTCCTAGGTTGGGGGTGTGTGAGAGGTAACCAACTGATGTTTCTCTCCCACTCTTTCTCCTTCCCTTCCCCTCTCTCTAAAAATAAATTTTTTAAAATTGAATAATTATTATTTTCTTTTCTCTATAGTAGGGATAATTGAATAAATAATCCAGGGTAATACCTATGTTAGCCATCTTCATAACTAGCATAAAATTCACTTTATGTTTCATTAAGCTTATTTTAATATATCTGTGTAATTATTTATTTGATGTGCTTTTATTAAGCCAGTATTTTTCAATTATTTTTTGCCTAATTTTTAAATTTTTTATTTAAAAATCTTTTTATTTATTGATTTTTAGAGAGAGGGAGAGAGATAAACATCAATTTGTTCTATTTATATATGCATTTATATTGCATATGTATTTATTATAGATGCATATGCATAGATATTGCATGTACATCTATTATATATGCATTTATATGTGCATTCATCAGTAGGTTCTTTTTTATTTTATTTTTTTAATTTTAGAGGGAAAGGGAGGGAGAAGGAGAAGGAGAGAAACATCAGTGGGAGAGACAAAAATCAATTGACTGCCTTTTGTATGTGCCTCAACTGGGGACAAACCTGCAGCTGAGGCATGTGTCTTGACTGGGAATCAAACCAGTGACCTTTGTGTTTTCACAATGATACCCAACCAACTGAGCCACAGCAGTTGGGGCTATTGGTTGATTCTTGTACGTATCCTGAGCAGAAATGGAACCCACAACTTTGTTGTATTAGGATGGCACTCTAGCCAAGGCCTGATATTTTTTTTATTTTTAATTAATACTTCCCCCACCCTTTTTTTTTTTTTTTTTTTTTGGAAAGAATTTAGGGCAGGGAACTTGACTGGGAAGGAGAAATACTTTGTTCTCTTTCTTTATAAATCATTTGAATTACCATATACTTTAATTCCAATTGATCTCTATATGGAAACATTGTTCATCACTGTGGTTCCTGAAAGTTAAGTCTGGTGTTCATTACTTATTAATTTGAATGCACTCACAATAGTTACAGAAAGAACAGGTAGCAAAAAACACTTTTCATTTTTGTATTTTCCCACTTTTTTTTGAATAGAGAAGAAGTTCGTGCCCCAATTCCTCAAAAGCAGGAAATATTGGTGGAACCAGAACCTTTGTTTGGTGGTAAGTTCTCCTTTTTTCCTTAGCTTTATTTGAATTTGTTTTTACCTTTAGGATTTTAATGAAACTATCAAAAGATATGAAGGCTTGCTCAGATTGTTATTGCAGATGTATAGTCATTTCTTATCTTATGTCCTCTCTCAGGAAAGTTGCACAATTGGTTGTTCAAGGAGTGAACCAGACTAAAAAGTTGGTATTTGCTGCAGAAGGCCAAAGGGAGGAAAATTTGAAACTGCTGCCTTGTAATGGAAACCAGTCATTCTATCACTAGAGAAAAAGACTCCAGTTATTTTTATGTTCTGGATACCTACTTTACCTGACTGCCATATTCTTAGTGTTGTGATATGCCGTATGTTCACTATTTCTTAATTTCTAGATCTGGTTTTCTTGTTTTGACCAAAGGAGAAAGTGATACCTAATCCATGCAAAAAAATGTGATTATCAGTTTGGGTGTATAGAGAAGATGGTAAAAATAGGATGTATACTCACATTTAAAGAAAATTTATCATTTTAGTTTCATAAACACTTTTTGTGAGCCAAATATTTTAGGTATTAATAGGTATATGTAAAAGTAGAAGACAAAGTAATCTGATTGGACAGACAAATGCATAGAAATGTACATTGTACATATTGAGAACAGTAATGCAGGGAAATAGGCCTATAAAAAGTTTTACTGGTAAACTAGATTAAAGGAGAACAAATAAGTTGTAAGAGAGGGATGAAGAAAATTACATAAACCATATCCTTTTTTTAAATTGAATTTATTGGTGACATTGTTTAATAAAATAATACAGGTTTCAGGGGTAAAGTTCTATAATACATCATCTGTATATTGTGCGTTCATCTCCTCAAGTCAAGTATCCTTCCACCTCTATTTATCCCCCCTTTACCCTTTCCTACCTTTCCCCACCCCACTTTCCCTCTGGTAATCACCATACTGTTTTCCGTGTCTATGAGGTTTATTCTTTTTTTCTTAATTCCTTTACCTTTTTCACATAGCCCCCACCCCCTTCCTCTGACAGCTGTCAGTCTGTTCTCTGTATCTGTGAGCCTGTTTCTATTTTGTTTGTTAGTTTTATATAAATGATATCTTTGGATTTGAAAAAGCACCTTAATTGAGAGTATTTTTTTAAGGTTGATCTTTAACTTTAGTTTTGGGTTTTATTGTAGCAAGAAATAAAAGAATATACCATTTAGATTCAGACATAGATATAGGAGGAAGAAAACTATAAGATCTGAATATTGAAGTATAACGTGTTTTCTGTATTGTGTGATTCAGTCAGTTATTGTGTTAATACACCAGAAGTAATAAAGCAAATAATTTTTTAAAATATAAATGTTACAGATATTTTTAGAGCTGTGGAGTAATACCCTTGTAAGATTTATGTTTTCTTTATTGCAAGGAAGAAGGCAGGATCTTTCAGTGGAGAAGACTACAGGAAATAGATTCTGTGCTATGTTACTGTTGAACAAAGGCAAAAGAGTTCCCATGTGAACTCCCACTATTCTCATCTTCCCTTTTGCTTGATATACATTAGGAGGATGAGAATGACTTTATACAGTTAGGAAGTCAGTCTGAACTGTCATTAGACTTATAACCCAAGAGAGGTTTTTAGAGAACTATTTCTTTTTAGGATAATATTAATTTAAAGTGTGATTCTTTTTTTTAAGTATTTTATTGATGATGCTGTTACAGTTTTCCCAATTTTTCCCCCTTTATCCTCCCTCTGCCCTACATCCCCAGCTCTCCTGCATTCCCCACCCCTCTCTTTCATGTCTATGGGTTGTACATGTAAGTTCTTTGATTTCTCTGTTTCCTATACCATCCTTAACCTCTCCCCATCTATTTTATGCCTACCAATTATGCTTCTTATTCCCTGTACCTTCCCCCCATCCTTCCGCTCCCCTTCCCCACTGAAAACTCTCCATGTGATGTTCATTTTTCTGATTCTGTTCCTGTTCTATTGTTTGCTTAGTTTTTGTTTTTGTTGTTTTTCTTTCTTTTTTTAGGTTCAGTTGTTGATAGTTGTGAGTTTGTCATCATTATACTGTTCATAGTTTTTGATCTTCTGTTTCTTAGATAAGTCCCTTTAACATTTCATATAATAAGGGCTTAGTGATGATGAACTCCTTGAACTTGACCTTATCTGGGGAAGCACTTCATCTGCCCATCCATTCTAAATGATAGCTTTGCTGTATAGAGTACTCTTGGATGTAGGTCCTTGCCTTTCACAACTTAGAATACTTCTTTCCAGCCTCTCTTTTGAGAAATCAGCTGATAGCCTTACAGACACTCTTTTGTAGGTTACTCTTTCCTCTTGCTGCATTTAAGATTCTCTCCTTATCTTTAATCTTGAGTAACTTAATTATGATATGTCTTGGTGTGTTCCTTCTTGGCTCCTGCTTCTCTGGGGGTTGCTGGAGTTCCTAGAAGTCTGTTTCCTTTGCCAAATTGGGGAAATATTCCTTCATTATTTTTTCAAGTAAGTTTTGAATTTCTTGCTCTTCTTCTTCTCCTTCTGGTACCCCTATGATGTGGATGTTGGAATATTTAAAGTTTTCCTGGAGATTCCTAAGCCTCTCCTCATTTGTTTGCATTCTTGTCTCCTCATTCTGTTCTAGTTAATGTTTATTCCTTCTGGTCCAAATCGTTGATGTGAGTCCTGGTTTCCTTGTCTTCACTGTTGGTTCCCTATATATTTTTCTTTATTTTACTTTTCATAGCCTTCACTTTTTTCTTTGTATTGCATCTGTATTCAACCAATTCTTTGAGCATCCTGATTACCAGTGTTTTTAACTTTGCATCTGATAGGTTGGCTATCTCATTGTCACTTATTTTTTTTCTGGAGTTTTGATCTGTTCTTTATTTGGGCCATATTTCTTTGTCTTGGTATACCTGTTAGGTATAAGGGGCAGAGCCTTAGGTATTCACCCGGATGGGACAACCCATGTTGCTGCATTGTGGCACTGTCTGTGGGGGAGGGGTCAGAGAGGGAATAATGCTGTTTGCTCAGCTATTGGCTGCCTTTCAGTCACTTCCCTTGCTACCCACAAGCAAATTGGGCCCTTCTGGTGCTGATTTCTGGGTAGGTGGGTTTGTGAATGGTTCTAGGACCCTGTGGGTCTCTCCAACAAACTCCTGTGTGGCTGGGAGTTTCTTCTGCTACCACAAACCCCATAGGTTTTTACAGCTAGAGGTTCTGAGGCTATAGTTTCCTACACTGGAACCCTGGGTTGCATAGTCTGTCTCACTCCTCAGTTGTTCCTCCTGGTTTATCCAAATGAATATGTGCAACCCACCTCCCCACCCCTTCCATCCCCCACCGTACACCAGTTGCCACCTCACCTGCCTATTCTATCACCTTGCCACGTGTCCTCTCTGGCCTGGCTGCCTCTCTCCACCCCTCCTACCAGTCTGGATGAATATTTCTTCTTTAACTCCTTAGTTGTCGGACTTTCGTACAGTTTGATTTTCTTGCAGTTATGGTTGCTTTTTGTTTTTAAATTTGTTGTTCTTGTTTTGGTTATGCAAGGAAGGAAAGACTATCTACCTATGCCTCCATTTTCGCCAGAAGTCTAAGGAAAGGTTCTTTAAAATCCTTGATTGATTGATTGATTGATTGATTGATTTTAGAGAGATAAATGGAGAGAAACATTGATTTGTTGTTCCATTTATTTATGCATTTATTGGTTGATTCTTGTATGTTCCCTGACCAGGGATCAAACCTGCAACCTTAGCATATCAAGATGATGCGCTAACCAACTGAATTTACCTGTCAAGGGTTAAGGAAAAGTTCTTATACAGTAGTTTGAGTTGCAAGCTAAATTAGCACTTTTTTTAATGGAACATTATTTTTATATGATAGACTGCTGACAAGCTATAGATATTTGTAAACTTATTCCATTCTTTTATTTTAAATTTTATTTATCAATTACAGTTTATAGTCAGTATTATATATTAGTTTCAGGTATACAGCATAGTGGTTAGATAATCATATACTTTACAAAGTGTTCCCCCCAATATTTCCAGTGCCCACCTGACACCACATATATAGGTATTACAATATTATTGAATTATACCGTCTTGGACTTTTGTGTCTGTGTCTGTTTTGTAATTACCAGTTTGTACTTAATCCCTTCACTGTTTTCACCCATTACCCAAACTTCCTTTCCTCTAGCAACCATCAGTCTGTTTTCTGTGTCTGTATGTCTATTTTAATGTTGTTTGTTGATTTATTTTGTTCCTTAGTTACCACACATAAGTAAAATTAGATGGTATTTGTCTTTCTTAGACTTATTTCACTTAGCATAGTACCCTCTAAGTCCATCTGTGCTGTCTCAAATGGTAAGGTTTCGTTCTTTTTTATGGCCGAGTAATATTCCATTGTGTGTATGCGCGCGCGTGTAGGCCAAGCTTTTATATCCAATTGGCTGCTGATGGTCATTTGGATTGCCTCCATAGCTCGGCTATTGTAAATAACAATGTAATGAACATGGGGGTGCATAATATTCTTTTGAGTTGTGTGTTGGGTTTCTTCAGATACATACCCAGAAATAGTATTGCTGGGTAATAAGTGAGTTGCATTTTTTAAATTTTGAGGAGCCTCCATACTGTTTTTCATAGTGGCTGCCCCAATTTGCATTTCCACTAAGAGTACACAAGAGTTCCATTTTCTACACATCCTTGCCAGTACTTGCTGTCAGTGGATTTATTGTTTTATTTTTTTAAGATTTTACTTATTTCTTAAAGAGAGAGTAAAGGATGGAGAAAGAGGGAGAGAAACATCTATGTGCTAGAGAAACATTGATTGATTGCCTTTCACATGCCCCTCTGCCCCGTCCCGCAGCTGGGTACCTAGCCTACAACCCAGGCATGTACCTTGACCAGGAATCAAACAGTGACCTTCCAGATTTCAGGCAGGCGCTCAGCCCACTGATTCACACCAGCTAGGACTGGATTTATTGTTAAATAGCCATTTTGATAGGTTGTGAGGTGATATATTGTGGTTTTAATTTGCATTTTTCTGATAATTAGTGATATTTAGCCTATTTTAATATGTCTGTTGTCCATCTGTATGTCCTCTTTGGAGAAGTGTCTATTCACAGGTCCTGCGCATTTTTTAATTGGGTTGTCTCTTTATTTTGGTGTTCAGTTGTATGAGTTCTTTATAAAATTTGGGCATTAACACCTTAACAGGTATATCACTGGCGAATAATCTTCTCCCATTCAGTAGATTGTCTTTTTTGTTTATTGATTTCATTTGCTATGCAAAACCTTCTTAGTCTGTTATAGTCCCATTTGTTTATTTTTTTCTTTCAAACAGGCTTATAGTTATTTAGATCTAGGCATTTAGCAGACCCTTTAAAAAAATTTAGTTGTTTATTTTTAGAAAGAGGGGAAAGGAAGGAGAAAGAGGGAGAAACATTGAAACATCAGTGTGAGAGAGAAACATCAACCAGTTGCCTCTCATATGCACCCCACCTGGGGACCAAAGCCACAACTCAGGCCTGTGCCCTGACTGGGAATTGAAACCACAACCTTTTGCTTTTCAGAACAATGCCCAACCACCTGAGCTACACGGGTCTGGGTGGCAGACATTTTTTTTTTTAAAACGAACAAAACCTGTAACTGCTTCAAGGCAAACAACTGATATTGGCTACCAGTGATGTTTTTAAAAAATCTTTCAGGCAGAAATTGGGATTTTAGAGAGTTTATATACATGATTGTGAGCTTGATAACATGTCACTACTTAAAGACTTTCTGACGATATTATTGGTGACATTAACAGATAGTGGTTTTTAAAAGATTATATAATGAAACGGTCAATATTTGGAATGTATGCATAACTCATTGAACAAATATTTTCAAAAGGCCAATGCACAATATTACAGAATTGTGCCTGGATAAAAGATCTATTCATATCATATGGTGGATTGCACAGAGAGATTAGATATGTATTGTTGTGTAACAGATTGCTCCAAAATTGAGTGTTCTGAAACACCAAACATTTGTTATTTCTCAGTTTCTGTGGATCAGGAATTCAGGTGTGGCTTAGCCAGGTGCCTTTGGTTAAGGTCTTTCACAAAGGTGTAATCAAGGTATCAGCCAGGGCTACAGTCATCTTAGATATCTTGAATAGAGGAGGATCTCTCTTTCTGAGCCTGCTCATGTTGCTGTTGGTTGGAGACATTAGGTCCTTGCCATAGAGCAAATAAGAGAGCCAGAGGGGACATCCCAAGATGCCAGCTATCATCTTTTTTTGTTTTTTTTTCCCAGTGTGTGGTTGCCTCTTAAGAGCCCCCTACTGGGGACCTGGCCTACAACCCAGGCATGTGCCCTGACTGGGAATTGAACCAGTGACCCTTTGGTTCACAGGCCAGCCCTCAGTCCACTGAGACACACCAGCCAGTGTGCCACCATCTTTTTAAATCTAATATTGGAAGTGACATACCATCCAGGCCTGTCACCTCTGCCACATTCTGTTTGATCCTGCTCATACTCAAGTTATTCAAACACAGTTATGAATTTTGAAAGATAGGGATAATTGGGGTCCATGTTAGAGACTGCCTACGACATAAGACCTATAGATTTTAATGGAGCAGCATATGAAAAGTTCATTGATAAGATTTTAGATTCCACATTTCAACTGATCTTTAAGAAACTTCTACTGGTTGATTTTTGGTGTAGTATCAGGAGAATATTTACAGTTATCTTAAAATACTATTAAAATACTCCTTTTTACAACTATGTATCTGTACAAAATTGAATTTAAATTTTCATATACGTGAACTAAAGGAATAGCAGCAGATGGCAGAACAGAATGCCGAAGCACATCTGAAAATCCAGATCTCTTAAGCCAGATATTCACAGATTTGTGAAAATGTCACTCTTCTCACTAAATTTTTTTCTCCACCTGCCCTATTCTCCTAACTATGAAGCTCCTTTTAGCTCTTTGTAGATTAGCCTTTTATAGCCTCAGTGACCAGCACTCCTATTATGATTTATAGCACATGGTCTGGAAGAGTCAGGAAACCACATACTGAAGAGGTAGGCAGGAGTAATAATGGTTTTAGGGCCAGAGGTGTTGTGCTCTAGAGAGGTTCTTGAAGACGTAAGATAAATAAAGAGGAAACGGTTGGGAACAGGTTATTGAGCCCACGAAATAAAAGGGGCTGGGTAGAAGGCTAGCAATAACAGGAAATAGTCAGAATCCCTCCTAGAGAGAGCTAGGAGATCAAGTGTCTGATAGAGAAGGGCTAAATCGAGGGTGGGTGGGTTGGGGGAGAAAGGGAGAGTGGGAGGGGAGCAGACTGTTGGCAATTTAAAAGTGGGTGAAAACTACCTGCCCAATAATAACATGCTGTCTTAGGTAGCTATTCTGTTTTACCCTAACATACTCTTACTTCCTTAATTATTATGGTTGAAAAGTAGCTGATAATGAGTTTTAAGAAGACATTCTTGAAAGACTATTATTCCTGCTAGAAACATACATTTGAAATAGGACCTCTTGATTAAAATATTCCAGGATTGAAAAGAATAACATTCCTCAAATCTTTTTTTTCTTTTTCTTAATATATTTTATTGATTATGCTATTACAGTTGTCCCATTTCTCCCGTTCATTCCCCTCCACCCTGCACACCCTCTCCCACCCACATTCCCCTCTTTAGTTCATGTCCATGTGTCATAAGTTCTATAGCTTCTACTTTTTCCATACTATTCTTGCCCTCCCTCTGTCTATTCTCTACCCATCATTTATGCTACTTGTTCTCTATAGCTTTTCCTCCTCCCTCCTCCTTCCACTCCCCTGTTGCTAACTCTCCATGTGATCTCCATTTCTGTGTTTCTGCTCCTGTTCTTGTTCTTTGTTTATTTGCTTTTGTTTTAGGTGTGGTTGTTAATATCTGTGAGTTTGCTGTCTTTTTATTGTCCTATTTTTGATCTTCTTTTTCTTAGATAAATCCCTTTATCATTTCACATAATAAGGACTTGGTGATGATGAACTCCTTTAACTAGACGTTATCTGAGAAGCGCTTTATCTTCCCTTCATTCTAAATGACGGCTTTGCTGGATAGAGCAATCTTGGATGGAGGTCCTTGACTTTCATGACTTGGAATACTTCTTTCCAGCCCCTTCTTGCCTGCAAGGTGTCTTTTGAGGAATCAGATGACAGTCTGATGGGAACTCCTTTGTAGGTGACTGTCCCCTTATCCCTTGCTGCTTCTAGAATTCTCTCCTTCATTTTAACCTTGGCTAATGTAATGATGATGTGCCTTGGTGTGTTCCTCCTTGGGTCCAACTTCTTTGGGACTCTCTGAGCTTCCTGGACTTCCTGGAAATCTATTTCCTTTGCCAGATTGGGGAAGTTCTCCTTTATTATTTGTTCAAATAAGTTTTCCACTTGTTGCTCTTCCTCTTCCCCTTCTGGTACCCCCATAATTTGGATGTTGGGATGTTTAAAGATATCCTGGAGGTTCCTAAGCCTCTCATTTTTTTTTGAATTCTTGTTTCTTCATTCTTTTCTGATTGGATGTTTGTTTCTTCCTTCTAGTCTACTCCATTGATTAGAGTCCCAGTCTTCCTCCCATCACTATTGGTTCCCTGTGCGTTTCCCTTCATTTCACTTATTGTAGCCTTCATTTGTTCATCTAATGCGACCAGAATCAACCAATTCTGTGAGCATCCTGATCAGCAGTGCTTTGAATTGTGCATCTGATAGGTTGGCTGTCTCTTGGTTGCTTAGATGAATTGGTTCTGGGGCTTTGATCTGCTCTCCTGTTTGAGCCATTTTGGGGCTTTTTTTGGGGGGGCGGGGTCTGGTAGTGGTTGTCATGTAGTGAGGGATGGAGCCTTAAGTGTTCCCCAGGGTGGGGCAGCCCAGTTGGTGAATAGTGATGCTGTATGTGGAGGCGGGGTTCGAGAGGGAACAATGGCACTTGCTCTGCTCTCTCTCGGATTCCAGTACCTTCCTCCACTTTCCCCAAGCAAATTGGGACCTTCTGGTCCCAATTTCTGTGTGGGTGGTCTTGTGTACATTCTAGGACCCTGTGGGTCTCTCCAACGAACTCTCCTGTGAGGCTGGGAGTCTCTCCTGGCACCTCAGCCCACAAGTGTTTTCAATTGGTGTTTTTAGGTTTTATTTCCCAGCACTGGCACCCTGGGTTGTGAGGTCTGTCTCGCTCCCTGTCTTTGCCTGGATTATCTGCGTGTGATTGTGGGACCGCCTGGTCAGCCAGCTGCCTTACACGGCCTCACTGGGTCTGCCTGTTGCCACCCTGTGCCCCACCAGCTGCTGCCTGCACGCCCGGGGTCGCCAACCTCCACTTTTTCCTGCTGCGACTCCACCCCTCTTACTGGTCTGGATGAATGGTTGGACTTCCATACAGTTCAGTTTTCTATTAGTTCTGGTTGTTTCCTTGTTTCTAAATCTTTGTTGTCCTTAATTTTGGTTGTGTGAGGAGGCGCAGTGTGTCCACCTATGCCTCCATCTTGGCTGGAAGTACATTCCTGAGTTCTTTATAAAGGAATGGGAGAAGGGGAAAATGATAGAGTATTTAAATTTCTAAAACTTTCAATTTAAATAAATGCAATACAACCAGAAATCAATTTAAGTTTAAAAAATTAAAACTAAAACATGGAAGTTTCTATTTTTAACCAAATCCCTTTGCTAGGGATATTATGCTTTTTTTAAATATAAATACTTATACAAGTATGTGCATAAATGATACAAGGCCAGATAATGCTTTAAATAAAAATTAAGTTTTTTACATGTGGTTCTTTCCGCATTTTTTTTCCTCTGAGTTCTTGGATAGAAAGAATTATCCTATATAATAACAAACACAAACTGTTTACAAAGATGCTTTAATGTGGAGTCAGGGACTTTTATATCTTCTATCTAATCTTACTAGTAATCATCATTTATTAACATGGAGTATTGTTCTGGTTACATATTAGCCAGGAATGCAGTAAGCCAAGTTAATGACTATTACCCATAGCGGGAGTCATTAAATGTCCTTATTTATTGTAATATGTATATAAATGATCTGGCAAATTTTTTTATGTTTGAGAACACATACAAACAGGAAAATAATTTTGACTGTTGCTTTTTAGACTTCATCTGTAAAATACTTCAGGATTGGGTAATAGACACAATACAGGGGTATCAGAAGACCTTGGTTCTATTCACTTTTCTGTTACTAAACCATTATGTAACTGGAATAATTTTTTCTTCCAAAATTAAAAATGTATTTTGGTATTTATAATTTTCCAAGTATATCTGTTTACTAAAAAGTCGTTTTTAAGTATGGTTTGGAACTCAGTTATAAAGCGTTATACCAAAGGGTAGTCAGATCCCTTAGGCCAGTGATTTTCAGCCTTTTGCATCTTCTGGCACATATAAACTAACTATTGAGACTGTGGCACACCAAAAAATATGTTTTGCTGAGCTGACAAAAGAAATTGGTATAATTTTGATTCACTCACACAGGACGGCTGTTGTTGTGTTGGCTGTTGTCATTTTTTATTTGACAGTCTAAGGGAGAAAAGAGGTCAATGCCCCTGACTAAATAGTCAGGTATTGCACGTTTTAAAATTCTTGTGGTGTATTGGTCTCTTTCTTGGGCTAACCTGAATTAGAAATTGGCAACATTTGTAGCTTCATCTCCTTTGGCAGTCATCCTTAAAAATCTTCTTCGCATCTTTTACACAGGTTTGGTCAAGTCTCCTTAACTGGGCCTTAATTTTCTCATTTGTAAAACAAGGTGGTTGGGCTGAAGATAGTTGAGTTAATTATATGTGAATGACTTGAAGGTTTTAAAATACTTTATTTTTTTGAAGGAGACCACCATTATTAATCTATGACTGTTTCAAAACAAGAATTACTATAGATAAGGAAGTTTTTAGAATTGTTTCAAAATTAATGTTTAAATTTTTGTATCAATTCTATTTTTCCCTTTAAAGCTCCTAAAAGACGGCGGCCTGCACGTTCAATATTTGATGGTTTCCGGGATTTTCAAACTGAAACTAGTAGGTATCTACTAATTAGTTTATCCTCTATATGTCTTTTTCTGTTTCTCTCTCTCTCCACACACCTCTCCCTCCCTCTCCCTTCTTCCTTCCCTCTCTCTCTCTCTCTCTCTCTCTCTCTCTCTCTCTCTTCTCTCTTTCTCTTTGCCTTCTCCTTTCCTTTCCCCTCTCTCTCCCGCATATAAAAGCACTCATAACTTCCCTATAGGTCAGGATCTTAGTTTGTTTCATATACTTTGTCTTAAAAAGAAAAGTATTAGTATGATGTCTAATTATTTTGAGGACTCACCTTATTGAAAAAGT